>CAOLHI010002239.1:0-278424 GCA_948474755.1 Ctenosaura bakeri
CCCTTAAATATATGTATATTTTTCTGGATTCCAAGAAGCTTTGCTGTAATCTATAAAGCACAGCTTGATTTTCTTCCGAACTTCTTTGTTGCATTCTATTGTTTGCAACATAAACCTCTCTTTGCTGAACTCAGCTTGGATATCTGGCATTTCTTGCTCCATGTATAGTAAAAGCATTTCCTGTAAAATCTTGAGCAGCACTTTGCTTGCATGGGAAATCAGTGCAATAATCTGATGGTTACCACAGTCACCAGTGTCCCCTTTCTGGAGACTGGAATTTATGTTGAATGTTTCCATTCTGTGGTCTGTTGCTTTGTTCTCCTATTTGTTGCCAGATTTTTGTTAGAATTTGAATGGATTCCATCTCTATGGCCTGAAACAGTTCTACTGATATGCTGTCTATTCCTGATGATTTATTTCTCCTAAGTGCTTTGAAAGCCTTTTCCACTTTGCTTTGTAAAATTCTGAGTTCATCTTCAACTGGTTCTTTCTTGAAGGAATCTGTCAGCATCTTCTCTCCTTAATATAGTCCCTCAGTGTATTGGTACCATTTTTAAAAATTTTTTGTCCTGAGCAAGTTTTCCCTTGTTGGTCATATAGCATTGCTATTCTTGGTTTGAATCTCACTCTGAATTCTCATATCCTATAGAAAAGGTCTCTTCTTCTACCTTTTTTGTTCCCACCTTCTGTTCCTCTGCATTGACTATTATAATAGTTCATTTTGTTGCTATGCACAAATCACAGAACAGTTGCATTCAGAACTCAGACCCTGTCTGAAAAGGTCTGAACCTTTTACTTTCGTTTTTCATCTGACTGGGTAATAAGGATTACCTAGATCCATTTGAATCTGGCTTCAGACCTGATTATAAGAGGGAATCTGCTTTGTTTACTTTAATGAATAATTTCCAACAGTAAATGGTGATGAGGAATGTGTCCATGCTGGTCTATTAGATCTCCTGAAGACTTTCATTACCATGAAATCTTTCTGGGCCACCCCACTGGAATCAGAATGTTTTACAGTGACTCTGGTCAATCTTGGAGGGGTGAAGTCAATAGCTAGTGCTGGGAGATTCCTTTTCAACAACTGGCCACTGTCTTATTGGGTTGCTTGGGGTTCAGTTCTATTATCAGAGATGAAACTATTGGGTGAGAGTGTGTGGAGTTTTAGGGTTCAGTTCCACCAGTAGTTAAGACACCCAAATCAATTTTCTCCTTTCTATCTATATCTGAAGAAACTATGTCAGTTCTAAACCAGCATCTGATGCCAGTAGGGAACTGCAGGAACAAATCCAAGACAGAAAAGACAAGATTAGAAAAGACAGAAGTGCTCTTTATCATTTGGGTGTACTCCTGGATTCAGCCCCGAGCCTGCATGTTCAGCCTTCAATGATTTCAGGAGTGCCTTTTCAATGTTAAAACTAAGTGTACTAGGTACAATCATTCCTGGAGATGTCTGATCTGATTACAGTGACACAAAGCTTGGTTGCATCCCATGAACGCTCTATGTGAGGTATTTGGAAAGTTTTTGGAAATTTCAGTGGGCCCAAGGTCTATGGCCAGACTGTTGACTTGCACTGAGTACAAGCAGGAGAAACTCCATGTTTGTAAGCTTTACTGGTTAACTCACTGTTTCTAGGCCCAATTCAAAATAATGCCAATTATTTCATTTATGGCATTTATTGATCACCTCTTGCTCCACCACCGTTATGACCTATGAAGTCCTATGAGACTTGGGCCCACATGACATCTTCCCTGCCCAAATGTTGAGATCTTCAGGATAAAGTTTTTCTCTCTCTCAACACTCTTATAGGCACATTTAGTGAAAACACGAGATCTCATCCATGGTTGCTCCCAGACTGCAGAACTCCCTTCCATGGGAGGTTAGACTGGTTCCCTCCATATCCTTCTTCTATCAGTTGAAGGGCCTTCTAAAGACAGGCACTATACTTTTTTTTGCTGCTTTTAAGTGTTTTCAGATGGTTTTAATTTGTATTTCAGTTAATTTTTCAATGTTTAACTGAATGGTTTTTAGCTGTGCACCATTTAAATTCATGTTGTAATCACCTTGGGTCCTGCACTGGAAGAAGGCAAGATAAATAAACTTTCTTTCCAAGGCAGGAAGACATTCCAAAGTATTAACTATATCTACATAGTGCAGTCTAAAAAAAGTCTTTACAATTTATTAAAACAAAGATAGAAACTGAGCAGCATTTTAATTAAAGTTGATATTAGTTGGGTATACAGATATGTTAGTGACATGTATTTGTACGCTTGACTTGAGTGAGAAGCAGTGCCTCAGTCCCAGGTGTTTCTGGATGAAAGTGCTTAACTGAACCACGTTCACTCTGATTTCTGTCTAGCTCAAGGGTGGAAACTGCCATTTAAATTAACAACTGAGGACTTAAAAGAGAAAAAGGTAAATGGCTCTCCTGGATCTCCTGTCAGTTAGAATACTTTGTACTACAGTATCTTTCTAGACTGCCTGACTAGACACCCAGAGATGGTGGAGAGGCACTATCCTGTAGTGGCTTCAGGAGGGCAGGCATCTGAATGTGATGGCTCCTGTTGCTCTGTCTGATGGTATTTGGTCTCCACACTCTCTTACATCTCTATGAATATAAAAATCCAGAGATTTTGAGGAGAGTACTATTAGCATGTGGATGACACATATTTCTCTCTCTTTCCTTTTTGCCTTTGAAGCAGCAGTAGAAAGTACAAACTGTTTGCCCAAGATTAATGGACTATATGTGAGTTAACAAGTTGACCTAGATAAGACAGAACTATTGACAATATATTCAGAAGTGTATCCAGCAAGACTTATTCAAAGGCAAATTTGCACAGCTAAGCATAAGAGAGTTAGTACATTTCTATGTCTAATGACTGCTATATGAAGTAATACTAACATGGACAGCTTAAAGGTATCAAAGCTGTAGACAGGTAAAGTTAGATTGATCCAGCACTTACTGATCAATTTTAACAAAAAAGCAGAAACATACTCACTGACATTAATGAGAAACTCAGAGAAGGATGGTAGGTTTCTTTTTGGGTTATGTTAACAAGGCCAGCTCCTGAATTGCGTGACTAATTCTTCATAGTTCCCTGTAGTTCCCCCACTTTGAAAATACTACTTTTAAAACATTTTCAAGTTTTCTTGCAAGAAATGAACAGAGAGATAATACAAAAAGTAAAAACAACTGTGGAAATATTTTAATGTTATTCCAGATTAGACATTGTTTGATGCATAGCATTGATAATAACTAAACCTGAGTGTATACAATTTCATCACTGATTCCTCAAAAGTGTTATAATGAGATATAGAACAGCACTGCCCCTCCCACTCCTAAGAATGTGAAAGTAAAATTGCAACCAGGCATCTTGTGTATCTACAGCTGTAATACAGAGCTGCTACCTGTCAGTTTCCCGCCCTCCCATTGTTCCCAATATTGGCACTGATGTATAAGAGGCTAAGTGATTATTCTATTTTGTTAAATTTATCAGCAATTGAGAATGCTGTAGAAAGACAAAGTGAGGCATCTGACAACAAGAGGCACAGAGACCATTTCTAATCACCTGTGCTGTAGTACCTCGAGAACAGAGGATGATAATACAGGCATACCTCAGTTAAAAAAGCCTCAGAAACTCCTTTTCACAAAGACTTTTTATGCCTGCCAAGCCCTTATCTCTTCCTTCTCTTGACTAGCAGGAATGGTTTTTAAAGCAGCATTGACATTGGGAGGATGCTGAAGGAGGGCTGGAGAAACACAGGTTTTCAGCGTCAGCTTCTAGCAATGTCCCTGCAGTAAATAATGCAACAGACAAAGCAAGCTAGAAAACAGTGGAATTCCTCTTTAGGGAATCCTACTGTAGCCCTGTATGCCTACCTAAAATGGGCTGTTTCCAGAAACCCTTAGTAAACACACATAAGCAGCAAAACAAAGAAAAAGAGAACAGATAAGCCTGCCTCCTGAACCATCCCCAAAATGTTAAAAAGTCACAGATATATAGGTTGGAAATCATAAGAAAAATGGAAGCTGGTGAAAGAAAAAGTGATCTCTGATCTATTATGGGCAAAACCTTCAAATAATCTCTAGGAGGTAGAGAATGTTTTTGTTGACTTATTACAAGACTCACTTGACTTGGATGTTTCATTTCCCATGTGCATATTGTTAGTTTTGAACAAAAAGCTTCCTTGGGAGCAGGTACACTCCTGACAAAACACAATATAAAATCTCATTCCATTTACACCCTGTCCATCCTGATAAATTTGATCTCTTGTGTTTCCGCTTTGATGGAGCCTTTTATTATTACAAGGCCATGCCTACAGCTGTGCCATCTCATGCTATGCACTTCAGCAATTTAGCACATTTCTGAAACAGTGTCACATAAAAAAGTCCAGAGGTGCTGTGATAACTCACTACCTTGATGACCTCTTATACCTCATTTCCTGCTAAAGAACTAATACCCAGGAACATGTCTACTTCATTACCTGAGGCACACATGTATTTGCTCCAGGGAAGGTGGCACAGCAAATGGGAAATCTTGGTTTGGTGATAGCAGAAACGTTACCCTTGTCAGAATCTGACTGAACAGATTACCAACAGTAAAGGAAGCTTAAAATGTGTCACTGTTGTTTGGCCAATGATGAAGTATTACACAGTATCTCCAATAATCAGAAGGCGAATGCAGATGACAATTTTCAGAAAAAGCTGGAAAAAAAGCAAAAATAGGATATGCTGCACTACTTATTCAGGAAAGGCTCCAAATTCAGATGTAAGACAGACGGGAAATGTAAGAACAAAACATTAGGGAAAAACTGGCTGCAATTCTCTTTGAGGGTTTTTGTTTTAAATATGCTCACTTGTTTTGTCATTAACTGTCTGAGAGCACTGGTCTCTTGCAAGAACAGACATTATGGGAAACCAAGAATATTGTTTGCAAAAGGCACTTTATAAACTTTGATATTTATCAGATCACTAGATTGGAACTTCTGCAGGAAAGAGAATGACAAAGGCCAAAAATCTCTCCTACAGAGAATGGATAGCACATAACCTTGTTCACATAGCTCTCTTTCTAAATCAAAACTGAGTGTTCAAAAAGCTGTAGATACACAGAGATGGAAGTCTGGGAGATAGTGATACAACTGTATTCCAGTGAGTACTACTGATCCCTTCCCTTTGCAGACTCTTCATTAGATAACTAGCACAGTATAAAGAAGTGGAAGGTTATTATATAGGAGTCTGCCATTCTTTTATCATTGTAACAGATTGTGCAAAATGTTCAAGAGCAAAAGTACTGTCTTCCCTTACAAAGTGAAACAAGCTATATACAGATCATACCATAAATGCAGAAGGCAGACCTATCTCATAGACCATCTTTCCCAAGCATGACAGGAAAATGGACTTTTACATAACAATCTGTTTCTATAACAATCTGTTTCCATACTCTGTTAGGTAGCTAACAATAAGATTAATATGAAAACATTTGGGTTTCAGCTACAGTCCAACCGATGAAAACATGCCTTCTCTGAGTTCAGAAAAAAAGCAAGACACCATCTCTTAGGCAGACTGGTGGACTGCTCTAGTGGGCCTATAAGTCAATTCGCTCTGTCGGATACTGTTGTAGATCACACCTCCTCTTGCTGCTGGTGAAATTTTGTGGTGCAGCAGCAACCAGAAGCAAAATTTGGTTGCACAGCTGCAAGGTTTTTCCCACTTAAAAAACAGAACAAAATTTGTTTTAGAGGAAAACTTAGGCCATTTCCGCACTAGCCTGCTATAGCACTGGCCCCTCCCAAAACTGCAAACCCCAGGATTCCATAGGATGTTGAAAGTGGAATCAGAACACTATAACAGACTAGTGCGGAAATGGCTTTAATTTCCCAGTGTTCCTGGACCACAACCCCCTTTCAAAATTATAACAAAGGTTCTGTTGCTACACTGTCAAAATTAGGCAGCAAGGGTGATAGAGTGACGCAGGGGGATCCTGTGTTGCCCACAGGAAGGCATAAGCCACTCCCAAGTAAATGTGATGAGATTTAAGGAAGGTTTGTAATACTTTCACTCATTATTCAATTTTCATGATAACACATCTTGGACAGAGGCTTACTTCCACAAGACATAAGTATCAAAGCTATTTGACCCCATAATACAAGTAAACAGCCAAGCCAATCAGCAGTACAGAAAGGAAAAAAAAGGTGGTGAGGTGGAGGCGAAAGAGTAGGACAGAGAGCAGAGCATTAACCACAATGGAACAGGAGATCACAAAAAGTCTAGTGATATTAGTACTGTGCTTCATGACCACAGACATTATCAAACCATTCAAGGCTTGGCTGATAACAACTAACAGTACCCAAAATGAAAAGCCTTCCAGAAACCCAGCTCCTGAGCTGCTTGCCAGATGGATAATTACATTCAGCATAACACCAAAAAGGTAAAGAAACAAATTTTGAAGGTTAAGAGGCAGGTCCTGGGTCTTCAAGACAACTTCAGTATAGACAGCAGATAGGCCTGAAATCAGGCAATACAGCAAGATCAGCAGCAGACCAATGGGAGTAACGTGCAGTTGCATGTCAGAGGCAGACAAGTGCTCTGGATCTTGCAGGCCTCCGTAGGTATACAATGCTCCAGCAGCTGTCAGTAGAGAAAGGGCTAGCCACTTGCGTAGAGTCAATCTTTGGTGCAAGAAGAGACTGAAAAGAAGGGCAGTGCTTCCAATTTTCAAGTTGCTTAGCACCTGAAATGTACTAGGATCCATGAACAACTGCAGATGAACCACCAAGTTGTTGTTGACTGCATAAAGCAAGGCCGAGAGAGCAAAAGGAGCAGCATGATACCATGAGATTGAGATTCGTAGTTGTCTCCAGTCCCAGATTAGCAGGAAAACTAAGGACAACACTAACTTTGCTAACTCAATCAAAACCACCACGGAGGAGGCACTGAATGGAATCCGGCCATTCTCCTTGCTGAGAGTCAAGAGCGGAGCATGGGAGCCATAGATAACAACAGACAGGATCAGCATCAGCCCCCACAGAACCTTCTCACATACCAAAGCAGCAGCTGGAGTCACCAGGCTACCAACAGTACAATAACCTTTGTCCAGTAACATTTCTGTGATGTGGGCAGACAAGTGGAGGACAAATCTATAATTTTTTATAGGAGAGGAGAGAAGACAACTCTTGTCTTTTTAATGTCATCTTCATGGAGACAAGTTTATGATATGTTTAATGAGTAAGATCAGTAACAGAGTAACTGATGGTGAGATGCATTTATCAGTTTAGTATTTATGCATGATTGAGGGGGAAAAGATATCTCAAACATGAACAAGCCAAGGCCAGGATATCTGATAGGTTCCAAAGTCCTAAATCAAAAAACATAATGACCTAACAGTTGCCTTTAACACCATTATAATGATAAGCAAGAAAAGAAATATAGCTGTTTAAGCTGATATTCTAAGAGTATCCAAGTTCCAGCATGGCTGAAAAAAGAACCACAGCTTTCGTGATACAATGAATTGAGAAAAATTGCAATCAGACCTGCTGAAATGTCATACTCATCCAGTATGTCCACTTTGCTAGTGAATGTGAATGCTGACAGGAGAGTCAAATATTTATGACCTACACAGGGTTGAGACAGTTGGTAAATTCTAAAATGAGAAGCAGGATTCTATGGAGTGCATCTCTGCGTAGGGAGGTCACTTTTAGTCTGGTCCTTTCCTGAATGAGTTGAAGTAGTCTTTGATAGTCTTTTCCACATTAGGAACTGCATAGGTTTGAGCAGCATACATGCCAGTACACGTCCCCACCAGAAATCCCAAAACTGCTGAAGATCGGAGTTTGGCTACAACATAGCCAGCAAGGAACCCTTTGAGAAATGGAGATGCCAGCAAAGAACCTTCCTGAAGAAAAAGCAAATAACAGGCAGATGAAACTGAGACTTAAACAAAACAAAAGTTCAAGTAAGGTACGATTCCATTGTTCATCATCTACTATATAAAGGTCAGTGTTTGTCTGCACGTTTGTCTGTTCGTTTGCATCAGGCAGGTGAAGACCTCACAGGATTGGCTGGCTGTGAAGATTCCATGGAATCCTGGACTTGGCAGTTCAGGGAGGGGCCTTCAGAATTCTCAGCCAAGAGCTCTTGGGCCTCAGACTGGTTGCTATGGAGATGAGGCCTACCATCAATAAGGATGTCAGAAAACATTTGGGATGCTTATGTGAGAAAAATTAAAGTGACATACACAACATAGTTACAAGTCTTCTCGCTTCACACAGTAGATTGTATGGGTTCCTTATGTGAGGAATCTTAAAGTTGAAATTCAAAACAAAATATGCTTCCAGTAAAACATAAGGCCATTGCACAAATTCAACAGAAAGCAAAAAAAATCAAAAGCCAGTACATCAACGTT
Organism: Ctenosaura bakeri; assembly: GCA_948474755.1. Lineage (NCBI taxonomy): Eukaryota > Metazoa > Chordata > Lepidosauria > Squamata > Iguanidae > Ctenosaura > Ctenosaura bakeri. The sequence continues at coordinate 8,404 of CAOLHI010002239.1, forward strand.
GCCAGACAACACAGATTAGATTGTGAACTATGGGGAAAAGTTACAGGTACTGGAATAGGCCGGATGCTATGGAGACGATGCCTAGCAGCAAGGAGGAGGACAGTGTATTCCCACAGGAACCCAACCTCTGTATGTTAACAACTCTGAATACAGATTAGATTGGGTACTATGGGGAAAAATTTCATATACTGAAAAAGGCCAGTTGCTAGAGGCCTAGCAGCAAAGACAAGGACAGTGTATTCCCTCAGGAACCCAAACTGTGTATGTAAATAACTCTGGATACAGATTGCACTGGAAAATATGGGGAAAAGTTACAGGTACTGGAGAAGACAGTTTGGTGAGTTCTTAAGAGGAAAATAAAATCCCGAGCAATGCTGGGTAAATACCCTAGTTTGCTATAAAATGGTTATAACCAATTCACGGGTGGTATATTCATGTCACCAAGGGGGAAAAACATACACATTTCTTGTATTTCCAAATAGGAAATAATAAATATAGTCTTTTGGAAATACTGTTTTACTCTAATAAGTTAATTGGGATGGACATATGAAACATTATTATTGCCTTTTAGATAACAGTTAAAACAGATAAGAATTAAGCAGTTCCACTTTTACCTGCCCAACTCCAGCCTGCACTTCATTCTCCACTCTTTGTTTCAAGGTTTCCAATTGATCCTTCAAAAAAGCAAGATCTTTCAGCTTTGGCACAGAGTCCTATACATTGGAAACAAACACAGCATATTCCATATCGCATGCACATATGCATTTTAGTATCTTTGTTTAGAAAGCAAAGGCCAAATTTGGGAAAATTAAGACATTCAAGTCATGTTTGGGATTTAAAGTGAATTGTGATAAAACAAAACTGTTCACTAAGAACAAGACTACTGATGATGAAAAATAATTAACTTTAAAGTAGTGAAAATGGGATTAACTATCTGGGAGACAGAATTATGAAGAATAATATTCTACTGTTTCAAAGAAATTAAAACAGACTTAGAAAAATGAGGAAAATTAAAATTATCCCCTCTGGGGAGAATTGCAATAATAAAAGCAAATGTATTGCCAAGATTTTATTTTGTATCCAAACAACTCCCATCATAAGAAACAGAATACCCTTTGTACAATTTCCAGATGTGTACTGTAGGCAAGAAACCCCAGAATAAAACTTAAATCATTGCATGATGCTAAAGAAAGGACTGGTCTGAGAATGCATAACATTAAACTGTATTATAAAGCCTGTTGATTCATATGCTTAAAGGAATGGATAAGGCTGAGATGAGAGATTCTTGGAACTTGAAGGTCATGATTATAGATTTGGGTGGCATGGTTATCTTTGGTATGATAAAAGTTGAGGAACATGCTGAATTTAAAATCACTGCATTGGAAAGGCGCATCTACAAGTACAGCATAAATGCAAGCAGAGACTTTTTACTGAGATAACGTTAACCACCTCACTACAAGAAACTTTTTTCAGGACAGAATGAGCTAAGAATTGGAGATGGCCTCTTCTATTTTGAACAAGATATTTGCACTTTAAATCAACTGAGACGCTTCTCATGGAAGGCAAAAATCTTAACAGGTTTGCTTATATGCAACTTAAAAGATAAATTTAAGCATGATAAGAGATTTTGCCACAGAATTTCGAGAAGAAGGAACATTAGTCTTACCTGTGATATGTTCATTTCCAGCAGATAAGGGGTGAACCTCCTAATTACTGGGTTGGTTCCTCCCACTCTCTGATGTAGGTAGGACAAAGAAAGGCCTCTGGTTACCACTTAGGGGATCAACTCCCTCATGGTCAGTCCATAGCCAGCCAAAAACTAGAAATACATGTTCTAGAACACCTAAGGTGATTGCTCTTGATTGCCCTTCACCACAAGAGATAAACAATATTCTAACTGGAAAATCTATCTGCAACTATCTAGGATACTCATCTAGGTATGTTACATATAACCTATTCTCCAAAGGAGATCCTACAATATACATGAAAATACTGAGACACCGTAGTGCCAACACTCCTGGTTGGGGAGGTTTCACCCCTTATCTGCCAGAATGTAGCGCAGGCAAGACCAATGTTCCTTTTCACAGAAGAGAAGGGGTTGAACCTCCTGATAATTGGGATATGTCAAAGCTGCCCTCATTCTGGTTGGGAAGTGCTAGTGTGCTGTAGCTCAATCATCTACCACAGTGCTTGTGCTTCCAACATCTGGGACCAAGATCTTTTGTCTCCTTCCTGGTTCAGATGGGCCTGACACTGTCTATCTGACCCCTGATGGTGCTCATGAAAGCCAGAAGAGCCAGCATGACTGCTCTGAGCCAGGTGATGCTGTGGTCTGCCTTCTCCAGAGTCCATCTGCCTTGTGCCAGCTGTGGTCCACAATGGGCTGGTGTCCATTGTAATCTGAATCTTTTTCAGATTCCAGATAGGGTATCCTCTGTTCACCAACTGAGGACTCCCTCACCATTTGAGTCATCTTAATCCTTAAGTTTGCCATGACTTGAGGAAGTGGCTTCAGGCCCCTCACACATGGCCATTCTTTGGTTGCTGCCAAGGGTAGCCACATGGTCACTGCCATGTCCACAGGGTGACCTGCAGCCCCTAAAGCCTTGCCCTCTACCATGGTGTAGCTAGAAGAGGTTGGGAAGAGGGATATGGACTGGAAGCCCCTCCATGTTTCCTTTTGCCCTCTCTGACTCCCTGTGGGTATGCTGCTGTACTGGTGCACCCACTATGGCTGTCTCCTGGGCCAGAAGGTCTCAGATCCAGGCTGCAAGGTCTGGGGATGGTTCCCTTCTGGTCTGGGGAACTGAAAGGCCCCTGTTTCTACTCACTCCCTCAACTGCGGCAGTTTCCAAGCTTCTGAGTGCCTCCATCTTCCTCTGCCCAGAGCGGACTGGGTGGAGACACTGGAGCTCCACAGCAACAGAGGGATTCCCTCCACTGGCTGCCCCCATGCACTTCCTCCTGTGGGCCCGCATCTTCCTGTATTGCAGGTCTTGTTCCCGCTGCAGAGGGGGAACAGAACTGGAGGGAGAGGGCAGTAGCGTGCTCTGCGCCCAATCTTTCCTCCTTATTTGGCATCCCTCGCTGTGGGTCCCTGCTCCTGCCCTTTTCTTCCCCTCGCACTTCCAAGCAGCCAAGGGTGTGAGGGTAAGAATAAAAGACAAGAGAAAGAGAGAGAATCTTGCAGCAAAGGCAAACAAGAAGGGAGAGAAGGAAGGAGGGACTGTAACAACTAATGATTTTTTTGAAAAAGAGAAACAAGGATGGAAGACAAAAAGAAGGAAGATGGCAGTTGCACTGAAGTTTGGGAGCTCAGGTGAGCAGGTCTACATGGAATTGTAGGCAGAAGACTGACCACAAGTGGACTGATCCCCCACATGGCAACCAGAGGTCTTTCTTTATCCTGCCTACAAAGAAATAGTAGAAGTCAACCCAATAATCCAGAGGTTCAACCCCTTCTCTGCTGGGAAATGAGTTTTGTAAACATGATGACCATGTAATCAAGAAAGTATATAAATATGTGTTGAAACAATATGTTTTGAGACAGAAGATGAACCTATCAAAGAACATATAATAAGGTGGGCCCAAAATTTTGGGCACCATGTTCAAATGGGAGAATGGGAAAAAATGTGATCTAAAGATACAAAATTTATTTTATGCAGTAATCTAAAAAAAAACCCACCACACATAAGATGATGTACAGATGTTTTTTTTAACCTCAAACAAGTTGTCAAAAATATCTAAGAATGGTCCAAACCCATTGCTGGGGATGTCAAGACAAAGAGGGCTTCTTTTTCAATATGTGGTGGACTTGAACGAAGGCAAAAAGTTATTCATCTAAGATTTATATGTTAATTCAAAAAAATTTAGGGGTGGATTTTGTAAAGTCACCAGAAATGATTTTGCTGAGTATTATGGATAAGAATTAAATAGTAAATAGTGAATATGGACTACTTCTTTGTTGTATGATAACAGCTGCAAGAATATTGTATGGTCAAACCTGAAACAGCCTGAAGCACCCATTAAAAGAAGAATGGATTGTGAAGCACCATTGACAGAAGAATGGATTGTGAAGCACCATTGACAGAAGAATGGATTGTTACGGTTGCTGATTTATCTCAAATGGCCAAATTAACATGGGTTTTAAAGGATAAGCCACTGAAGATTTCTTAAACGTCTGGAAACCATTTATGGATTTTTCAGCAATAAGAAATCTAACAATGCAATGATTTGTGGATATGGTTACCAGTAATTCTAGTAAGACTGTTTAGTTGGATCTGTAATGGTGGAATTTTTTTTTTTCTTTCCTCCTTTATTACAGTTTGGTTTGGTGGCAGTCAGAACCCTTAGTGAGTCAGTGTTTAGTGTTTTTAGTTTACTGTTTTAGTATTGTTTTAATTTTAGTTTATGTTAAAAATTTTAGTTTGTGTTTATGTTATTTTGGATTAAAACCAATAAATACATCAAAAAGACTATTTGCTATATTGATTTAAAAAAAAAAGCAAAGGGCAAGGAAAGGCTGCCCAGCAATTCTAAATGTGCACCTCATATCTAATATCTGAAGCCAGTGTTGTGCCTCTGGCTGTCACTATAGTTACGTTAGAAAAGACTCTTCGTGTATTTTTTTTTACCCTCTAGATTCTTTCACAAGAGCTTAACACCAAATAATTGCGTACACTTCTGTAACACATCTTAGCCTTATGCTGCCCCAGCATGAGAAACAGAATTTACTAGTTACTAATCAAATAACATAGCTGATACTTTGACTTCAATTGAACATCTTCTGCAAGCTTGAGATCAATCAGTGAGCTGAAACTTCATGTGAGGCATATTTTAAAGGAGTGCTACCAACCAAACTTTTGTTTTCATTCAAACCGTAAGTAAAATCATCAACACCAACCATGCAAAAATGAGTAAATTTCCTAGTCTTTTTATAACTGACTGTCACAGTCTTTAGCAATTAAAAGTCTACATTAACAGGTATTTTAATCTGGAAAGACACTAACATACAGTCAGTTTGATTACAGTTTTGGGCTGCTATAAAACTAACATTCAAGGGAAAAAAAGTCTTTCTTTACCTCCTTGTAAAGTTTGCTAATCTTCAACATATCTCAGAGCTATGCAAGCAGAAGAAAACTATGCAGAGCCATTTCCACGCTTTCAACATCCTATGGAATCCTGGGGTTTTCAGTTTAGGGAGGGGCCTCAAGGGCAAACCCCAGGATTCCATAGGATGTTGAAAGTGGAATAATAGCACTGTAACAGTCTAGTGCGGAAATGGCCCTTATTTTTAACTTAATCCTTTTCTACCCTATCTTTACACCTGACTGGGGCTGAAAAAGTAGTTGACAGGAATAAATGTCTAACATCATAAAGACAGTATAGTCAGGGCCACATATGAAGATATTCACAAGCACAAAAATTATCCTCCAAAGACGTGATGAAACAGGAGGAATCATGCTCTGTCTCTAGGTCAAAAAGTTCCTAGCAGGGTAACTTCTTGAAACACGGCAATAAAAGAGAAAGGCCTCCTCCTCCCCTTGGCTTAACAGCAAAAGTTTGTGCCTGAGTAGAGACTTAAATCCAGCTTTTTCATAGTCAAGAATCCTACACCGCAATCCTAGGTAAATTATGACTCCATTTTTAAACTGGCTTCTTGGTCCTTCGTTAGTTCAGGAGTCCTCCTTCGTGCAGCCTTTCCACAGAATCATAGAAATGCAGAGTTGGAAGAGACCACAGGGGCCATCCAGTCCAACCCCCTGCCATGCAGGAACACCCTCAAAGCACTCCCAACAGATGGCCATCCAGCCTCTGCTTAAAAACCTCCAAGGAAGGAGCCTCCACTACACTCCGAGGCAGCAGATTCCACTGCCGGACAGCCCTGACTGTCCGGAAGTTCTTCCTGAGGTTCAGGTGGAATCTCCTTTCCTGCAGCTTGAATCCATTGCTCCTTGTCCTGGTCTCTGGAGCAGCAGAAAACAAGCCTTCTCCTTCCTCTACGTGGCATCCCTTCAAATATTTAAACACGGCTATCATGTCCCCTCTCAACCTTCTCTTCTGCAGACTAAACATACCCAGCTCTCTAAGCAGGGGCTGATATTCCTTCCACGCCCACCCAGACCAAGGAGGCCAAGCCCGCTGGGAGCAGCGCCTGGGCAGAATTGCACGCAACCCCCCTCCCTCCGCTTCCAAACTTCGCGCTCCTTCCTCCCAGCCTCACATACCCAACCCACACGTTCGAAGCCTGACACTTCAGCCTCCCCTCCCTTTCCTGACCCAGAGGAGGCCGAGCCTGGTTCTTATCCGTAACCCCGGAAAAGGGCGAAGAGGCCAGGGCAGCACGCCTTGACCTCCCACGTCCAACTACAGCCGGCTCCTACCTTATCGTCCGCCATCTTCCTCGTCCAAAATTACTCGGCGTCCGTCTGCGCGTGCGCGAGCGAGGGATCGCCCTCCTCCGGGATCCAGCCGTTGGCATATCAAGCGCAGGCAGAACGAGCCAGTATGTGATTGAGACCGAAGTGGAAACACCGAGTAAAATCTATGGTGGAGGCGGGAAAAACCCCATGATTAGCCTCATTTCCGCACTAGCGTGTTATAGCGCGATGATTCCACTTTGAACATCCTATGGAATCCTGGGGTTTGCAGTTTCGGGAGGGGCCGGCCGGCCCCTCCCGAAACTGCAAACCCCAGGATTCCATAGGATGTTCAAAGTGGAATCATCGCGCTATAACACGCTAGTGCGGAAACGGCTTTGGCAGCAACGCTTTCTTCCTGTAACCAAAGGGAGAGAGCGAGGAAGGAGTCGGTGCGTCTTCTGACCCCTAAACGTGAACGCGTGTGCATCGTTTAATGCTTTTGCGGATTCAAACGTTTGCAAATGCCAACCACATCAACGGAGCGGGTGAGAAAGGGAGAGAGGACTGAAGGAACTGATTGATCGGCATTTTGTATGAAGGATTTAAAAAGGGGGAGGGGAATCTAAACACGCCTCTGCTCCGTTTTTAACGTGCAACATTAGCAGCGGGCGACATGAGACCGACCTCCAGTAATGCGATAAGAAGGGACTGTACTAGGAGGACTTTTTTTTTTAAGAGTAAAAGCTCAGTAAGAATGATCTGAAGGCACACAACGACGACGACATGAGCCGCTCTGCCTGCTTCTACCTTTCTACGGTGGTCGACACGCGGCTGCTGAGTCACCGACCAGCCTAGTGAAATACGATATTTCTACCTTCCCAGCGGAGGAGGAAAATACGGCTGCGAAGTCAACCCGGAAGTTCCTCGCCTCAGAGTTAGGCACGTTACTCTATCTTTTTCTCTCCTTGGGTTTAACACCTACAGAATCCCACTACTTTATCCGCAGCCGCAGTCACGGCCGTTTACGTCTCGAAGTCATCTTTCCACGTCTCGGCCGAGCGGGCCCGGTAGTTAACGTCACCACAACAGAAGAGCTGAGTGTACGAGGGACGCAGTTACCGCCATCTTTGTCGCGGGACTCCAGGTTTTAAGTTCTGCGCACGCTCAGACCATCTGCGTTTTCCCCAGGGATGTGTATTAATTTCAGCGACGGAAAAAATTGAATGACTTGCGGCGGTGTGGGAGTGAGAGATCTTTCTCCTTAAACACGAGGGGGCGTTCCAAGAAAGTATCTGCACTGGAGCTTAGTCCGTTTCCACGCTAGCCTCATCCTATGGAATCCTGCCCCTCCCCAACTGCAAACCCCAGGATTCTATAGGATGTTGAAAGTGGAATAATAGCGCTATAACAGTCTAGTGCGGACATGGCCTAGTTTTGCAGTTTCACCATAAGTGCGGTCCTACTTTCTATAAAACCCAGAACCTTAGTGCTAAAGGAATCTGTTTCAGCAGGAAAACGGACGCACAGACACAAACACACCAGAAAAAGGAAAATGTCGTGGCGCTGTAAAGCCTAACCGATGACCATGTTTTCACCATTAATCTTTTATAGGAACATAAGTCATTTTAAAATAAGCATAAATACCATAAACTTCCTTATGGGTTTTCCTGCAAGCTCAGTGACTTCTCTGGAATCTTCCAAACCCCTCATCTACATCAGGGAAAGGAATTATACAGCCCTCCAGATATTGTTGGACTGCAGTGCCCAGCATTTCTCACCATTGGGTATGATGGTCTGGGCCACTGGGGTATGAAGTCCAACAGAAACTGGAGGATTGAATGATTCCTGCCGCTGATCTACACTATGCAGAGTACTGGTTCTTAACCTGGAGTTAATAAGAAATAATGTGATAAACTGAAATTATTCTTATTAGAGTTACAGTATTTAACTGACCATATTGGCTAGATGCTTCTATTTTTATGGAATGAGCAGCACTGCTTAAATAAACTGGTACCAGAGGGAGATACGAGCAGTTCAGAGGAACCCCAAGGTTTGATGAAGTAAATATTTAAAAAATTATAGGGAAAAAGCCAAAGAGAAGACTCCAAACAACAACATGTGGATCTTTCAGCCTGCTCAGAAGGTTCCTTATTATTTTATATATTTGTTTGTTTTATACTCCATCTTCCTCCAAAACCAAGGCAGGTCACAACAAGATGAAGCAATACAAAAAAATACAGGACCCTCACCTCAAACGTTATAATAGATTTTCTGTATTAAAATGCAGTTGAGTTCAAAGCAATTTAAAAATATATCAGTGAGGTATACTGTAGCTGTTTGAGTGCTGGATTATGACTCTGGAGATAAAAGTTTATCACTATCCTGCTGGCTGACTGCTAAAGTACATTTTAACTTTCAGATGCTTTTTTAATTTTCTGTTACTTTAAGCCCTCACCTTTTGATGCCCCATTCTCTGACAACTCACTCTTTTGATGCTTCCAAATTAAGGACAAGTTCCATTAATTTGATGGATGTTCGCTCTTTCCTCAGTTCTTCTTGCCTATGAAGGCTGGCTTGGAACCATTCACACATGTGCACTGCTCATGTTGGCCATTTCTGCACTAGCCTATTATAGTGCTATTATTCCCCTTTCAACCTCCTATGGAATGCTAGTGTTTGCAGTTTAGGAAGGGGCACTTAGAATCCTCAGCCAGAGAACTCTTTGGCCTCAATAAACTACAAACCCCAGAATTCCACAGGCTGTTGAAAGTGGAATAATAGCACTATAACAGTGTGGAAATGGCCACAGATCCAGCATGGCAGTTTTTATGACCTTGTAATCCACTTGTGGATTGGTGTTAGGCCTTCTGCTAAAGTGGGAATTTCCAATAATATTTGAAATTGCCTTCATCTTACAAGGTACTTTTGTCCATTTCAGGACAGGTGACATTGCGAGGTGGAGCGCGTGTCAGCTTGAACTCAGTTTAACTGCACCTAACTCTGTGCAGGACATGGCTGTCAAGATGCACCTCCCAGTAGACGAAAACACCCAGTCAGTCTAAGCCGCTGGAACACTTCCCCACCCCCTAATCTTTCCTTGTCAGTGAGTGCCATTGAATTCAGTGGGGGAAGATGCCAATGGGCAGCCATTCCTGGTGGCAGAGTCACATTGCGCATGTCAGTCAGTGGCCATTTCCACACTAGACTGTTAGAGGGCTATGATTCCACTTTCAACCTCCTATGGAATCCTGCTGTTAGCTATTAGGGAGGGGGCTTTAGAGTTCTCACCCAGAGAGCTCTTTGGCCTCAGTAAACTACAAACGCCAGAATTCCACAAGATGTTGAAAGTGGAATAATAGCACTATAATAGTGTAGGGCAGAAATGGCCTTATTTTTGTGTGCTGGCTTTCTGGGGTCATCATTAAGTTAGGAAATGCTATTGAATTAGACTGCGGTATTGTATTGGTTGCACTGAAACATTCATGATTAGGAAGAGAATCCTTGAGAGCGTTACAAACATTTCACCCCCCTCCTTAAATTTCACCCACCACTACCAATATATAACATGGAGAATGAAACACTGGCTATTTCTGCCCTACACTGTTGTGGTGCCATGATTCCACTTTCAGCATCCTGTGGAATTCTGGGGTTTGTAGTTTACTGAGATCCAAGAGCTCCCTGGCTGAGAATTCTAAAGCCCCCCCCGAACTGCAAACCCCAAGATTCCACAGGGGGTTGAAAGTGGAATCATAGCCCTCTTACCGCCTAGTGTGGAAACAGCCCAGGGCTTGTAGCTGGACGCCCAACCCCCCGGGGGGTGTAGGACCAAGCCCGCGCTGAACTCGGGGAGGCGGGGCCTGCCTGAGGCGTCGGCCGTCACCGCTGTCGACGCTCCCCCCCCGCCGGGCTGGCTGTCCCTGGGCCCTCCCGCCCCAGCCCAGCCTCCCTCGTCGCTCCGCCCGCGCGTGCCAGGCGCGGCAGTTGGGCGCCGGCTTCTGGCAGCTCGTCCCTGCGGCGGCTGGTCTCCTTGCGCGGCCGGGGCTGCTCGCCTCCCGCCCGCCCCCGAGCGAAGAAGCCATGCTGGGCAAGGACTACATGCTGGCCATCATCCTGGTCAACTGTGACGGTGAGGAGACCCGGCGGAGGGCGCGGGCGGGCGGGGAGCCCCGGGGAGGGGTATCGGGGGGCGCTCCCCCGGGCTCAGGCTGGTCCCGCCGGAGGAGCGGCGGCGTGGGCGGCTCCCCGGGACTCCGGCTGGAGGGCGGGGGGAGTCGTGGCCTCCTCCGCTGCCTCTCCTCGGCATGGCTGTTTTCGGCGGGGCCTCAGAAACACCCCGGGGGGGGAGCGCCTGAGGCGAGCGCTTCCTTCGGCCAGGGCGGCCCCCGTGGCCTCCTCACTGGGCGCCGAAGGAGGGGGAGAAGACGGGGTGAGGACGGGAGCGGGGTGGCTTGGACCGAACGGGTCCTTCTTGGCCGAGGCATCCCCTCGCCCGACCCCGGGAGCGAGAAGCCAGCGTTGGAGAGGAGCGAGGGTTTCGTTTAGAAACGGTGGGCACAGAAGGGGTGGTGGAGACTCTTCCGTCGCCCCCCCCGCTCCCGCCGGCTCATGGACGCAAATACACCCGCGGACGGAGCGAGCCAGTCCCTCTGGAGAGAGACACCGCGACTCCGCGCTTCTCTCCGGCAACAGAAAGCAGCCGCCCAGGAGCCGCGTTGGCCGCCGAGGCTGGCTCCATCGCAGGCCGTTTCCGCACTAGACTGTTACAGCGCTATGATTCCACTTTCAACCTCCTGTGGAATCCTGGGGTTTGCAGTTCAGGGAGCGGCCGGCCGGAACGATAGCCCTCTGGTAACGCTTCCGCACTAGCCTGTTATAGCGCGATGATTCCACTTTCAACATCGTCTGGAATCCTGGGGTTTGCAGTTTCGGGAGGGGCCGGCCGGCCCCTCCCGAAACTGCAAACCCCAGGATTCCAGACGATGTTGAAAGTGGAATCATCGCGCTATAACAGGCTAGTGCGGGAATGGCCTAAGAGTGTAGCGCGGGAATGGCCGCAGTTGAGCGCCCAGCAGCCTGGTCCCCGCGGGGCCTCAGGCCGCTTTCCATGGTGCTGAAGGGAGAGATCGCGGCTCTTCCGGTTCTGAGCGCCATTGGCTCGAGTGTTTACACACACGGTATCAGTCAGTCAATCGATCGTTTATTTACGGCCATTGGCCAAATGAAAATACGTAAAAAAGTTACTCTAAAATAATAAAAAATAGTTAGTGGTGAAATTCACATTGTGCATAGATAGATTGGATACAAGTGCGTGCATTAAGTGCATTACATTTATAACGAAAGTCCAAAGATAAAATTTAAGATAGGTAAAATCTTATAAATTAAATAAATAGAAAAGCAACTAATTTATATATGCCCCTGCATTTAAACAGACAGTAGGCAAGCCTCCTCAAGCTTGCCTAAATGTCCTAAAAGCACCAGGTTGCGCCTGAGCTTGGAAGCTAAGCAGGGTCAGCGCTGGTTAATATTGGGCTGGTAGACAGCCCTGTGAGTATTTCTTGCCTACGAAAACCCTAAGTTGACTGGAAGACACATACACACAAGTCTACTCAGCATCACAAGAATTACCTGATTTCATGAAAATTTTCAAGTTTTTTTTTAAATATGTGTAATACAGTAAAAATCTAACTCTGGATAGCTAAAAGTTTCAGAACACAGCACTTCCAACAAAGCAGTTGTATGAAAGCAAGGCTTCCCAGTTTCAGTAGAATTTATTTCCTTGTAGATATGCTGAGGACTTCAACTTAATAACCCTGTTTCATATATTTAGGTAGCCCCCACAGTTCTCTAGACAGTGAGCCAGGGAACTGAGTTCTGTTGCATAAATGGCGCCTTGTGGTTGACCACACTTAATAAAAAATGTCACAGGACATCACAGTATTGGAGCATGTATATATGCATTTGTATACATATGTATGTAGATACGTATATGTATTACATATGCATTACACATACACAGTCTAAATAAAAGTTGTAAAATTATTCTGCCAAATATTTGTGTTTATTACAACTTGAAGAACATTTTCTTCATATGTAAAATTGTAATTGTTCCAGGCTGTCTATGTGGCAATCTAATTCTAAACATTTTTAGCAATTGAGGGCTTTTTTAAAATAAAAAACCTTTAAGACTCTTTAATTTTAATTTCAAGATTCCACATTAAAATTCTCAGTATCAGAAGTTATGGTAGGTAACATCCATAACACACAGTATGTTTCCCACTGTTTTTAGGTGGTCATCCAGAACTTCTTCTAATGGCAGTGAATGTGAAATCTTGCCATAATTTGCCTATTCTTGTGAAGCACAAATCTTTGATATCCTGGGGTATCAGACCTGTTGGTATTTTGCTTCCTAGTGCTTTTGTGGGTGGAGGAGAATCTGTGAGATCTTTTGCTGTGGGGGACATGTGTGCATGCCTTTATTTCATTTATTTAAAATGTTTTTGCCCTGCTCTCCAGCCAGTGAAACTCCCATTATGTCTACAGATGGAAACATGAATGAGGATTTGGGTGGGTGGGCAAGAAACTGTGGAAAGGGCTTAGGCATGCCAATGCAGACAGTCACCTGTGAAACGGGTCTGATTTTTTACCCTTGCACATGAACTAGATGCATGTTTCATTTAAAGTAAAATGTTGATTGAACTCTCAAGTCTCAGTAAACTGGGCAAATCATACAGAATCATATTCTATCATACTTTATGTACCGGTATCTTTAAAAGGTGTGTGCTGCCCTAGCATTAAAACTTCTCAGGACAACTAATACTTAAGAATACTAAAATATAAAAAAGATAAAAACAAAGAAACTTAATGTGCACTGACGGAATGATAAAAATCAGGCAGAATTAATAAAAAACTTAAAACAAGATGTAAAATAAAGTGGAAAATCTGGGCAAATTGAAATGGCTTGGCACTAAAAGAACAACAAACTTCCATAGGTGGGATACTACAACTGAGAAAGCTGTATTCTTCCTTATAACCCTTCTAATTTCAGTTAACACGTAATTGAGTAGATGGGGAAAGGATCTGTTATTTGATGAGCCCTATGATGATTGAAGGCTCCTGATAGTACCTACATAGTCAAAAGATTTGGTCTGAATTTGCAATATTTATGAACATTGTAGGATCTTATTAAAAATAATTTATTAAAGACTCCTACATTATATCCCAACATTTTGTGCCCATTTGCTTCCATTTTCTGCAGGAAATGTTTGCTTTTTCAAATAAAAATGATGAGTTACTAACACTCCCCCCCCCATCTATATACGCTGCCTCCTGATCTGAGCATTTGGGAGAAATGAGCTGAAATGTGGATATGGCATGTATACTCACTTTGCTGTAGCCTGTTCTAGCCAGATTAGTCCCATCTGTGAAAGCTGCTGCATTCCCTTGATTAAATTCGCAGAGTTGGCACAAGTGTAATAGTTTATTGGTTTGCGGAGGAGGGAAAAAGAAGGTTAAGACATTTTCTCTCTCCTCTGAAATTTAATGTGTTTCAGCAATGGTAGGAAACCAGAATTAGTAGTTCTGCTGTATGAAATTTGCTCATATAATCCAGGTTTTACAAGGAATCATCCTGTTCCTTTTTACCAACAAGACACAGGAAACACATGAAATATCTCTTGCCATTTTTTTCTTTTTTTGGAGGTTTTTAAACAGATGTTGGATGGCCATCTGTTGCGAGTGCTTTGCTGTGCTTTGCTGTGTGTTCTTGGATAGCAGGTGGTTGGAGTGGATGACCCCTGTGGTCTCTTCCAGCTCAGTGTCTTGCCCACCCAGCTCTATCTTTATGATTCTATGACTTCAGCCTGAATTTGCCTAGAGCAGTAGTGCCTAACCCATTCCCGACTGGACATTTGACAAATAATTCTGAGCATTTGCTGAATGTTTCCAGCACTGGTTGGATCCTAATATTATTACTCTATGGTTATTTTATTCATTTATTTCCCATCTTTTCATTCCAATAATGGGACTCAGGGTGGCTTATAAATTATTAAAATAAGTACAGATTAAAAACAAACAAAAATCAGTAATGTGTATGTATGTGTGTGTGTTATTCAAAAACAATCTAGAGAATTAAATTGTATTAAAATTCAATACAATGCAGAATAAACAAATGTCAGCAAAACAGCAAACCATTAAAAGACCATCACAGTCAGTGCCTAAAAATCTGATGGTACAGGAAAGTAATTTTCACTTGCCAGTGGAAGGAGAGCAAGGAGAGAGCCATTCTAGTTTTCCTGGAGAGAGGGTTCCAAAATCCAGGAGCAGCTACTGAGAAAGCCTTTTCCCTTCTTCTCATCAAATGAGCCTGGGAAGGTAACAGGACAGAGAGAAGGCCCTCTCCTGAAGACCACTAGAGTCTGAACATGCTCATATAAGGAGATACAGTCCTTCAGGTAACCTGGACCTGAGCTGTATCGTGGTGTGTACACACAATTGTTGTTGTGTGCCTTCAGGTCATTTCTGACTTATGGCAACCCTGAGGCGAGCCTATCCTAGGGTTTTCTGGGGCTGAATGTGTGTGATGTGCCCAAAGTCACTCAGTGGGTTTCCATGGCTTAGTGGGGAATCAAACTCTGGTCTCCAGGTTAGTCCAGTGCTCAGATCACTACACCATGCTAGACTCTTCATTTTGTATGATTTTTGTCATCTAGTTCACAGACAACCTGGTATGCAAGAGTGTAATGAGGCGGGGAGGGGGGAACTATGGGATTTCACTTGTTAATCTTTCCACTATTTACATAACATTAAAAGTGCACTGAGGTCTCTGCGTGTACAGTTAGGACCTACTGAAAAAAACCATCTGCTCTTTTGTTTTCATCAGAAGGATCTTTTGATTCTGAACAGGGCCTCATGGCAAAGCCATTTACATGTGTTGGCTATGATTCACACTAATGCCTTTGATTCCATACAAAATAAATATCACTAGGCTTTGTAGTTGTGGGAATTTACTTAAAAGAGAACATGGCTACTGGACATGTTTGTTTTGTTTTTGGTGCTTTTGCATCTGAACTCTCCAGAGGTACCTGTCTCTGTACTGTCCCATTATGTCATGCATTTTTTCTGTGACTGTTAAAGCTTCTGGTTTACAGTTACCTATAGATCACCATTTCGGTTTGCTTTCTGTAAAAGTTACATTCTGCTCAAAATAAGTATTTGGTTCATATGACATTAGATCAAATATGTGCAAAGCAATAATATGTTCATGACAGTAATCTATTTGCATAGTTAAAGCTGTCTTGGTGCAAAATTTGAGTCCTGAGCACCGTTCAAAGTTAGTTTTGTAGGTGCACCTGGATTTTCATGTGCAGAGTTCATTTCATGGGTTAGATTATCAACCCTCTCCATAAGAACAGCAGACTGTCAGGATTTACTAGAATATTTTGTTCACATTTGTGATTCTCTTCTTGTGTTGACTGATACTATAGAATCAGGAAGAAGTAATGCTGTCTTGCTGTTTACTACCAATGGACTGTCCCTTCTAGTCTCAAAGTACTACAGATAAAATTAAACATATAAATGCTTCATTGCCATTTCTTTTTTCTTCTTCTTAAGAATGTACAATGCTGCCTTCAGAGGAATTGCATCATTCTCCAATATCTATTATTTGGGTTTTTCATTCTTAAGACTACTTCGGTTTTGCCCTTCTGCTTCTTTGCAGAGAGCAAGTCAGTGGCAGCCTGGTGATGTACCTGTCTGCAGGTGTTCTCCAATACTAGGCTTTTTATATGTCCTTGTATTACAGGTGTGGGCAAAATATAGCGCTCCAGGTGTTATTTTGGGCAACTCCCAGCATGTCTCACCATTGCGCATGCTGGCTAGGGCTGATGGAAGTTGGAGCCCAGTATCTGTCAAGCCAGACTTTGCTCACCAGTGTTGTATAGAAGGCAACAAATGAGGATTTGTTTTGTCAAATCTTACTCTCAGAAGGATGCCTTCACTAATTAACAGCCAATAGCAATACCACCCACAAAAATGAATGGGAAGGGATGGAACAAAATCCAAAATCTACAAAAGAATAATATCTTTATTGGCCAGCCAAAATGCACAAAAAGCATCATGCAAGCTTTCAAAGTTTCACTGGTTTCTTCATCAGATAAAAGATGTTAAAAATCATAAAGGAGAAAGAAAAAAATGAAGAAAAGATGATGATGTTGGAGTCACAATCCTACCTTTTGTATCAGCTATTCTCTCTGTTGTAGTTCAGTTGGTTTGAAGAGATTCCAATGTAGGCATAGGCCTCTTCCTTCTTGGCGGCGTGGGGGCTAAAACAAAGAACAGTAAAATTGACAAGTGGCTCGCCAGCAAAGCTAATAGTTGGTCTTATCCCTCTATCCCCCAGTCTATACTGCAAAAAGGAACTTTTAAGCAAAAGAGAGACTAGGCACTTTAGCAATGCAAAATACATAATCTCTCTCTGCAAAATGTGTTGCCAACTTGTGAACAGTGGCAGCTTCTCACAAAATGGGAACAGACGGCAGCAGAGAATGAGATATATTTGGGGCTTACAGAGTAAAACTAGAGCTCAGCTTTGGTTGAATTGAGATGGCAGCTCACTGACTACTTTCATAGACTCCCAGTGAGTATGAGCTTGGGGAGAAGATTCCATTTTAAGGAAATGAAAAATCAGAACATTTCTCCTTCTTGAATACCTGCATGCGTCTTCCTCCTTTTCTAGGGTTTTTGTAACAACCTCTAAAGAAGTTGCTGTGAGTCTGTTGCAGCAGAAGTAGACTGGAGAACCTTGTAGCATCTTAAACTTTAAAACGTATTATTATGGCATAAGGTATTGTGGGTTAGTATCCAATTTGTAAGATGAATGAAGTATTGTCTTGAGCTGGCAGGTGGTATTCCACATGTGGGTGTGGAAAATCTGGGTGAAAAGTCAATAAACCTTCATTCTAACATTGAGTTAGTTAATAGGGAGCCAATCTGAAGACTCCAGTGAAATCTTTTGGCACTCACAAGTTTTTCTGTTGATTCCAGAAGTTCAGCTTGCCAGCTGGAGAATACCAACGTGAATTCAATTTTACACAGTCTGCATATGGTGGTCATCATTTCCCTTTGCCTCTTGCTAAATTCCTAAGACAAGTCATCAAAGTGCTGTGTGTGTGGTGGGAGAGAGAGATGCACCTGTGTGTCAGGAAGTGGTTGAGTCAGGGCCTCGCTGCTCTGATCTCTGTGAGCCTAAAGAGGCAGCTGCTGGGCGGCTGCTGCTGCTGGGAGCTGGTTGAGCTGCTCCAGAGGATGGCCAGGCCTGATTAAAAAGAATGTAGCTTGGCAGGCAAAGACAGCAGGGCCTGCAGTATGTAATTGAATTGCAAGTGATGGATTATTCACCTTCTGTCCCCTCCATACTGGGAGAATCAACAGGATAATAAAGCAGAAGGGGCACACTGACCTTTGGATATTTTTAGCTATGCTCACTGGGGCAGATGCGGTTACAGCCCGGCTTTTGGAAGTCCTGCAGAGAAACATCAGATTGCACATGTAGCTGTATTTCTCAAAGGCCCCTCCCTAAACTGCAAACCCCAGGATTCCATAGGATGTTGGAAGTGGAATAATAGCACTATAACAGTCTAGTGCAGAAATGGCCTTACTCTGGTGCCTTCATATCCATTTCCCAGAAACACAGACAGCCAGAAGAAGTGGGCTCCTCTGCCCTAGAATCTTTAGATACTGACCCATATCAGACTCTGAAATGACTCCTTCCTCTAGCCTTGTCCATCTGAGATTACAATGTCCATTATTGGTGAACCCAGCCAACATTTTATTAAAAGCCAGCATGATGTAGTGGCTTGAGTGTTAGACTAGATTTGGGAAAGCAGCCGTAGAAACTCACTGAGTGACCTTGGTGTCATACTGTCTCTGCCTCATAGAAAGGGAGTGGCAAATCTCCTTTGAATAAATCTTGCCAAGAACACCCTAAGGTAGGGTCACCATAAGTCAGAATCGATACTACAATAACAACCTGATGTTGTGCAGCTCTGAGAGCAT
The DNA here is from genome assembly GCA_948474755.1 of Ctenosaura bakeri. Taxonomy (NCBI): domain Eukaryota; kingdom Metazoa; phylum Chordata; class Lepidosauria; order Squamata; family Iguanidae; genus Ctenosaura; species Ctenosaura bakeri. The sequence goes on from CAOLHI010002239.1 coordinate 26,817, forward strand.
CCATGTGCTGCAAAGTAAATATTTTGTGGGTTGCATTGATTGCGCTATGGTCCCTGGACACCCCAAGAGCCTGATCAGATTTCCCATAAAAGATGGTAAGGAAGATAGTGACAGCTGACTGAACTTTGGCATCTTAGCTAGCTTTGAATTTTCACCCTCCTATTCAATAAATAAAAGATGGTGTGTTTATCTTTAACTCATTTAATACAATTCAGTGCAAACATTTCCAGAGTTGTTCAAAAGATAAAATAATAAAGATCATATAAATTACAATAGGTATAGAAAGAGGTGGACGTCTCACTGAGCCATCTTGAAAAGAATGGGGCATGGGACTCCTCCAGATAGCCTTTCTGCAGAGCTGCAGTGGGGAAGAAGGTAAGTGAGGGATGCTTGGGAGATAAGAAAGAGATAGCCAACTCCTCAGTTTTCAGAGCCTCTCTGTTCTTCTGGCAGGGTGCATAATAACATGCATAATAACAGAGCAGATGCCTTGTTCCAAGTTGAACTCTTTGTCCATGTAGCCCAATACTGCTCACTCTGACAGGATTCTCTGGTAGAGAAGGTCTTACAAAGTCATTTTGGGATTGATTGCCAAAAATGTGGCTTTTGTGCAGATTTGTGAACAGGTTGTTTTCACACATTTCAGCACATTTTTCCAAAACATCTGACAAAGTTCTCCTTCCACATTTTCATGGGCTTTTTTGGCTTCTTTTGTTAGCATCTAAGATCCATAGGTCTTGCATTAACTGTCAGTGAAATTCAACAGAACTCCATGCAGTCTGCACAGAGCTCAATTTTCCCATAGTGGGCATCTATTTTATCCATTATAGCTCTTCTAGTATCTGCAGGATCTAATGGTGTAAGAAGCCTCTCTATTGCATTTTAAAAGGAAAAACAATGAATGGTCTGGGTCAGAAAACATGAATTGGCCGTCAAAACAGAAGAGAACAGAGAATCGTGCTAGTAAAAAGTCATGTGAAACTACAGAAAAATGCTATCAAATTCTGGCTTTTTTCTCTGAACTAAGGTATAGCCGAATATGAGATGCCTAAGCAGAAAGAATGAACAACTGCCAATGACTACTGGAATTCCCAGGCAGTTGTATGGTTCGTGAGTCAGTGTACAAGGGCTCTTTATGTCAGGGGCTGAATCAAGGATGGCTCGAAACACAAACACATTGCTTGACCTCTAGGTAGCATAATGCAATATGCAAAACAAAAAGAATAACCAACAGGAATACTTGGGTTAACTGAGTAAGCATTTCAATGATTCTTAGTGGGGGAAAAGTGCCCCAAAGATAGAGCCTATGGGTCCCATTCTCTCTCCCTCTCCTCTTCTTCTTCTAGTTGCGATCTCCAGAGCTATTTTTTGGTTAGAAAAATACTGACTTGCTTCTTCTATGTGTCATCAAGTCTGGCAAGAAAGTGTGACCAGATGAAGGGGAGGTGGGTTTTTTCGTATGTGTGTGTTGATTTTGATCACACAAATGGTATTTTTCAGAATTCTCTCTTCTCCTCAGCTAGATAAAGCTATAGTATCTTTTGTCCTCATTAGTCTGAGATGTAGTGCAAACAGAAAATTTGCTGATACAGATAATCACTGAGGGCATTTTAAATAATAAATTATGGGTAAACTTAGTGCTTGCCTTCCTCTGTGGGGAGAAGTAGGGGAGTTTGAAGATATTGATATACCTCTCAGTTTCATCTTTGAGTTCAGAATTGTTCATGAGAATTTAGTTCATGCCTAATATTGGAACTGCGGGGTTTTGCTAACACTTTTATATATTGTCTCATGATTATTGATTTTATCTGTTTATAGTGCTAAGATGAAGATGGAACATTCCACTGTATAATATTCTTTTGCTGACTCCTTTACATACCTTGAAAGAGCTAAGCTTTAGATAGTTTTCCTTTTGGGTATTTAAAATGGAGCACATAGTCAATCCTGGCTGACATCTTCTCTTTGTTTAGAGCATACAAAAAGGTCAAGACTGACTAAGGGGCTGAAGCATATTGCAATCATATGAATAGATGGAGGCATGTAATATATACCAGTCATGTATCTCACTTTCCCTGCTGTTTCATTCTAGATATTGAAACAGGATGCATCATTTTTTATTCACTCACTTTTTATGGAGAATTCAAGTGTCACTTTTATGGAAAATCCAGTGTAGCATACCAGCCTGTTTCTTTTTTTTTTTTTCCTGATTTGTTCTCAAATCTTTTTTCAGACCAGATTTGTGGAGTTCCTATAGCACTTTATTAACTGAAAATGCAGTTGTAGAACCAGGAGGTACAGCACAGACTGGCAAAGTGCTGTTGAAACTTTCCAGAGCAGTTGTTCCATGGAGTCACCAGTCTGTTTTGTTTTGTTTGTGCAGCTCTCAACTCTTCTTGGGTCTCCAAAGCCAACAGACCCTGCATTTTTTTTCTTGCATAAAATCACCCCTAAACATTCTAAAATACCACCAGGATCAGCACTATACCTTAAAACACACAGAGCCCCGCTTCCCAATTTTGCAGAAATTAGGTAACTGAAGGTTGAGACAACCAAAAATGGGAGGTGGAATCAAATTCCGGTTACTTCCAGGCCACATTTTCAAGCAAAAATATAGAAGTGTGGTCCATTAGGAGGCAAAAATTGCCCCTACACCCTCCATGGTTGCCAACTCTACTTTAATTAAAAGCTTCCTACCAATTTCATCTTGTTCAGAAGAGACACGTCATTAGCAAATCACCCCATAATTATTATTCCTTGTTTTGGGCAGGGTTCTTAATAATAGTTTCTTCTCATTTTTCTTTTCTTTTCTTTTTTCTTTTTCAATGGCAAAGTACCAAATTTCTTGATAAAAAGAAAGGACAAAATGAGAAGAAACCAGAAATGAAAATGAATCAGCAGTAACTAACTAATCACATCACTAATGCAGCACTGCACTGAACAGAAAGTAATTAGGGATAGAAACTGCAAGTAAGAAATTTCTAATTAATATTGCAGAAGATTTTTGCTGAATGGGACCTATTTAACCTTCTTTAAGGTCAACGGGGGATTTTGGTCCTGCTAAAGTCATACATTGTTCTAGAATTCACAGTCAACTAGAACTTTAAGGAAGGAATTTTATGGCATTGTAACTTGAAGAGTCATAAAATGGTGTCCCCAGATTTCAGCCATGCCCATTTTTAATTCAGATAAAAAATGGCTGGAACCAACATTTTCATAACAGATCTATTGCATTTGTGTCAGTTACATTCTTTTACTAACAAGAGCCATTTCTGCAATACAAGTTCAAGTTTATTGCATTTTAGCAGTCAGCCATTGCACAAATGAAAGAATAAAATAAGATAAAATGAGAAAGGATAATCCAGTCAATTTACATGTAATACATAATCAACAATAAATGAATCACTTTCCATATCCCTCCTTGTTCTTTATAGCACGTAATTGTAAGGCCCTAACAAGAAATTTAGATCTTCTGAAAGACACATATTTCACAGTATCAGATAGCAGAAAATAAACTTTCACAAAGGAAGAATTTCCCTTAAAAGACTTCAATAAAGGAAAAATATACTTACTCCTAAGATCATTGTAAATAGGGCACTCAAGTAGAACATGAATTAAATCTTCTATTGAAACAGAGTTGCAAGCACATACTCTGTCCTTCATAGGAACATTATTGTACCTGCCCATCCGAATTGCCAGTGGGAGAACATTCAATCTAGCATGCAGAAAGGCTAACTTCATTTTTAAAGTTGGAAGATCAACCAGTTAATGAGGAAGGGGTGAGTTCAGCGGAATGTAAGAAACAAAAAATGGCAATACACTTTTATAGTACTGTTATTCCACTCTCAACATCCTATGGAATCCTGGGCTTTGCAGTTTAGCGGGGGGCATTTAGAATTCTCAGCCAGAGTGCTCTTTGGCCTCAGGAAACTACAAACCCCAGAATTCCACAGGATGTCGAAGTGGAATAAGAGCACTATAACAGTGTAGTGCAGAAATGGCCAAGAAATACTGAGAGCTACTCACAATAAACAGCCCACCCCATGCAAACATATGTTTTTTGGCTTTGAGTGTTTTGAGATATTGTGGAATATCTTTGATACTGCATTCATAAACAGTTCTGTGGACTTGGAGTGTTTTATGTATGCAATGCACTGTAATTTTCATTGCTGTGAGAAAATACCTCAAGATTAAGGCATTCAGTGGAATTTCTCTTTTCTTTTCTTTTCTTTTAATCTGCCTGGATGAGAGTTAAAAACTATGACCTAATTCCAATTGTTAGTGCCAACTAAAGTAGACCCATTGAACTTGCGAGAATTACATGTGGATTGATTTACAAGTCAGCAACTAATACATTGGATGTCCTGTGTCCTAGCATATACTTCATGTACTACATCTACCATATACTTCAGTGTGAACTGTAGGTGCTGGAAATGAGGATTAGAGTTAGTTTAATTTTCTGACCAAAGCTTTTCAAACAACATGAGAAAGCCTGGTAGTTCCCAACTCTTTTAATGATTTTGTGCCACAAGTAGCTCAAGCAGATTGTCCTTCTCCACAAATCAAGAATAAAAAGATATTCTTATTGATGTATGGAGATAATTTTTGTGCTCATCTCTTTTGCACTTGGGTCTTAGAAATCTTTTGGATGCATTTAGTAAATGTGAAGATCAAGGTATCACACTATACTTATAGTGCTATCATTCTACTTTCAACTTCCTGTGGAATTCTGGGGTTTGTAGTTTACTGAGGCCAAAGAGCTCTCTGGATAAGAATTCTAAATACCCATCCCTAAACTCCAAGCCCCAGGATTCCATAGGATGTTGAAAGTGGAATAATAGCACTAGAACAGTGTAGTATGAAAAGGCCCTAAGGCACAGATTAACAGATCTACATGTGATAGATCTACAGATCTACATGTGATAGAACAAACTCATTTACTTAGGTATTTGGGTATTGCATTCAGCTTGTTTCTCTCACAGAAATGGTGTAGGGAAGTGGAGAAGCTGAAAGCATGAAAAAAAATTAAGGGCACTGATGCAGTTTTGTTTATAAGAGAATAGTTGATTGAACCCACTCTAAAAAAAGGTGGCAGTGAAGTGATTGCTCAAATGCTTTATGGTGCTGAAATCTATGTTTGATTAGTGATATGGAATACATTCTGAAATTTTTACTCTTTCTTATCTGGAATGCTTGCAGGATTTTTGCATACAGATTCTGGTTGGCCATTGGTTAAGACAAGAGTGGACTGTGCTCAGTTAATGTATTTTAAATGAATGGCTAGTCTATGAAAGTAGTTCCAGCACTGTGTTACTTGGAAATAATTGATACTGGAAGCCAAATTTCCAAAAGCTTCTACATAACTACTGATTCCCTGAGATGAACTCTGCCTTGGATATAGAAAAGAGGCAATTAAGGGATTGGCTGTTTTGGTTAGATTCTAGAAGGGGCTTTGAATTAATTATGATCTCTGAATTCTCTTCAGTGAACTGTAATTTCAGTTTATGCTAACTGCTGTCCTAGATCGATCTTATAATAAAGTGTCATTTGGAAACAGATTTTGTGTTTGTGGTTATGGTCTGGTTGAATATACGATCCACTACATATTAATCTGTCCCTTGTACAAAGACCCAAGAGAGAGATTTTTGAAACCTTTTATGATTCATGGAAGTAGGAATGCTCCCGTAGAATCAATTCAGTTTCTCTTGAGCAATACTAATATTTGTGTGGCACACAATGGCCTAAATTCTCTTTTAGTCTTAAGTAGGTGCCACATGATCAGGAATGGTTTGAGTAGAAGTGATATCTAAAACAAAGGATAATAGATAATGATATACCATCCCCCTGTGTAGAGTTTGTGACCAGGGTTTGAAATGCAGCCTGTTTTTCTCTCACGTACTGTATCCTTTCTCCTTAGATAATCTATGGAATGACCAGAATCTGGAAGCTGATCTTGATCTTCCCCCAGGATGGAGGAAAATCCATGACTCCTCGGGGACCTACTACTGGCATGTGCCCACGGGCACCACCCAGTGGCAACACCCATCTTGCACCTCTGACCAGGGACAGGGTGTAGAAGCTGCTTCACCAGAAATGGTATCAAGAGTTCAAAGCCTTTTGCAAATGATAAGTGCTCTCTATGCAGTCATTAAAATCAGCAGTCCAGCTCTTGCTTTCTCCCTTAAATTAGGGGTAATGTAAATACAACTTTAGCCACTGTGATATTTTAGAAAGCTTATATCAATAAATAAAACTCACACTTCTTTTACAGTAGCAGATGCAGAGCTTTGTAATTAAGAGTGATGAGGATAGCAACTGTGGACTCAGCCTTACCCACACCTTTTGCAGTATGAAAGCTTCTGCATGATCTTCTTGGCTTTGCTGGCCAAGAAAAATATTTGATTTTCAAACCTGACAATACAGATTAGTATTCAGAAGGCATGATGAAAGTGTCAATTCACTCACTCATTTTGGGAAACCATCACGTGAAACACTATTGTTATAGTTTCTGTGGCATTTAAGCCATAAACTATTGTGTCAGAATGAGTTTTATGCATGATACCAAATACACATATTTAATTAAGTTGATTTCAGTGAGTCTGATGTGTAGGATTACATCAGTCATTATGGGAATAGATTGCATCTACTAAGGCAGGATGGCCAATTACAGATATGGGTATTCCTCCCTTGGGCTGGTGGGCTGCTCCCAACACAAGCAAAAGTGATGCAGTGTCATTTCTAGTTTTGGAAACTGAGTAAAACACAGTCAATTCCCACAGTTTGGGCATGGGCCACACTTTCCCCATCCTTGCACTAAGGTACAGTAAATACCTATAACAGCATGATTTGCAATAGTTGGTGCTGAAACCTACTGATTAGTTACAATAAACACCAAGTCTGCTTGTCTGTTGGGATACCAAAGTGTTTTTCATCCAGATTTGACTAAGCTAGAATTCTCTTAGAAGAAAACAAGGCAAGCAACAAAATGTCAGCTTCTGTTCAAAATTCTCACCCGCTCAGAACTGGAGCTTATGGTGCTGTGTGGGACTTGGCAGAGGACACTGTTTTATTTTCCCCCTAGGAGTGCCATTAGAGTTCAGATTTAGTGTTGGGGGAGGGTGTGCTGTGCACTAGATACTGTTTTAATCTGAGGCTTGATACCACAGATTTGCAAATGGCCAAGGCTAGAACAAGTTGCTGGTGTAAAAGAAAACTTTAGGGATGATTAAGGGATGCATCCTTTTATTTATCCTGGAGGGCCCCAACCACCAGGGGAATGCTCCCTGGAGACCACCGCTGCCACAGGCCCCTCTAACCTGGGAGGAACCAGCTCTGTCTAGGAAAGTTAGTGCTTTTAAAGCATTGTCTAAATAGTTAAACAAAGGCCTCTGCCTTTCTCCCTGACTAGCAAATAGTTTTGGGTGGGGTAGTGGAATAAACTACCTTCCAAGCTCTCCTCATCTCTGGAATGCTCACTTGCAGGGTGACCAAATCATTAGCCTAAGTGCTGTGTTCTGGCCATCCCATGTGAAATAAGATAACCCTCTAGGACCATGAGAAGCTGCCATGATGTCTCATCAACAGTTTGTACACTTCTGTGTGTGTTTCCACTACTGATCGTAAACTAGCTCTGATGTCTTTGGGAGTCCTGCCATCCCAAAACCCTGCCCAAATGATGCTACTCCCACAATCTCCTGAGAATTTCCTCAGGCTGATATATGGCACTACAGGACTTGGAATCAGAACTGGTAGCCACCTCTAAATTCATGTATTTCATTGCTCTTTTGTTAATAGGGATAGTGTGGAGAAGAAACTTTTTTGACCTCTGTGGCCTAGATCTAATGATCTAATCTTGTGCTGGGGCTAGTTGTTGTCTGGACTTGTTGGGGTGGGGGAATCAGCCCCTGTTTGTGGGCATCAGGGGTCCAACATTTCCCCTAATATCTACCATATGCCAGGCTTGGATTCATGCTAGGTGCTTTAAAATTGTGTTGCTATTGTTATCCCTGCTGTGTTAGCTTCCTGTCTAGAACGACTCTCATGAGCTTCTTCTATGTCCTTATTCAGGGCCCTCAGACTGCAGCAGTGAGACGCATGCCCAAGGAGAGACCCATCCCAAGTCCCATGGCATCACTGCCCAGAAGAAGGTAGGGTTGTTTGCAAAGGCTGCTACATAAAGTCCCCTGGGCATGTCTAATCTGGGTAAAAGTTAAATAAGGTCTGGGGCCCTGTCACGTTCTCCTTTGGGAATCTCTCAAATAAGAAGTAGCTGTGCAAATACAGATGAAAGGCAAGGGTTTTTTTAACCCCACAAGTCTCTGGTCTATGTCTTTTTAGTCATAAAGACGTTTTGAGAAACATTGTCCCTCTGCTTCAGCCCCCTCCCCCCACACCTTTTGTTCCCTGTTATCTTCACAACAGGGACTCTGGCCATTTCTGCCCTAGTCTCTTATAGTGCTATTATTCCGCTTTCAACATCCTATGGAATCCTGGGATTTGCAGTTTAGGGAGGGGTGTTTGAAGATCCCAGGATTCCATAGGATGTTGAAAGTGGAGTAATAGCACTATAACAGGCTAGTGCAGAAATGGCCTCTGTGATAAAATAGAAAGCATTTTGGAAATACCTGTAAATTACTGTCACTTCCTATTTCAAAATAGGAAAAAATACTTTTTTGTTTGTTTAAAATAAGCACAACAACATTAGAATTACAAAGCTCTGCAAGATCGGGTTTATAAAGCTGAGTCAGTTAATGGATGGGAAACGCTAGGGTAAACAAATGAAATTTTAATAAACATAAAAGGCTTATGACAACAAATTTCCTATGTACTGCAGAAGGCAGGTCATCTCAAAGAGTGGGAATCACTGAAGAGAAGCTTTGAGTCCTGCTGCTAGCTCAAGCAAGACTTTCCCCTGAAGATGGTACTAGGCCTGATAAGTCTGTGTGGTTACAGAGTTTTTGGTGTCTGGTGAAGTCCAGAGGGAACAATTGTGAATTAAACCTGATGATGTGCCAGGAAGTTGGGATAACATCTGTCCTTTCCTGGGATCTGATGTAGGGATAAACAGAACCTCGACATCCCTGCTGTGCTTGTTTTCTTGTTGCAGGACGTCGTTGATCTGGCATGGGGAAGAGCATAATCAAACCAACAAAGAGCCTGGTTCTAAGGTACAGTCAGGTGATGTGGGAAAAATGGAGGGCACTTAGTTCAGAAACTTGGAGAAGACCTGTTTGGGAGATGAGGGGGAGATGAGTTCTGCCTCGGTAAGGCCATTTCAGAAAGGCAACTATAGAAGATTGCTCCCTGCAAATGTGCTGTATATATGCCAAGCTACTCTTTGGAACTCTGGAGATTCTCTCTTATCTACAGAAACAGGAAGACCACATGAAGTATCTTCTGGCACCCCCTCCCTTGCCATTTGTTACAGTGGCTTAACCTTCACATCCTGCATTTCATGGTACATTCCCCACAGCACTTATAAATGCAATATGATGTTTTGCTACTCAGAAGGAAGGAAGCTCCACTAAAGACCCTTTAGTGGAGCTTATTCTTATGTAAGCATATGCAGGATTGTAGCTTTTCAATCAATATTCTTTCTGCTAGGTTTACTGTTGGCAGCTGTTCCTCTGCAAATTCTCTTCTCTCTCATCCTGGCTCACATAAAATTACCTCAAACTTTCATGTTCAGCACCCTCTTCCCAGCTGAATGAGGAGCCCTCTTCCCAGCTGAATGAGGAGAAATTTCTTTACTGTGTGGGTACTTATTTAGAGCCTGGAAGTTACATCACTGAAGATTGGCTAACTGATGTGGCAAGTAGAGCCTTTTGGCCACCCTTCCAAAATGCAACATAAGCTGTAGTTTGATGAATCATATAGAATCATAGAGTGGAAGGAAGATGGGAGAGCCTCTCTTTCTCCTTCTCTTACACTGGGCCGTCTTAGCATCTTGAAGACCACATAGTGATAAGAGCAACTATGGAAGCTCTTTTATGATATGGAACTGGTAGGTCACAAAATGTAGACATTTTAATAAAAAGCAAGAATAGTAGATGGGTTATTTTTTTATAGTGGCTGGCACGGGTAGAATATACAGAACTAACCAGAGTGTTGATGAGGTATGGATTTGTGTCATGTGACCTTAGGCGTATTATGACTGAGAATCAGAGAAGGAAAAGGCTGTTCCTTTCTCCTCATTAGCCCAGATGGTCAAATGGGCAGGGCTGGGTAGCAGAATGAGGACTAGGGAAGCCTGACACATGCTTTGCAGTGACCCTGTCTGTCTCTGTTGCCAGTGCTTTGTTGTGCGTTCATTAGGCTGGGTGGAGATCCCCGAGGAAGACTTGGCTCCTGGCAAAAGCAGCATTGCAGTGAATAACTGCATCCAGCAACTCTCTCAGAACAAATGTGACAATTGGGACCCGGCTGACCGATGGGGTGAGGTGAGTGTCAAGGGTATCTGGGGATGCCATAGACGGAAGATTTACTTATAACCTGACGCCTGTGTTCCATCATCAACTTCAAGCAGGAGTGAAGGTAATCCTTGCATTCTGGGGCCTAGGGACTGTGTCACTTCCATTTCTTTCTCAGGTTCAACCCAAGCAGGCACTGATGAATGCCTTCATTCCTGCTTCCTTTGCACATATCCATTTTCTTTCTTGGCATCAGAGGAAGATGTCTCTTGGTACTGCTGGAGAGCTTAGACTATGGCAATTTCCACACTAGACTGTTACAGTGCTATTATTTCACTTTCAACATCCTGTGGAATCCTGGGGTTTGCAGTTAAACTGCAAAGCCCAGGATTCCATAGGATGTTGAAAGTGGAATAATTGTACTATAACAGTTTAGTGCAGAAATGGCCTATATCTTAATATTTTTAAATTGCATTCTGCCATAAAAACAAAAAGTCAAATAAATGTGAAGTAAAAAGGGGGAGTAGATAGTGACAGGTCAGTTTTCTTAGGTTTTGTTCATTTTCTGTTTATGGTATGTTTAAAACAAACTAAGTTTGCATTCAGTTAAGTGTAGTATCCAGGATAGGTCTGCCATACTTTTGGAAAGTATCTCATTTTGTGCAATATCTGCAATATGCTGCTAATTCATCTTTGATGAGCAAGAATGGGTCTTCTGTTGATGGATTGTTAGGTTGCGTGCTTTTCCAATGCAGGAATATGACACGCTTAGTATTATTAGTGATCAAGAAGGCAACGCTGACATAGTCTCTCAAAGACTGAAAGGGAAATCAGATGATGAAATTCAGAAAGAATGGCAAATTGTAGGTGATTGCTGGGTGACCTTTGATAGAAGTCTATAATTCATGGTAATATGTGGAAAAATTTCATTGTGATGATTACGATAGATATCATGAAGCAAGAATATGGACAATGGAAATGCTATGTACCAACGTGTAAAATAGCTGAAAAATGCAGTACAAAGATATAACAATGTTAAGAGATATTGGAAATGAAATCTAGATCAGTTTGGAAGATTCAAGAAATAATTCATGTGAAATAGCAATAATAAATGTTTGTTTTAATTGTGAAACTTTAATAAAATGATATTAAAAAAAGAAAAAGAAGGCATGACTGATCCATTTCTGCTGTCCTGAAATAAACTTCCGTGGATTTGGGACATCTGCAATGTAATTGTTAATTTTAGGCATATCTTGGACAGTGACTTTAGTCCAGCATGGATTAAAAACAAAACAGTAGAGCTACATCAGCTGTGGTAGCTTTTTACTGTGGATGGCGTCATTTCAGTCCCTCCCCATTATACTATTGATCTAGTTGGAAGAGGCATGTGCAAGTTTTTTTTTCATTCCCACAACTAGGGCTCAGTTACAGTCCTTGAGTCTCCTCTTACAGGGCCAAAACATGGTCATGATCCTGAAGAAAGACACTATGAGCCTGGTGGACCCTTTAGACCACAGCCTCATCCACTGCCAGCCCATCATCAATATCCGTGTCTGGGGCGTGGGCTGCAACAATGGCAGGTGAGTAGCAGCCTTTGTCTGGGTGGGAAGAAGTGGAGTGCCTGGCTGCTGGAATTTAACTTCAAGGGCAGCTTCCCAATCCAAACATTGCACCAAATGTAGATGCTGAACTGCAAGCATGGTGGAACGCAAAATTCTAACTTGTGGGACACTTGTAGTGCCATCTTCCTCTTCTCTTGGGGTTCCTCTACACCCTCCCAATAAGGACCCTATTTCCTCTTATTAGAAACCATTATGACTCAACCCCAGAACCTCAGTGGGGTTTTTTATTTGGGAATTCTGCATTAATCTGTCTTTCTTCTTTTCCTACATGCTGTGCTTGACCAAGGGACAGGTAAGGCCCCTCCCCTCCTTTTTTCAGCAAGGACAAGCACTTGGAGCCCTACTCGTGCTCACTGGGCTCTCCTCTCCTTGCAGGGATTTTGCTTTCGTTGCCAGTGACAAGGACACGTGTATGCTGAAGTGCCATGTCTTCCACTGCAATGTGCCTGCCAAGGCCATTGCCAAAGCCCTGCATGAAATGTGCTCCAAGGTACCCCTCCTGACTTGTGGCACAGTCCCTTTATGTGCATGCACACGTGAAGAATGAAGAGTGCCCAGTCCCTGTAGTGCAGCCTCAGAAGTTCTCAGCACCATTTTGTGAGGAGATAGCTCATGGAATTTTGTCCTGGTTATCTGATAGCTGAAAATAAATCCTTTGTACCATGCATTCATCAGGCTTTTTCAGTATATGGACCTCATAAGAACTAGATTTCTAGTCATTGCTGGGAAGGGTCAAAGCTACAAAGAAAATTGCAGTCCTATGCATGCTTATTTGGTTGTTACACCGTATTAAACTAAGTGGCACTTATTTCTGAGTAAACAGACTTAGAATCAGGCTACATTTATTAAAGCAAGAGTCTTTATTTTGAATACTTATTGGCTATGCTATTGGTGATCAAAAGAATATCTATACACTCTTTGTCATTAACTGATCGTCTCCTGGATTACCATGTTGAAAGAAGTTCCTTCTTGAGATTTTCCAGTGTCTGAACTTTAGATAGTAGCGCCCAATCTGTAATGTCTTTTCTTTTTGTCTTGTAGATCATGGCTGAGCGAGCAGTGGCAAGTAACAACCTCAGTCGGTCTGTTACCCTTGAGCCACTCACTCCAGATGCCTTATCTCGGCAAGGTACCAGTTTTATATTTCCCTCTCCAGTGCAAGCATGCTCTTATCCTTTCCCCAGGAAATTATTTCTGAGTTCTGATATAAAGAATCACCTCTGTATTTTCAGAAATAAACTGTGCATTAAATATTTTATTAAAGGTCAAATAGCTACATTTATTGCAACTTCAAGCAGATTTTCCTGCCTCCTGCTGAGTTAAACAGAAAATACAAAGAGCAATTCCACTGGGGTGAAGGGGGGGACCTCCCAAGGCTACATTTATGAGAGACCCTCTCATTCAAATAGGGACAGAGCATCCCTTTTAAGTTTTTCTGTTTTTACAGCCCATGGATTGTAATAAATCTGGGGGATGCCACTTTGTCCATCCAAAATGGATGAAAGCTCACTTTGACAATCATTCAGGAAGTGGATAGGAACTCCAAGGGTAGGGGAGCACTGAGTGGCAGAGTACTCACTGCCAGCCACTTGCATCACCAGAAAAGCACCGGAGTCCTCATTACCAGGTAGAAACATCCATGTTTTTGGCCATCTGTGAAAGGAAGTTTCACTGCCAACTATGCTCACTTTCAAACATGGGGGGAAAAAACCTAGCACGGTCTTGCTTGTTCTCCTGATTGATGTGGCCTTTGATGCAGAGTTTTGTATCTCCTACAGAACATATGCATCTCAGTGCTCAGTTTGTTTGTTTTTCCCTGAGGAAAAAATGTGGTGATGTTGTAATCTTTAGCCTGAACTCAGTGGACTTTTTGGTTCAGGCTAGCTCTCTCCAGCTGCCATGTTTCATAACCTTCTCTTCTCTAATAACCTGGAATTTATTGGCTGAGCAATAGCATGAAGAGGCTGCGCTCACTGTTCTTTGCTCCTGGCAGTTGATATTCTGGATGCCGTGAGAGAGTCAGTCCAGAAGTATGAAGCTTTGTATATTGGCAGCTTACCAGTGACGAAAGCCATGGGTAGGTAGCTCTCACTGAATTCAGCAACCTGTGTTTGTGTATGATGGCATGCTCTGTGCTCAGTAGGGGAGGTTAGCAGATGTGGGGTGCCTGGTTTTTATGCTTATGGGAATCTGAGAAAAAGAGACATAATCTCTGCACAAAAGAGTATACTCTTTTGGGGTCCTGCAGGACTGCCTTGTTTTCCTTGGACACACTCTTTCCAGTGAAATCAGCCTTGCCACCTTTGCCAGGGCACTGTGAGGCTTCTTTCTTATAGTTCAGTCTGCCATTAAACCGTAACCAAGCCAGGATTGTGGGAAACTTTGTGGAAACTACAAAGTGTACATGAGTAAAGTATTCTTGGGTAAAAGATTAAGCACACCTTTCCCAGTGCTTCTGCAATCAAATTTGCAACCCAGAGGCTGATTTCATTCTTTTTTATTAAACAGATGGAGCCTGTGTACACGTCTCCGTTATTTTTTTTTAAAATTTTTATTCTTTATTCAAAAATATTATATTATAATCACATTCTCACTTTCTCTACAATCATTCATAACATTCTAATCAAATTTTATACATTCATAAAAGAAATAATAAAAAAAAATAGAACACATCTACCTACAAAATTATATTCTACTCACATCGTATATATTCTCTTAGGCGCAAAATAAATTTATAATATAGAAATTTCCTAATATCTATATTTTAAATCTAGTTATTGTTACACATTTCAATTAGATTTACAATATCCTAATCCAAGATTTACATTCTATATAAATTCCTCCATGTCTATATCGTTACTTTCTATCATCTCCTTAAAACATAAACTTACATTTTCACCGTTAAGTTTTGACTCCAAATTTCTTAGTAATGTATCTATTCACTGGTTCCCAATCCTCCTCCACCTCTTTCAAAGCCTTCCCCCTCAATATTTGCGAAAATATATCAGATTCCTTCAATTCCATGACTTTAATAAACCAATTATCCAAGTCCGGTGTTTCTGGATTTTTCCATTTCTTGGCAAAACTTATTCTGGCGGCAGAAACTAAGTTCAATAATATCCTGTAGTTCTTTGTATAAAACGTTTTTTCAAAACAAAATGGCATATTTAATAAATAAAATTCTGGGGCCTTAGAAAAATCAATGTTGAAAATTTCTTTTATAACGTTATGTATATCCATCCAATACTTATTGGCTTTTTCACAAGACCACCAAACATGGAAGTATGTTCCAATTTTATCGTTACACTTCCAGCATTTGTTGTTCCCTGTTTTGTAAATTTTGTCGATTTTTTCTGGGGTCAGATGGTATCTATACATCATTTTCAAAAAGTTTTCTTTCAAATCCTGGGAGTTTGTAAATTTATTGGTATCTTCCCATGCCTTCTCCCAATGCTCTAATAAGATATCATGATGAAAATTTTGGGCCCAATGTATCATTGTAGGTTTAACAATTTCCTCTTCTAAATGTCGGGATAATAGATATTTATAAAACTGTGAAGTCTTATGTTTCGTATTCGTGAAAACAATTGTTTCTAATTGATTATATTTTTTTTGTATGACGAAGTCTTCTAATTTTAAATCCATCTTGAATCTTTCATTTAGTTGTAAATAAAGAAACCAATTTAATTCTATTCCTTGCTGAGCCAGTTCTTCTCGGGTTTTCATTCTTATCTTTTGATTCTGAACAGACAGAAGATCTGCATATTTAAGCCAATTCTTTTTATTGTCTGCCCATTGACCAAAAAAGGCCTCCTGAGGGGATATCCAGAGTGGAATTTTATTAAATGTCTTTCTTTTAATAAGTTGCCAAATTTTTAATAAAGATTTTCTTACATAGTGATTAGTAAAATCTTTATCAATTTTTGCTTTCCCGTACCAAAGGTACGCATGTAGACCAAATCTCAAATCGGCTCCTTCAATTTCCAGCGTCCTAGTATCACTGAGCTTGATCCAATCTTGTATCCATGTCATGGCATTCGCATAATAGTAGAGCTGTAACTCGGGTAGTCCAAATCCACCTTTCAGTTTTTCTTCGGCTAGTAACTTTCATCTAATTCTAGGCTTTCTGCCTCTCCATATAAACCGCGATAATTCTTTCTTCCAAAGTTGAAAGGGTTTTTCGTTAGTTATAATAGGTAGATTCTGAAATAGGAAATTTAATTTCGGCAGTATATTCATTTTGATCGCGGCGATACGCCCCAACAGAGAAAGGTTCAAATTTTCCCAAGTCTTTAATTCTGTAGCTATTTCTTTCCATTGTTTACCATAATTATTTTCAAATAAGTCCTTGTTACTCTCCGTAAACCAAATTCCTAAATATTTGACTTTTTTAACTCTCTTGATTGCCGTAAGTTTTTCTAATTCTTGAATTTCAGATTGATTCAAATTTTTCACCAACATACTAGATTTATTGTAATTGATTTTTAGGCCCGCCGCTTCTCCAAACTGTTGGATCTCTGAAATTAAATGTTTGGCCCCTTTCTTAGGCTCTTCCAAAAAAAAGACCAGGTCATCAGCGTATGCTCGAAGTTTAAATTCCTGATTTCTGATTTTTACACCTTTTATCTCAGGATTTTTTCGAATATTATTGTTAAGTATTTCCAAAATCATTATGAAAAGTAAAGGCGACAAAGGACATCCCTGTCTTGTACCTAGGGCAATGTTTATTGGTGTAGTCAGCTCTCCGTTGATTATCAATTTAGCAGACTGTTCTTTATAAATTTCCTTGATCCAATTCACGAAGGTTTTGCCGCAATTCATAATCTTCAGTGTCTCTATCAGAAAGGGCCATTTAACTTTATCAAAGACTTTTTCCACATCTATAAATATTGTAGCGAATTTATTTTCATTTCTTCTTTCATGAAAGAAAAAAGTACACGTCTCCGTTATAACAGGGAGTTTGGCCGTTTAATACTTGCTCATTAAGAATTTCAGCAGGCTCCATTATTATTGTAGTATGAGGAGAAAGGTTCCATACTGTGCAGCTCCTTAAAGGCCATTTCAGGCAAGGAGTTGGAAACTCTAGGAGTGTGGGCATGTTTGAAACATCTCAATATCGTCTTTTGACAAGGGTGGGATGGATATTGTCTTGAATATGGCTATTGTTTGCCTGAACATGCCTAACGGGATCTTTTGCTACTCTTCTGCCTAACTCCACATGACATCTCATTATTCCCTTGATCTAATTGTTCCTGGAGCTGGTCTTTCTCACTGGTAAAGATAACTTGGCCACTTCTGTAATACAAAGCCTGGATCTTGAGAGGCCCACTTCTCCAGCTCACTGGTGACTTGCCATGTCATTTCTTTCTTGTCTCACAACTTCAGGGATGGACATACTAAACAATGCTATTGAAGACCTGATGAGCAGCCATGAGCGTGAGCAGTGGACTCCATCAGTCCTAAGTATTTCAGACTCTGTGATGCAAGCAGACCAGACTGAGGTAAGATTACTTGTAATGTTAGTAGATACCAGCAACTTCTTCCTTTCACCAAGTGTCCAAGTGTTGTCCTCTTGTCTGGAGTATCACATGTGCTCTGTGGCCTGCCTTATTTAGATCTGCAGAGACATGGAGCTAATTCAAAGTGAGAGATACTTGTGGGAGTTTGGCTTATAGGGCCAGGCTGTGAATGCCAAAATCTGGAGATTGCCACATGCTTTGGCATTCTGTAGCTAGAGGTTTTCTTAGATCTGCACTTGCAGACTAGAAAACCAGTGATGTTGGAGACAAGTTTTCTCTTTCTAGTTCACCTCCCAGCTAAAAATATTCAGGATCCAACCTTGTTCCACAATCTGCTGGGCTCATATGCATGTACAAACACTCCTTGTCACAGTCAAAGAGTATTTGATCATCATCTGCTACTCTAGATACTGCTGACTAACTTCATCTTCTTTTAATTTGGTAAATCATGGACTGACCAGCTGGTTACTGTGTCAGTCTGGCTAAGTGGGGAGGAGTACAGCCATGTATTCTGCCTTGAGGTCATTGGAGGAAAGGTAGCATGTAAACAAAGCAACAAATAAACATTAATGAATAAATACACATTATTGTAATTGCAGTATAATCATGATAGAGAAATGACAGAATGGAATGCAATGAAATTTAAGGTTTTTGAGTTACCTTAATTTCAGAGGGAGAGAAGAAAGGTTGTGGATACCGCAGTGTGTAATCTTGGCTAAACTGTGCCCTCACAGCGCAAGGCTATCAAAGTTTACTCAGGACCATTGTGTTCAGTGAAGCTTACTTTCAAGAAAATATGTAGAGGAGTACAACCTTCCAATGAGTATCTGTTTAGGGTTACTCAGGAGTAGTTCTGTGCCTGCATCTGGCTCACACTAGTAGTTAATAGAATTGGATTTCCATGGATCGAGTTTGGAGCTTCAGCCTTAGTTCTGTGTTAGCCACTTGCCATGGATTTGCATGATTTAGCCAAAGCTAATCACTTTCTAAGTCCCAGTGATTTCACTGGGAGAGATTAATGCAGCTGCTTAATTCTCCTAAAGATATTAATGGGGACTTTAATTTTAGAGTGCTTTGAAACCAATGGATTTAGAGTGCTTAAGAGAGCATAGAAGAGGGAGCAGAGGCTGTGAATGGTGAAAGAGTGGCTCTCTCTACCTTTTTGATGTTGTTTTCATATATGGGGGGACTGAGGAGTCCCCTCCCAAAAAGACCCAAGCACATACACAAAGACAGAGGGAAACATAAACACAGCAGGCTGGGATGCCCTTCACTAAATACTGACCTCTTCGCACACCAGCACAAGGAACAGGGAGATACACAAAGATCAAGAGATGTATCTAGGGTGGGGCAACCAGGACACATGCCGCAGGCACCAATGCAAAGAGAGGCGCTAAAAAGTGGAAACTCCCCACTCTCCTGCTTGGTCCTGGTCTGTCGCCACCCCCCACCCCCCTACTGGGGTCCTTTCTGGCTCAGTATGGCAGCGGCAGCAGCAGCAGCAGCCCTCCCAACTGCCTCTGCCCTTCAGTCTCCTTTGGCCACTATATTAGATTCATTAGAATGTCCAAAGGCTCAATAGCTCAAGCTGGGTATTTCATTTGAAGGACAAACTGTTTTCTTTAAAAAACAAACAAACCCACAAGTCTGCATTCTGGGATGTAGAAGAACCTATTTTATTGGGAATATACAAAGAATAGTACCTGGGGCTGAAGTGAAGTGAAATGCAAGAGGAGTGCTGGTCTGGATGCATATTTAATCTAATTGGATTCACTATTGTTTGTTTTGAGGAGCTGGTGAAGGAGGAGGAGAGAGAGGAGGACACATGCATCTGGCAGTGCCAAGTCCGCTACGTGACTTTTATTGGGATTGGGAAAGATGCCCACACATTTGCCGTCATCACTGATATGGGGCAGCAGTGTTTCCAGTGCACAGCATTTTGGTGTGAACCAGATGCTGGTGTCATATCAGAAGCAGTTCAGGCTGCGTGCATGGTAAGTGTTGAGGCGCTGACCGAGTTCCAAGCAGGATTTCACAAGATGCTTTGTCTTCTATTTACCCCAGACTTGTTCTTCATCTGATACAGAAGTATTCCTGTGTGAAGCCTCTTAGACATATAATTTTGAATTCCATTTCTCATTGAACAAGCAAGGTCATAGCCCCCAGTAATTTCAAAATGCCTGATTATCATTTGTGTACTTTACTCACTGAAGATATGAGTGCATATGTGGTTAAATACATTGCCCTGGTTTTGACAGGGGTACAGGACATGCTGAAAAGGCTTAAGCAGGAAAGATAAAGAGAAAAAGACTGTTTGCAGCAGTTGAACTTCATGTTAAGATCTCCTGGATCTGGTATAGACAGTTCACCCCACGTCTTGTATGTGGTATCTGAGAAGCTTTAGCCTTGTTCAGGGAAGGAACAATTTTAAGTATCTTTCTTTCTAAGAATGCCAGACCTCTAAACACAACTGGTAAGTTTCTGTAAATGTGACTGCCTGCACACTACAAATTTAACATTGTTTGCTAATTATTTCTTTGACAGGTTCAGTATCACAAATGCTTAGTGGCTTCAACAGCACGGATGAGACCAAAAACTGGCTCGCGCTCCATCCTGAAAATGAAAAGGACTGTGTCAGTAGACTCAACAGGGGGCCCTTTTCCTGTCACAGGGCACTCTCTGCAGAAGAATGGCAATGGGAGCTCTACACGCAAACGGGGGGTGTTCTCCTTCTTCGAGGCATTCCGCCAAAAACATTCCATGCTGCAGACACCTTAGGACACAAGAGACAGCATGGTGGACATGGTGGGCCCCATGTGATACTTAACCGCAGCCTTCTTCTGATGTCCAGGCTCAGAATGTAAATAGTCCAATTTGTCTGTTGCTTCTTTCATTGAAGCTAAAAGAGCCAACAGATGCAAGCAAGACTAGCCCTTGGGGGAGGGTCCTAGCTGATCCTGGACATGCTATGCATATTTCTTCTAGTCTTTTGCTATATAGATGTTATGAAGAAAAGGAAAGGTTGCTTTGGGGGAGATGAATGCTGCACGTCAATGTTTGAGAATGACCCTTGGCATGTGGAGCAGACAGCATCAAATGCACCACATAGGCTTAAAACCTTACTCCTTGGCCCCGTAAGGTTTGTGGAACACAGCAGAACAGGCATGACAGCTTCTTGAAGCAGTAGTTGCACTTGATTTTATGTAGTTAAAGCTGTGGATATCTCCAGTCTTCTGTCCCCAGCTATAGCATGAATGCTTGGCATATGAAACCCAACTGCAGAGCTAGTGGAAAGAAGCAATCTTTGCAACTCTAAGCAGGCACCTGTCTTGGCCTGTGGCAGCAAATACATGCTTGTGGGCCTCTGGGATGGCCAGCCATAAATAAGACAAGCATTCCCCTTAAGAAATGAAAAATAATCTGCATACTATTGGTCCTTGCACTGAGGCACAGACACCTTCCCATATTTTTCATGAGGGACTATTCTCCCTCTTCACAATATAGGCAAGAATAGCAGAGCCCTACCTTCCACATGACATTTTTGTGTTGTGTGTGTTGGCAAAGGCTGTGCCAATCATCTAGCTTCTGAATATGTTTGAGTGATACGTGGCCAGGAGCACTCTAATCAGATGTTGCCAATCACTCAGACACTGGGAAGCAACTCTTCTGAAATAAGCCAGTGACTGTAATTAAGCAGATGATGCACATATTATCAGTGTTCACTAGCAAAATGTCTGTAACAATGTGTGCTGCACCAGCACTCATGATTGTCCTTTGTAACACCAGCATGCCTAGCCTGGCACTTGGATTGGGACCCATCCATCCAGACCACCACCATGTCTCCAGTGCTGGTGAGCAGCTCTAGCGGGTACAAGTGATTCACAGTTGGGAGAAGAGAAGTAGAATATGAAGAATGTAAGTGTTTTGTGTGGATTCCTTTTATTTTTTAAGAAAAGTATATAAACAATGTTTCTTCAACATTGGTGAAATGGCTTATGGAGTTCCACTTTATCTGTGTTAGAAATGGGTGCCCAAGACTGGTGAGAGGGAGAGTAGATCTCCAAATACATTCCCTTTGCAGTTTTGAGCCTAGTGTAACTCATTTACAATTGGCCCTAGATTAAGATAGACTCAAGTCTACCTCAGTGATACTTTGTATCTGATCATTTGTGCAAATAAATTACTAAAATAGAAGAAAGCTAAATATGCTTTCTAATTTGACTTCCATTTCCTTTTTTTTTTTTTTAAACAGCTCTGGAATGAGTTGCTCCTATACATGTGACAATGAATTACTTCATTTATTATTTTTGGGATGCTATATGAATGTCTAAATTAGGACTGAAATTGAAATGTCCCCAAACAGCTACAAACAACACAGTCCCAGAGCAGCTCTGTGCTTACTTGAAAGTGAGTCCCACTGAATTAAAGGAGGGCAAATGTTGTGTTGTGCATAGCATAGCATAGTAGGTGAGAGAGACATGAATCCAAATCCCTGCTTGGCCATGATGCTCATGGGTCATTTCTGCACTAGCCTACTATAGTGCTATTATTCCACTTTCAACATCCTATGGAATTTTGGGGTATGCAGTTTAGGGAGGGGCCTTTGAGGCCCCAGGATTCCATAGGATAATAGCACTATAACAGTTTCGTGCAGAAATGGCCATGGAGTGGCCTTAAACCTCTTGCTGCTTCTCTGCACAACCGACCTCATAGGGTTGGGCTATATTGCTCTCAGGCATAGTGGACTAACTAGGCCCTGTTCTCTTAAGCACACCCCAGCTTCCCTCTGCCTCTTATCCTTTCCAGCAAAATGTGTTCAGGCCAGAGTTAGGAGCCATAATTACTATGCAGAACCTGAATTCTTAATAGTGAAAGTTCGACAGGTAACATATCATCTGACATCCTGTCCATGAATTAGGATGGTGTTAAGTCTGATTCATGCCATTGCATTTCACTTTTACAGCTGTTTTACAAGTCCAACCACACTCTGACCAATTCTAAGCAGTGCAGCCCCACCCAAGACGGCCATTTCTATGTTGCCAAAGAGCAAGTGGAAGCGGGGGGACATGTCCAAATCTTTTCCTGTGGTTTGGTCATTCTACAATCTACTGGAAAAGAGCTGGACATGTCCCCACTCACCTTCCCATTTTCTGGCAAGATCAAAATGGCTGTGCTGGGGGATTCACATTGCTTAGAAGTTTTGGGGATTAACATTGGGAGCTATATCTCCCAAAGCAGGATCTGAGCCATACTGTTAGACACAAGATGGTTTTTTGTGTAGGCCAGTGCAAGAAATGTGCCATGGATTTTGAAACCAAAAATATTACACCGATGGAAGAAATTCTGCAGAGCACTTCTCAATAGCTCCAAAAGGAAGGAGTCAGGCTGACATGAACTTCAAAAGCTGCAAGAGACACTTGGCTCCAGCACTCCTGGTGGCAGCTTGACAGATAGAGACATCAGTGGAATAACAAGTGCCACCCAACAAGCTGCTTTCTTTGGAGCCCTTCTCCAAACATGCGCAGCCAGTGGTGTCATTCAAAATAATAATTCGGGGGTTTTCTTTTGCCAAAATGTGTATGTTATTTCCAACTGCTGTTTAATTCATCAGTAGATAAATGTGTGTGGATGTGTGCTTGTTTGCAACAAAGGGAAAGGAAGGGAGCAGGGCCGGGAGCTCTCCAAATAACCCACCCTTCATCCTCCCCTCACTGATGTTCTTTTCTGCTTGTCTTTTCTTTCCTGCTTGCCTTTCCTTCCCCAACAGGCCCTGCCTGGGATCCTTTCCCTCTTGAGTTCTCTGGCTGGATCTGACACTATGGCAGAGCCGGGCTGGTAGGGAAACTTTTTAGTTTTCTGCTACTGCTGCCAGAGAGGGCAGCTGGAAAGGAATCAAAGTTTGTGCCAGTCAGAGGAGAGGGTGCCATGAAACTTTTGGGTTTCTATCCCCACAACAAGTGGTTCAGTGAACCCAACAAGTTTTAACAACTAGTTTGGGTTAACTGATGGGAGCCAGCTGAATGACATCACTATACACAGCTCCTGCAGATTCTTTTACCCAGTGAGCACGTCCATTTGAGGGCCTATTCTGGTGAACAGCCTGCTGGTGCTTCTTAAAGAGACCATACACGTTAACATATCAGCTGTGACTGTATACTTTCCAGTGAGTGGTGAGGTAGGTTGTACTCTAACACATGGGAGACTTTGAGGTCCACCCACAATGCCAGTGTCTCCTTAGAATTTAGGGAATTGCAGCTCAAAGGAGACCTGTGAGAGGAGGTAACAGCAAGATCTTTTCATGTGTGTATACCAGTACTAACTGTAGAGAGGACTCCAGTTAAAAGTTAAACAAAGTATTTTATTTGGATTTAGCAAACACAAGAAATCAGACACTCTCAAGAACTACACAAGGCCGTTGGAAAGTGGGGCATGAAAGGCTGGATGACGGGATGAAGAGAGTGATAGTGACCAGTCCTAATGCAGAAGATCAAAGCAGAGGGGGCTCAGAGAGCATCTGAGGGTAGCACAGAAATCTGGGGCACCATGTGCAACGTAAAGCCCAATGTACTAGAGTTTGCTAAGGCCACACCCCATTTCCCATCCTGAAGGAGGGTGTGTAGGCAAAGTGGTAATGGCTTTCTCACAGGGTTGATAAAGGAGTCCGAAATGGGCTGATTGTCTTAACTTTAGATGACAAAACATTGACGGGAGTCATGATAATCTCTTCATTACTAGTTGGATAGGGGGTCTAGGAAAAATTTCCATAGGGCAACATCTCAAGATGGTCTCTGATTGTTTTATCTGGGCAGTTTCGCCTTCTATTGTTCTCAGAAGGGCTTGTAGCTTGCAGTCTTAAAGGATTATCACAAGCCCATTAGCATTGGGCTTTCCTGCTTAATCCTCTCTGAACCTATGACCTGACCATGTCTAAGGTCATCCTGACCTAGCAACATGCTTCCAGACAGCATTCTTTCAAACATGTGTTTCAGCCATAAATATGTCCAACTATGAAAATAGTACATCCTACAGAGTGGGAGTGTATGGTGTGATAACAGAGTCCTATACCATTCAAAGCTGGAAGTGTGATGAGTTGCAAGTGATGGTAGGTCCTTGGGTTCTCCTGTGAATATGACTATACAGCACATGTGAGAGCAAGGAACTGGGGTAGATGGAAAGAGATGACAGAAGCGGTATTTGCAGCACTAGAATGAAATAGGTGGTCTGCAATCTTCACTGCACATTCTCTAGTGTGCATTGGTCCAAAGAGGATAGATATCTTACAGAACATTGTCCTATGAAAATACCCTCACAGATTGGTCATACTACTTGAGACCTACTGCAGGTAGCACAATGAAAAATACCTCCGCATTGAGAAAACATTTATGGAAATTTCAATTAAGAAGTAAAGACCCAACTGAGACCACTAATTTGCATATAATGATGGTATTCTTGTAGATAATATTCACATGAGATTGAACTCAAAAGTCAGACAAATTCTAGTAAGGAATAAATTATTAATTCTAGTATTATGGCAGCTAAAGTTCACGAAGCATTCAAATAGCACATGGCAGCACATGCTAGGCCTTTAGAATCAGTGTAATAGGATTCCACCTGGATGTACAGTGGCCCCCCGATTTTCTCAAGAGTTTGGGGTGCAGAGCCCTTGTGAAAGTCAAAAAACTGTGAATAACTCTCTACCCAGTGAGCACTCTCCCTCCCATTCCTCACCAGGGTTCCCCTCCCCCATTTACTCGCATTTCACCCAGCTGCACTGCCTTCCAGGCACCCGGGCAATAGGCAGGTGAATGGGAGGGGGTGGTAGCTGTGCTCGTGCGCTTCCTCCCATTCACTTGAATTTTGTCTGGGCCCACTGCCTGCCAGGTGATAGGCAAGCAAAAGGGAGGGGTTAGGGGCATGACTTGAGAAGGCAGAGGCAACGGGCTGCCCCCTGCTATTCGCTTGCCTTTTGCCAAGGCCCATGGAAGGAAGACGCACACGCCTGGGCAAAAGGTAAGAGAATGGGAGAGGGAGAATGTGAGGAGCCAAGTGGGCACCTTATGAATAATCATGTTTGTGAAGGTCAAACCTGTGAATGTGGAGGGAGGACTGTACTTGTTATAGCTACAACCACCATGTTCTGTAATAGTTGACACTTTCCATCTAAGTTGAAGGACAGCTCTAGGTACAATCCTGGGAGTTTGCCTTAGCAGCAACTACTTTGAGTATGATAGTGACAATGGGCAGGTTTCCCTGGAGTGCAATACAGCAGAGGAGATGATTTACCCTCTGGTAAGAGATTGGACGCTGGCTGGGTTTCCCACGTTATCTCTCTCCTAGGTTCTGGGTCCAGGGTGAGGCTCCTCATATGGGTCACCAATTTGGCAGTGACAATGGACAGGTTTCCCTGGAGCGCTATAGCCAACAGTTACACACCAGCAGGAGATTCAAAATAATAATAATAATAATAAAAAAATGTACTCAACTGAAACTGAATCCAAGACACGTCCAGTGGAATCCCAAATTGGCCATGCCAGAACAAAGAAAGGCATACACATTTATACTTCCCATAAGAAAACGAATTAGCATACTATGTTACCTCACCTCCTACGTAAGACCTGGTGGACTCCAGATGCCTCTTTGGCCCTATCATGTAGTAACCCTCTTCAATATATCAGCACTTAGCACCTACCTGTTGTTTATTCAAAGTGGGGTCTGCTTACATTCTTGTATTCTGGGAGGCTGACACTGCTGTCCTCTTTGTTATCTGTAATATACATTCCATTTTCCATGTCTCTGTGTCTCCCAGGTCAAGCTGTTGCCTCTTCAAGGTGAGATACTAATTTCCAGGTTCCTTTGTTAATAACAAAGCAGGCTAGTAACTCAAAGGGCACTGGGGGAAAATATGCAGAGGCCTTGTCTTGATTCTTTTATATTTTTTCCATGCAACTCTAAGTTCCATCGTTCTCAGGCTTCCAGGCAGGTAGATTACTTCATCATAACTGGTGAATCAGCTTAAGCTCTTAAAAGGCACTCTTAGCTCCTCTCAGCACTCAGTCTTGGATCAAGGAATATCTTGAGGCAATATTGTTTCTATTTTAGGGGAAATGCAACCCCACTTAGGACAGGCTGCACACTCAGTTTCCAAACAGCAACTTACCCAACATGCTTCCATCTTGTCTGAGTTCAGCTCTTGTACAGACACAACTTGTCTTGAGGGGGAGAGTCCCCTGATCATGATGATTTGCCATGCCTAGTAGCTATAGAGTCAGCTGGGGATCCAGGGGCATATGCATTTCAAGTCCTTAGCTGGCTGATTGCTCAAATTCTGTTTTGAAATTTAATGCAAGTACAGTCATCTCTCCACATTTTCTAGAGTTAGGGGCCCCCATGAAAGTGAAAAAAAAAACCATGAATAACTGTTGGCTCTCCCAAACCATATTTAACACACACACACAAAAGTAGGATCACCATATTCAACCCACCCTGGATCCCTTTGAGGCATCAGGGTTCCTTCACAAGGCAGAAGTGGGGGGCTGGTGGGGCTCACTGCCACCTCCATTGCTGCCCCATAGCATTTTTAATAGGGACTTAACTCTTTTGCAGTTTCTCAGTCTCACAAGGCTTGTGGTCCCTATTAAAAATGGCCTAGGGAGGCAGCAGGGGTGACAGCAAAGAATCCATGAATAATCAAATTCACAAAAGTGAAACCCGCAAATGTGGAGGGCTGACCCTAAAGAGTTCGGAATATGGAATGAGGAACAACTTCAATCAATACTTTTATTAGGGTCGTAGATCAGCATGGAGGAACAACTTCAGCAAACACACACCCATACGCAAGGATTTGTTGCTCTGGTAAATGAGACTTTTCTGTAAAGTGTAAAGTGTTCAGCCCTGGCGCTTTAAAAGAAAGGCAGAAAAAAAGGTTGATTCAGGGGTGGCCAGTCACAAATTGAGTTTAGCAGTTTCCTCATCTGTTAACGCTCCCCCTTCCAAAGCGAAGCCCTGCCAAAGAGCTGCAAAACAACATCACATCAGGCTTCGAATCCGCTCCTCATCCTGTCCCAGCCAGCAAGAGCCTGGAAAGAGTGAAGTGTTGCTTTGAAACACCCATTCGGTTAACGAGGGGTGTGATGCAGGGCTTGTGGCATTTCCGCACTAGACTGTTATAGCGCGATGATTCCACTTTCGACATCCTATGGAATCCCGGGGTTTGTAGTTTCGGGAGGGCTGGCCGGTCCCTCCCGAAACTGCAAACCCGAGGATTCCATAAGATGTCGAAAGTGGAATCATAGCGCTATAACAGTCTAGTGCGGAAATGGCCTCTCCTCTCCTCCCTTTCTGCTGTTGTACTGACGCTTCTGTCTGATAGTTTTCTTACAATGGCTTTTATCACGTCGTGTCGAACGCTCCTTTATTGAGAAAAATGTGGAGAAGAGCAAAATAAGAGGAAAATGAAAAATTGCTTCTACTTCCTTCATTCCCCTCTCACTGAAGTCTGTAAATCTGTGTCTTGGGCCATTTCCGCACTAGACTGTTATAGCGTTACGATTCCACTTTTAACATCCTACGGAATCCTGGGGTTTGCAGTTTCGGGAGGGACCGGCCGGAAAGGGCCTCAAATTCACAGCTGCCCTGAACACTCTGCAGGCGCCCGACTGCAGGACCACTGAGTGTTGCCGTTTCGTTAGTCTCATAAAAGCAACTTTAATGTAGAGACTGCCGTCCTTCACTGCGCCTCACAGGACTCCCCACAAGCAACACTGACGGAGCCGGAAGCGGGCGCAGACCCGGTTTACCCGTTGCCAAACTCTTGGGCTTCCTTCTAAGAAGGCCTAGGATTCAGTCCGTTGAGAGGGAAGGAGTAGGGAAGGTGTGTGTGGGAAACGGAGAGAGAGAGAGAACAGGCGCGCGACCTTTCTTAACCCCCCTCCGCCCCATTTCCCTCAGCCGCCATCAGGCCTCGAAGTGACGGTGCCTCCGCTTCGACGACGCCTCGGCCGGCCAGCCGGCCGGCCCCCCACGTCACGCCGGTCGGCGCAGCCGCAGCGGCTCGGGAGGACAGCGACACCGCCCTCGCGCGCATGCGCACAACCCCGCCCGGCTGCGGCACGGCCATGGCGGAGCTCTACGTCAAGCCAGGTAAGGTGCCCCTCAGAGGAGTCTCCTGCTCTTTCGGGGAGGCGCCGAAGGAGCGGCGGCGGCTGACGCGCAACGGCCTTCCGTCTCTTTTTCAGGGAACCAGCAGCGTGGCTGGAATGACCCCCCTCAGTTCTCGTACGGGCTGCAGCAGCAGCAGCTTCAGACTCCGCGGGGCGGGGCGGCGGCGGCGGCGAAGCGGGGGCCCCTCACACGACGCGCGGTGGCCGCCGCGTCCTCCTCGGGAGCAGCGAGGGAAGCGTCGGAGGCCGCCGCGCCGGAGATGAGGACGACGACGACGACGGCAGCGGCAGCAGGGCCGCCTCTTCTTCCTGGCCCAGGTCGGGAGCTGTTCAGAAAGGGCTTCCCCGCCCCCCCTCCCTGCGCCAACTCACGGGGCCCCTCCTTGGACGGCTGGGCGGGCGGGGGTTGCTCACGTCTATGGGCGCGCGTGGTGCTTTTTGTGCCTGGAGGAGGCAGGTTACGTTTCCTCTCTTCCCCCCGTCGGTTCTTCCGGCTCCAAAGCGGGTCAGCACCTCCTGGACCGCCTCGGCCTGGTGCCCTTCAAGTTCCCCCTCTCAGATCCTGAACAAAAAGCTGTTTTAATGGGGGACTTGGGGCGGGGAGGGGGGAGGCCTTTCCTGCACAATGTCAGTTGCAACGTGCTTACCCAGCCTTATTTTCACAGTATTCCCCAGCTGCCACGACTAACACACTCAGAAGATCTGTCTAGTTGTGGTTTGAACGGCACGCGACTGTTTGTGGCACTTAACTATTTGTGCGCAGGTGGTTCCCAGGGCACGAAATAGATGAGCCTGAAACGTTACTAATCAAGGCTTATTGCAATGTAAGATGGGAGCAAAGAGCGTTTGGCTTGCTAGATGTTACTACTCTGCAGCTCTTACCATCCTTCGCCAGAGGCTATGCTGACAGGGTCTGATGGGAGTTGCGGTGCAGCATTATCTGGCAGTCCACACCATTTCTACTAAGGGGTGGATCTTCCAGCTTTAAGTATACTTTGCCTGGTTCTCATGTTGAGGCCCAAGCTTGGATTTTCTGTACTTTTTCGCTAAAGTGGGTATATGCTGAATTATCCTTTTCTCCTGACGTGATTTATGCCTACCTTCTTAGCTGGGCTGCCAGCCTCCCCCCAACGCCCTGTGGGCCTGCCTCCTACTCCAGGTCTGCCAGGCCCTTCTCTGAGGGCAGATGCCACAAAACTACTTGTCTCAGAGGCTGAAGAAGACTGTGGTGTGGAAGATGTTCTTTCCCCTTTGAATGAGGCTCTGGATAACTGCAGGAAAACTGTGCGGGTGAGAGGAGCTGCAGGCCTTTCTCCTGGTTTGCCCATTTTTTACCCAAGGTCCATGGGTTTCAGTAGCAACACATGCAGCCTGCTGCACTGCGTTCAGTTAGCCAAAGCAGCCTTTCCTAACTTGGTGCCTTTCAGATGGTGGATGCACTCCAATGTGCCTGGAATGCATCAGGTTAAAAAAGGCTGAACCAGGCTGTGTTCTTGGCCTACTGAGACATACTGGCAGCTGCCCATAGGCCATAGATTGGCTGCTGTGTGAACAGAACGCTAGACTGAATAAACTTTTTGTCTGATTCAGCTTGGCTCTTCTTATCAGTGAGAAGCCTCCCTTTCTGTGTAAAGTTGAAGACTTTCACGGCCAGAATCCATGTGTGGTTGTAGGTTTTTCAGGCTTAGCAGAATTTGCTCCTGATGTTTTGCCTGCATCTGTGGCTGGCACCTTCAGAGGATCTGGAGACATGGAGGTGGAATGGAGTATATATACTTGTGTGATCCCAGGATGGGAGGGATTTGCAAATTTTTACAAGGAACACTGTGAGAAGCAAACCCTGGAAACAGCACCAAAAAAGCCCACTATATGATTCTGTTATGTGGATGACACTTTCACCATTTGGAGCCACGGGGAAGAGGAACTGACTGTGCTTCTGGACCATCTGAACATCCACCCAAACATCCAATTTACTATGGACAAAGAAAATGAAGGAAGATTACCATTTCTGGGTGTCCTAGTCATCTGCAAACCTAACCAACAGTTGGGCCACACAGTTCACAGAAAACCTACACACACTGACAGATATCTATACAAGAACTCCAACCATGACCCAGGACTAAAAAGGAGCACAATAAAAACTCTGGTAGATGGTGCAAAAAGAATCTGTGAACCCCACCTCCTGAAAGATGAACTGAATCATCTAAACTGGGCTCTGCAAGCCAACGGTTACTCCAGTTTGGACATCAGAAGATCCTCAAGACCCAGAAAAAACCCCACAGGGGTGAAGATAAACAACCACCCAAAAGGAATGTGTTTTTACCATACATCAAAGGAGTCACTGACCAAATAGGGAAACTGATGAAGAAACACAACTTCTAAACAATCTACAGACCGACCAAGAAAATTCAACATATGCTACATTTGGCAAAGGACAAAAGGGATCCTCTAACTTATGCAGGAGTTTACCACATGCCTTGCAGCTGTGGACAGGTCTACCAACGGACTAACAAAACGCAGCGTCCAAACACGAATCAAAGAACACGAAAGACACCGCAGACTGATCCATCCAGAAAAATCAGCAGTAGCAGAACATGTTATAAAACAATCTCAACACAGAATGCTATTTGAAAGCACAGCAATTCTGGACCATTCGGACAACTACTATGTTAGACTGCACAGAGAGGCCACTGAAATCCATAAACACCTGGACAATTTTAACAGGAAGGAAGAAACTCAAAAGTAAACAAAAGTTGGCAACCAGTACTAAAAAACACTAAAATCCATACTCAAAAATATGCCAATGAACACCACCCAGACTCAGGAGGTCTCTCTACAGGAAATAATACAATGGATTGCTAACGAGTACTTAAATACACACACAACTGTTATGCACATCCCCTGACTAGCAACGCAACCCTGGGGCTAGTCCACTCAACAATGGGCTATCTCACAGGCCAGCTGCATCACTAATACATCACAAATGCAAATCCCTCCCACCTGGGGATCACACAAGTATATATACTCCATTCCACCACCATGTCTCCAGATCCTCTGAAGATGCCAGTCACAGATGCAGGTGAAACATCAGGAGCAAATACTACTAGAACACGGCCTCATAGCCTGAAAAACCCACAACAACCCAAGCCTCCCTTTCTGTTGGGTGCCACATCCCTTGGGGATATTTTGTTGAAGTGTGCATGGTGGGCATGGCCATTCATTTCAAACTGAGGTTGCCCCATAGCAGAATTCTACTCTGTAGCTTGCGCTGTTAAATGGGGGAGGGGGACAATTATCAGTCGCTGTGGTATCATCTGGACCATAGCAAACTGAACCTTGCCATCACCCCCCAGGATACCTCTGGACCCTTGTGGCCCCTCAGGCATTATCAGGTGAAATGGCAGGTGAGTAAGGCAGACTAGGAGAGGGTAAGTCAGGGAGAAAATGGAATAGCATTCTTTACTTAATGGCTTTGTACAAGGGCCCATGGATTTTGTTCATGTGCAGTGTAGGGTGTTTTAGGGGGACTGATTTCAATGGAATAGTTCTGTATTCTGGTTATCTTACCCCTTTGTGTTTTGTACCTGGCTTCTTGGGCAAGTTACTTTTCTTTTAACTTCACTGGTTTGCCTTCTGTGAAACGAGTGCTTTCTGGCTTTCCAGCCACTCCACAACAACTGCTTTGTGTATGGGAATGAATCTCATGGCAGCTGTTTTTTGCTGCTGCTCATAGCACATTCCTAGAATATCCACAGGCTCCAAAATGTTGGGAACTCCTGGTTTGAAAGGAAGCATGCAGTATAAGATCATAACGTGTGGCACAATTCAGCCACCATGAAACCATGATTTGTCATCAGGTCTGATAAACTTTACTTACTGACAGTGTTCGACATCTAGAGGTTGGAGAGGATGGAAGATTAAAGCAGGCAGATAGTTCTAAAGGACAAATTGTTATATGAGCCACTGAAGGCATTTTGCCTTCCTCTACTCAGGAGAGAACCAGGGAGGCAGCTTGTTTGCTTTGGTAAGAATTGCTAATTCCACAGGAGTGAAGCATTGCTAATAAGTATTGTGTTTCTGTTTTCAGAAGCAGGTTTGTGATGATATTGGCAAGCGCTTGGTAATTCTGCAGCAGATGTGGGAACAAGGCAAGCTCTCTGCTCCTGTGAGAAAGGGAATGGGGATTCTAACACAAGGTGAGTAGTGATGGCAGGCTAGGGGGCTTGGCTGCAGCATCTCTCATTATGAACTTTATGTGCTATTCTCTGGCCTCTTTGCCTAGCTGCTAAAGGCGAAGCACTGATCGATTAGAATTAGGAAAGAAAGGTGGGGAATAAAATTACACACGTGTTTTTCTCAGCTAAGCAGTTTCCTTAGGAGTGCATTCTCTTGAAGGAGAGCAGGTGATTGGAAGCTCTTTCTTGTGGGAGTTTTGAGACATCATCTTCTTCCTTTCAGAATTCAAGAATCAATGCTGGGATGCTGCTGATGAGATCCATCGCTCGCTAATGGTGGACCATGTCACTGAAGTAAGCCAGTGGATGGTGGGAGTCAAAAGACTCATTGCAGAAACAAGAAACTTGCCTACAGAAGATCTAGCTACAGTAGATCACAAGCAGAAAGCTGAAACCTCTTTGGAGCTAGAATGTCAGCAAGATTGAGTCCAGGATCTTAGCTGTATAAGACTGAACCTTAACTTGGAGATAGCTTTGCTCCCTAAAAGTTGATTTCCTGCCCCCAACAGAGAAGCTCCTTTATCTGTTGAGCACTGGGTTTCTTACTCAAGTTAGTTTCGCTGACTTGAGCAAAGCTGCATGAAGGAGAATCTTTAAGGTAAGCTACAGAAATCTCTGACGCTTCCTGAAGTCCACAGTGGCTGAGGTTAAAAACCCCAATTTATGTTGCCCTTGTTCATGCAAAATAGAAATAGACTGGGGATACAGTTGCAGCATAGCTGGTCACTTGTTCAGTGATAAATGGACCCTAAAATATCATATGGACAAACAGTATGCCACTACTGCAGTGGCCTTTCCATGATTTTCCACTCCTCACACCAAGTAAGTATGAGTTGCTTTTGGTCGTCTTTGTCTATCAAGGATTATTTAGTCAAACATGTGTTTTCTGGGAAATGTACAATGTATGAAGCATGGTTGTCAGTTGCCAGATAATTGTACCTTGGTATGTACCACTGGTGTCTGTTTAAGTTTTTAACTCTTTTCCTCCTCATTTAAACAAATCTGAGCTAATTCTTACTAAAGTGACTTTGTTATAGAGAAGTCTGCTTCCATCTTATTTTGCAATATTAAAATAAGTATTAAATTTAATTGTGCTAAAACTTTTTACTTCAATCCTCCCTGCAACTAGTTGTCTTTGATACTTTTCTCATACCTTTGTGGCAACTGCAGTATGTTTGTCATTCAAGAATAAACGAATTCTACTCTTTTGTAAGCAGGTGACAGGTGGTGTAGAAATTATTATTACTACTACTACTCATGAACAATTCAGCAAGAGTTATCTGCCGGTAGCATTCTTTTCTGCTGTCTTGAGCAAGTGAATATAGGCAACATTTCTGGTATGACCTCCCTGGGTTCTGATATTTCAAGTAGGAAAGCTAAAAAGTAACAGGTTTGTGCTGTTGGAATTACTTTGCTAATTAGCAGAATCTGTCTAGTATGATACATACTAACTTTGAGGTTTAACACTGTATATATACTACATGCTAACCAGTTTCTAGTATCCAGAACACAAATAGGATTCAGACAGTGCCTATACCTACTGGTGACCAGGAGAAACCAAAGACACCTGAAGTAGGATCTAGCTAAGTTTTAATTTCCCTGTGTGGTTGTGTTACACTGGGGCAATACCATTTCAGGCAACTACTAAAAGAGTTATGACTGTCATAACTCTTCTTGTAATTGCCAAGTATCAATTTTGGGCAGTTCCTAGAAGAGTTATAAATGGCTGCTGCTTCAGCTGCCCACAGCTGTTGTTTTAAGTTTTGTGTGAATTTGTGAATTTGCAAAACATTTTGTGAACATTTTGCTCAAATGACTTTACATTGAAACTTTATTTTGAGGACATAGGTGAAATGTATACACATCCAGTTTTGATGGTTGAGTTTGGTGATGTAAGCACACTGCTCGGGGAAGAGATGCCAACCACTGGTTCATTAGACCAGTCTATCTTGATTGTTCCCACCTGCCAGAAGAAGATTGGTGAATTGGGCAGTAAATATTATTTCTGTTTGAAAGAAAGTTGGGTTCCAGCTTGTCTAAAAGAAGACCTCTCAAAGAAACCTGAGAGCTGTATGTTAATGGTTTATGTTTTAGAGCAAATGGAGGCAAAACAGCTTTGGTGGGTATCTATACTGGGAACTACATTAGAAAGTATATACCTATTCATTCTGCTGGATCTCAGAGCTGCATTTGGGACACAGAACATCTGAGGCACATTTTTAAGGTGGTTCTTGTCCTATTTGGCTGAACATTCCCAGAAAGTAGTGCTGTGGACTGCTTATCATCCTTGTGACTGTTAGCCTACAGGTTCTGCAAGTTTCAATACTATCCCTTCTGCATGACATCTACAAGAAGTTACTGAAGAAAGTTGTGTGGAATGTTGAAGATGGATTTCACCACTATCCTCATGATACCCAGCTCTAACAAGGAGTCTGTGGAAGTCTTGAAACATTGTATAGATGTTCTGTAAGATTGGAAATGGGTGAGCAAATTAAAGTGCAGTCCAGTTGGAATTACAACCTGCTCTGGATGGAGTAGGCTCTGAGTTTGGGGTGCTGTTGAAGCCAGTATTGTTCCTGGAAGGTTAGTATGGCTGTTATGGCCAGGAGTGCCATTGCTGGTGTGCTGGCTGCATCCTTTCTGAAATGAGGCGGATTCAACCTAATTACCTTCAGATTAGAGTGCTATAATGTGCTGTACGTGGGGCTGCCATTTGAAAAGTGATCAGAAGCTACAGCTGGTAGGAAATGTGACAGCCAGACAATTGTCAGTTGTGCCTTTTATACACACACCTCTGATTCTGTTCCAATTCCAATGGCTTCCAGTTTTCTTCTAACCTCAATTCAAGATGCTTGTTTTGATCTACAAAGTCTTTGGTAGCTTGGGGTCAGGATATCCAAAATACTGCCTCCTTTCATAAGAGTAGCTGCAGTTTGAGATCCTCAGTAGAGCCCCTGCTTCATGTGCAGCTTGGTGAATACAGCAGACAGGGCTTTCTCTGTAGCAGCACCTTTATTGTGGAATTCTGTTCCAATGGAAGTCAGATTGGTTCCATCCCTACCAAACTTCCAGCAAGCAGCCAAGACTACGACTGTTTTAGGATTTCTTTCTTTTTCTTTTTTAAATAGAAGCTGGCTTTTAAAAGCCTGGTAGTTTAGGAACCTAACAAAAGATGACTAGTTACATTTTTTAAAAGGAAAAATAGCTGTCTGGTGAATCCATCTCATACATTTCACCACAACAGAGTTATGTATCATCAACTCTAGAGTACTGTTTGAACAAGTAGATATGAATTCAGGTCTTTGTCTGGCTATGAAGTTCATTAGAAAATGAGTGATAATGGTGGCAGGAAGCCACTGATGGTTCATCTCTGAAGAGCAGGGGCCAGAAAGAATCTGGTTGTGTACTTCTGCAAACAATACATTTTCTAAATGCTGCTTGCAAGGCCATAAGCCCTGCCTTTTGAGACAAATGAAGAGCAGTAGCTACACCACTGAGATAAGTAAACTGAGGCAGTAGTTGTGGAAGAGCATTACAATGAGAAAACCACAAAATAAAGGAACAATTACAGAAGAGGAGAAAGAAAACTTGAAAGAAAAATAGCTTATTCCCTCATAAAACTGCAGACACCGAGAAAATGCATCTAAACATTGTGCACACTATGACTATTGAAAAGGAATTAAGTGGGAAGATGCTTAAATGCCAAGAGCCTCAAATCTTCTAGATTGTTCTGAAACAAGTCCTGTGCAGAACCCAGGTGTGATGCAAGGAGATGACAGAGTAATTTCTCTGCACAATGCACTGTTGTTGTTGTTGTTGTTGTTGTTGTTGTGTGTCTTCAAGTTGCTTCCGATTTTGACAACCCTAAGGTGAACCTATTACGGGGTTTTCTGGGCCTGGGAGTGTGATGCTCCCAAGGTCACCCAGTGCGTTTCCATGGCCCAGCAGGGAATCAAACCCTGGTCTCCATAGTCGAATGCTCAAATCACTACACCATGCAGAAAATTTCAATGCATCAGTCCCATAACCCCACTGTTAAGAAGTTACAGCATAATTGTACCATTCAGTTTGAGGAGGAGGCTTTTCACTGGTCAGCAAGTAATTTTGTTGGTGAGTCATTCATTCCTTGTGAAGGGAATGACCCACAACTTTATCCACCAAGATGATGTTTGCTATACATACAATGCATGAAATACAGATTGTTGCATTTGGGAAACAACTCTAAAAATGCATCTCATGTCTTGATGTATGTTGTATAAATTAAACAGAATTGCTTAAGTATTTGGATTTTCATTTTTAAAAAGTGGACTATTATAAGAAGCATCTATTAAATATTAATTTTCAAACTTAGGTCTACATTCTAGTTTCCGTTTCCAGCTAGAAAGCACTTATCACAGGTGCTCCGTGATTTAATGGGCATTTTCTAGTTACTGCCATCAAGTGATGGGTATTTTCTGGTTATGGCTATTAAGCAGGTTTAAGCTTTATAAGGTTTGCTTAAAGGCATTTTGAAAATTTCTGAGCAGAAGAAATCTGGTAAATCTCGCTCAAATCCATTTAGAAAGCTGAAACACTGACCCAGTTATTTGAAACCTAGGCCCTTTTCACATAGCATTTCTCATGTGAAAGGGCCTCTGGAGCGTTGCACAATTGCAAGAAGCGTTTCAGATGGCATCCTTGCAATCGTGCGACGCTGCCGGGGCCAGCAGGTGCCAGTCGCGCACTGTGTCATTTTTGGCTTTTAGCTGAAAATGGTGTGCAATCGCACATTGCTCTGGGGCCCCACACACACACTTACCTTGCGTGTGGAGCCTCTGGAGCCGTGGCCCTAAAGCTTCCTCCCCAAGTGCAGCCTGGGAAAAAACCGGCTGCGCTGCGGAAGGAAGAGGCGGAGCGCTCACATTGCCTACCATCTGGCAGGCAGCTCCTGCAGAAGAGAAGCAGTGGGGACGCGAGAGCCTCACGGAAGAGGCTGCTTGCGTGATCCCCACGGGACCACGCCAGACACAGGTTAAGTTGCAGAAAGGGCCTTATTTTCATCTCACCCTTCCTTTCACAGAGAACCCTGAGCAACTCAAAACTTCTTTATGGGGTGGAGGTTTGCAATGTTCTAAAGAAGGGAAATTTAGAATTGTTCCAAAAATGTGTTTGAGGGAGTTACTAGCTTATCTGAAGACTGAGATTTCTGTCAAGGTTAGTTTAAAGAGTGATGTGTTGAGCACTGAAGTGTTCAATTCATGAACTACCATTACTTTATGGGTTTAAACAGTGGACAGCCTACCCCGGTAAAAGGTTAAATGAAGTGAACATGGAAATTAACATGGAAAAATGTTGCCCAGCTTATGATTGAATGTAGCCTTTCATGGACCAAACACAGTTGTTCTTCAGTGGATGTACAAAAAACAAGGCAGAAAAAGCTGTTCTGTCTACAAGAGCATTGTTATCTTCTGGACTTAAGCCCAGGATCATATCACTTACCTAACGTCTGTGCACCTTCAGAAAGTAGTGATAGAGCTAGATTTGAACAAAGTGCTTACCAGAATGAGAGAAGTGGTTATTTCAGCAGTCCAGCATTACTGTACTGAGAACTGTGCTGAACCAAGGACATTGTATTTTTATTATATATTCATTTTATTCTACAACATCAAATAATCCAGGAAGCAGTTTTCTGAACTTCTACAATTCAGAATCTCCCTTATGAAAATCCAATGGATGCAGTTACTTCATTTTTTAAATGATATAGACAAAAATTACAGACCTGGTATCCCTCTACGCTGCTACCACTTATTGAGCAGCTGATAAGTCCACAGAACATTATTTCTACCTGACAGTTTATTTTTCAGGCCAGTAGTGGTGATGGACCTTTTTCCCTATTCTATATTTTAATTGTTTACTGTTCATTTTACAAATGCCTTTAGCGAAAAACAATATATCTGTTTTTAGAGCTGGATCCTGGAAGTAGTCACCATGCTTTAAAAGAAAGTAATTTCAGTTCAGAGGTAAATTATGATGGATATTGAAAAAAAAAGGTATTTAAGTAAAAAAAGTGTTTAAGTACTTTAATTTTTTAAAGTTTTAATTTTTTAAGACAATGCTGTCCCACTTTGGTGAATGATGTCAAATGAATATGCCTATTCAGTTAGAATGCTACTGACAAGCTATCATAGCCCCCTGGTGTATTCACACACTTTCCAGCCCGAGATGCCTCTGACTTTCTTGAAAATACTGAAATATTTAACAGTGTGGAAAGGAGTGTTGAATTTAGGGACATTTCTTAAAACCTCCAAGGATATATTAAAAATCTGAAATTAATCACTGAAAGTACCAACACAAAAATGTATAATCTCCAAATACTCAGAATCAGAATTAAGGAATACTGCTGAGGACTATTCATTCAGTAACAATCTACAATATACCATCAATATTAGTACGCAAAGCCTATAATGTTCATCTTTTTATTGAATATTCAGGTAAATATTTCACATTAATACAGGCTACATAAAGTAGAGCCACTATACGACATGAAATTTACTCAACGGTTTTCCTTTTAAGTATGTAAACAATTATACATGTATTTACCACCCTAAAAGGTTGAAATCATGTAATCATCTAGTTCTCTGCTGCATACAAGTAGCATTCAGTAGTGTTTAGCCAAAAGCACTAGATTCATCCGATTTTGAGTTCGAAATGGCTAAACTAACTGAAGAACAGAATCAGTTGAATAGGTAACTCATTTTGTTCTTACACAATGGGCAAACAAGTTTTTCTTGTCACAGCCCACAGAAAAAATGCTTGGTTAGGCACATTATAAAATTTCCAAGTTCTTCCAAGGTCATAGGTTTCTCCAAACAAGGCTTTAAAAAATGGAAAAAAAAAAGAAAGAAAAGAAAACGTAGGCCCTCCTAAGTCAGTTGACGTATTTGAGGTGCATGTTTCCAATGTGAGGTGCCCAGGTACCAGGCCAAATCTACAACAGGAGAAACATACAGGAAGTTAATTTAAGGGTATAGCAGTATTGCCCCTGCAATGAGTTAAATAACTTCAGTGGGGCAGAACCCCACAAAATCTAGCAAATCAGTTTGGCTCCAACACAGAAAAAACCCCATTCACAGATACTCTTGTTGTCAAGGCAAATTCTAACATCATTCATTAGCTCATGTCATTCACTTCAATGTGCAAGAGCATGTTCGTTTTGCTCATTATTTCATAAGCCTAACCTCAAGAACTGAACTAAAAAGTTCACCCCTAGCATTACACATACAAACACACACATACCTAAAACACAGTTTTACTAATATTTAACATGAAGTTGGAAAAACAAGAAGCCTGTTGTGTTCTCACAAGGTTTCAATTTTATTATTTAAGGCAAAAGCCTGAAATTTTAAAAGTACAATAAAGTGGTTAATTACTGCACCTGCTGAGCATCAGTACATTCTGTTGAATTTTGGACAACTTTTATCATGGGATTCCATGCTGGATCGGGAGTATGCAGTCCATTAAAAAGAGGGCCACCTGGTCCATCTGCTAGCTGAGGATGAGAAGGTACTATAGTGCCTCCATACATGGAAATTGGTAGGCCCTAAAATAGAACAGACACCAATTTACAGCAATTTACAGCACAGAACCAGACCTATGGAACAGTATTTACTGTATTTGTCATAATGGAAGAGTGTGGTGCCACAAACCTTTTTTCAAGGCATTTTCCATTTATTTCAGTAACACCTGTGTGGGACATTGAGACAATTCTATACACACTTGGGAAGGTCCTGACCCCAGGCTACTGACTACTGGCTGCTCAACCCATGTGTTGCATCCAAAGAATGATTACTATCTATGTAATCACATAACTTACAACCACATTTGGAATGGGGATGCTGTTTTTAGAAACTGGCCAGATCATTTATGCAATCTGAGTATATTTTAAAAGCTTGCTAATATTCTACCAAACTGAACAGAGTCATTTCCAAACATCTATCTCAACAAATGCTTCTCTCCAATTAAGTTTTCTTTCTTTATCATAATAAATGTGGTAATTCCAGTAACTTTCTAGACAACCATGGTAGTTTTAAAAAGGTCCCAGAGGTGGGCAATCTTATTACTCATGTGGATGAACAGGTTGTTTATCTGTAACTGTGAATGTCTGAGTCATCATCTAATCTCTCACACAAATGGAGTCATGTGCCTATGCAGAGCCACAACTAGAATGAGAGACTGGACTTACCATGAAGGCTCATTCTTGGATGGCAGGAGGAGGAATCTACAATGATTGGGTTAATCCCACATGCCAACTAAAACAGGAAGGATGCTGCATGTTTTTTTCTTTTGTGACAGTTAGGACCCCTTCCCTTCTCTGACAGTTTTATTATCTAGCCCAACAACACCAAGTTTCCATTTTCCAACTCTATACAAAGTAAACGTTCCTGTCCTAGTTTATTTCATCACCTAACTTGTTCATTTCTCTCTTTCTTCATTTATTTTTTTTCCCTCTAGGGTGGGCATGGATTCCTCCTCCTGCCATCCCAGAATGAAGAACCTTCATGGTAAGTCCAATTTCTCATTCTCGGGATGGCACAGAGGTGGAATCCACAATGATTGGGATTTATCCCAGCCACACCCTGGGTGGGAATTGTTATTAACTTTTTAAGACTGACTGCAACACTGTCCTGCCAAAAGCTGCCTGTATGATTTAAACTTGTCCATGTTATAACATCTCACAAAAGTTGACAGTTCTGACCATCCAGCTGCACTACATATGCCTTGTAAGGACAAAGTCACAGTATAGGCTGTGCTAGTTGCCATCAATCTGGTTGAATGAGGCCATACCTTCTTAGGCCAAATCTTGCCCACATAATTATTACAGTGGAAAATACATGCTTTGACCCATCTTCCAATCACTGTCTTTGAAGCTCTCTGGCACAAAGTCCTAGGATTGTAAGAGACAAAGCCTCTGTACGTCTCACTGGTGCAGTTCTTTTCATGTACAACTTGATGGGCCTTCTTACATTAAGTGTATGCCATCTCTTTTCCTCAGGATGTTTAGGCTGAGGACAGAAATTAGGCAAATAAATAGTATCAGGTGTTCCCTTGTTCCAGGCACATTCGAGAAAGAAAGTTAGATCAAGAATTAGCATTAACCTCTCCTACTCAAACTTGCACAAATTCGGATTTATTGACAATGCTGCCAACAACTGCAAAGAAGCTTCTCTAATTGGCTCAAAAGGCAGCTTTGTTAAACCATTCAGAACTAGGTTAAGATCCTAGTTCGGGAATCTCTGCCTTATTGTAAAAGATGAAATAGCTGCTCTCTGTAGAAATCTTTTTACATTTGGATGAGCCAACAACAGAACACCCTCAAACTGCAGTGCCACTGCCAATGCTGCTATGTGGTGTTTCCATGTGTTAGGTCTCAATCCTTTCAGCAGACCGTCTTGCAAGAATTGTAAAACATGCTTGACCTGAATGTCTGCCGTCTGTAACTGTTTCGAATTGCACCATCTCTCAAATGCCTTCCATGTCATGTTATAAATATTTTGCATTGACGCTTCCTAGATGCTAAAGTAGCGTCAATAACTCCTGCAGAACAGTCTCGTAACTCTGTAATGCCTTCCTCTCAAGACCCAAGCCATCAAATTCAGCCACTCCAGATTTAGATGATTCACTAGACCTTGACTCAGAAGATCTTTCTTAATCTGCAATTTCCACAGTCTCCTCGCCAACATCTGTTAGTAGAGAAAACCATGGTCTTCTTGGCAAATGCAGAGCTATCAACACCTCCTCTGCCTGCTCCTGTTGTAT
The DNA here is from genome assembly GCA_948474755.1 of Ctenosaura bakeri. NCBI lineage: Eukaryota > Metazoa > Chordata > Lepidosauria > Squamata > Iguanidae > Ctenosaura > Ctenosaura bakeri. The sequence goes on from CAOLHI010002239.1 coordinate 69,553, forward strand.
CTTTAGGAGCACCTTTTGCATAATCTGCACTGGTGGAAATGCATAATGTTGACCCTTCAGCCATGGTACTGACAGCATCTGTCTCCTCCGCATGTCTGCTCCCTGAAAAGAATCTTCTTGGTCTGGTATTCTTGACTAGGACAAATAAGTCTATTTGAAAAGGATCTAATCCCCTGTTCAGTGCCTGAAATATTGCATAATTCAGTGTCCATTCTCCTGGATGCAAACTGTGCCGACTAAGATAGTCTGCTCTGATGTTCAACTTCCCTTTCAAACACACTGTTCTTACAGACTTCAAATTCTTCTCTGCTCAACTAAACAACCTGTCTGACTCCCCGACCAGACGTTTTGAGTGCAGACCTCCTTGATTGACCATGTGAGCCTTACGTCCATACTTGGACATGCTGCCCTTTCACTAGCTGAACAAACTGAAGGAGCACCAGATGCACTGCCTTCCTTCAACTCTAGGAAGTTTATATTGTGCCTCCTGCCTACTCCTGTCCATATACCTTGAGCTGACATACTTTGACAGTGTGCTCCCCAACCAGGCAAGCTTGCATCTAATGTCACTTTCATATACTGCTCTACTATTAATGGTATGCCTCTGCTCAGATTGGAGTCCCTCCTCCACCAGCTCCATCCTAAACTGAGAGGCAATGGCACCAAATAATGCCTTTTCTTGCCAATGTTCCACTGGTGAGAAATCAAGTCTCTGCAGACCCCTGGGACATCTTTTCCAAGGTACCAACTGAATTGTTGAGACTAGCATCCCCATTACTTGAGCTAGTGCCATCAAATCTGCAGACTTTAGAGGTGTCAACATCATTACACATTGCTTGACTTTCACTTCTTTCTTCTGAAGGATAAATGCATCCCAGCTTGGTGTCTATCTGAGTACTCAGATGTGTACTTAAAATTGTTGGCCTCCAATGGCTTTTCAGATAATTGATCAGAAACCAAACTCTTCCAAAATTTGGGTGGTCGTCCTCAAATCCTGTAGCAATTTTGCCTGAGAACTCATCTTCACTAGAATATTGTCTAAATGTAGGTAAAGATGTACCCCTTTTTGTCTCAGAAATGCCACTAAGGGTACTAGAACTTTTGTAAATACCCTTGCAGCTGATGCTAAACCGAAAGGCGGAGCCCTGAACTGGAAGTGCTTGTTAATGTACTGCTATCACAAGTATTTCCTGTCTGACTCTATCATGGGTACATGAAGATATGCCTCCCTAAAATCGATCAAGGACATCCAATTGCCCACACATGGGTTCTCTTTTATTGCTTGGAATGTCTCCATCTTGAACCTCAGGTACCTCATGAACTCATTAAGATACCTGAGATTCAGGACAGGACAGAATGTGCCATTGCTTTTGGGCGCCATGAAGAATGTGGAATATACTCTAGAGAACCACTGATTTTCCCATACCTCCTCCATTGCTCTAATGTCTATTAGATGATTTATCACCTGCAAAACTATCCTCCATTTCTCTAAGTTCGTTGATACTGGAGAAGACACATATCTGCTCTTCAGCACTCTTGTCGAACAATATTTTGTAACCTCTCATAACAAACTGAATCACCCACTGATCTGTTGTCACCTTACTCCACTGAATACCAAAAAGCAGAAGTCTTTATCCTTTTGTCAGAACTGAGTTCTATCCTTTTTCTGGGTAGATCCTCCTCCTCTTCCTTGTCCCTGACTTTGTCTATTAAGATCCTGTCTTACTGAATTGTCCTTTTGGTCTATTCCATTACAGTCTTCCAAATCTAAATTCAGCTTGTTTACCATTTTCTCTACCTCCTCAAAAGGAATAATATCCTTCCCAAAAAGGCTTCCTTTCCACTGGGAAGGTTCGAGGTGCGACTTCTTCGGATTAATGAGTCAGGAGAGACAAAGTCAGGTAAATGTCCTTGTAAAGTTTCCGTCTGGAGGATGCGACCAACAGCCAGTCGTTGAGGTACAGGTAAATGGAGACGCCTTTTGTCCGCAGGTATGATACCACCAGGGCCATGCATTTGATAAAGACCCTGGGAGCGGTGGAAAGTCCGAAGGGCAGCACCCTGTATTGGTAGCAGGTACCGTCGACCGCAAAGCGAAGGTACCGTCTGTGCTGTGGGGGGATGGCGATGTGAAAGTAGGCATCCCAAAGATTGATGGAGGCGAACCAGTCCCCTTGTCGCAGGAAGGGCAAGATCGAAGACAAGGTGACCATCTTGAATCTCTTGGGCCGGATGTATTCGTTGGCCCTCTGAGGTCCAAGATAGGCCACACGGTACCATCCGTTTTCGGTACCGTGAAGTACTGGGAGAAAAAGCTGGTGGTAGCGGCTAAGGATGGTAGTTCTTCGATTGCCCCCTTGTGCAAGAGGGACTGGGTCTCTTCCAACAGAGCTGGGATGGCCGGGCTGGAATAGTAGACGCCCCACGGTGGAATACTTGAGAACTCTATGGCATAGCCAAGGCAGACGATGGAAAGGACGCAGGAGTCCGTGGTTATATGCCGCCATTCTGTGAGATGTCTGGCCAGGCTGGGATGATCTTCTAGGGCTCCTGGCAGGTGGAAGAGTGGCTGTGGAGGCATCCTGCGAGACGCGTCAAAATCGGGACTTCATCCCGGACAAAGACTTCTTCGAAGAAGAAGGCTGACGTCTCCGAAGAGGTCTCCGTGCCAAAGACAAGGTCGATGGGCGCGACAGGGCTGACCGAGGCGAACGTGGCTGGTAAGTGGAAGATGACGACCTGCGCCACGAGTGCCGCGAGCCGAAGCTGTGGAGGCTGGTGGATGCCCATCTTCTTGGCGGTCAGGTGGGCCTTGACGATGTGATCCATCGCCTCATCAGTCGTCGCATGGAAGAGACCCTGGCCATTGAAAGAGAGATCTTCAATTCTTTTCCTGGTGTCCTCCTGCAGACCAGATGAGCGTAGCCAAGCGTAGCGGCGTAATGCTATGGAGCCTACCATGACCCGCGCGGCCACCTCGACTGAGTGCCTGGAGGAGACGATTTGTTGGTTGGCGAGTGCTACTGTTTCGTTGAAAAACTGGCTAGTACTCACTCAGTTCTTCTCTGGGAGATTGGACAGAAGAGGGTGGAATCTATCCAAGAGGCTCCTCAGGTAAGCCGCAAGACAGGCCTGGGTATTGGACACCCTGGCTATCAACGATGATGCCAAGTAAAACCTTCTGCTGAAGGTGTCCAGCCTTCGACCCTCACGGTCCGGCTGGGTGGTATGCGGTCTCCTTCCTCCTTTGGCCTGGGCAGATTCAACCACTATAGAGTTCGGTACCGGTTGTGTGAACAAGAACTCGGCCTCCTCTTTCTGGGTCCGATATAAATGCTCCAGCCTGTGTGGAATCGGCTGAGCAGATGCTGGTTGGGTCCATGGATGTTTAAGGGCTTCCACTGGGGCCAGCAGGAACGGTAATGGCGCCGTCGATGGTGGACGGGTATCTACATAATGGAAGACTGGATCCTGCACAGCCAGGGCCGGTTCCGCGACCTTCAGTCTCAACACAGCCGACATTTGGAAGAGGATGTCCGAGAACTGTTTTATATCCTCTGGCACCAAATCTGGTGCGGGATCTCCAAAAACCAGAGGAGGAGATTCGTGCGATCCCAGTGTTGACTCTCTGGAGTCGGAGTAGGACTTATAGGTCTGGGAGGAGGCAGCCGGGGATTTTCTTGAAGATCTCTCTCTCGACGGCTGATGGGATGGTACCATCAAAGTCACCGCAGGAGCAGTAGCGGTGGTTGACCTCGTCGACGAAATAGCCGGGGTGGCCATTGACTGAGGTTGAGGAGTCGTCGTGACTGGCACTACTGTAGGCTGCGGGTGTTGGACTGCCTGGGTGACAATAGGAGCAGCAGTGTAAGGTTGCACCTGGACAGGCTCCTCAGATGGGCGGGAGACTGTGGACGTTACCCTTGGTGGTGGCGAGACAGGGCGGTAGTGTAGCGAGCGCTCGTGAGATCGACAATGGCGTGGCGATCTGGAATACGAGCGAGAAGGTGACCGCTGGTATCATGGGTGGTGAGATCCACACGATGGAGAGCGGGAGCAACGATATGGCAACCATTGTCTCACATCATGATGGTATCTATCCCTATATGCTGGGGAATAGGAACGGTAGGAACCAGGGTATTCTCTCCACGCGTGCTCTCGGCCGTATCTCATGATATGAGACGTGGAGGAATATGACAAGTCAAAATGGGGTCTAGACCGCCCCCATTCAGGGTAGGTCTCCCAGCGACGCGGAGACCGCTGTCTGACCCTTCGTTCCGGCGAGCGGAATGCACTTCTACCCGAGGATCCTCGACGCCGAGGCGAGACCTGGGATGTGGCTGGAACATGCTCCAGGCGGTCCACCACCTCGGGGGGGGGCTCGAGCGGAGACACCACGGCAGTCAACAGAGGCGGGCCCGAAGGCACCGCCGAGCCAGTGGTTCCTTCTCCATCAGAAACCTCGAGAATTTCCTGAGGTTCTGAATCCTCCTCGAGTTCCTCAGGAAGCTGGGTTGGAGGAGGAGTAGGGGGAGAAGGCCTCTTAGGTGGAGAGCCGCACCTCTCCTTCCTCTTCTTCCTCCTCTCCTTTTCCTTCTCCTTGATGGGCTCCGAAGGTGCAGGCTGCTTGCGCTGGGCAGCAGTGAGCGGCTTAGATGGTTTAGCTGCCTGCGAGCCTGCAGGAGCATCCTTTGAAGTCGACGCTGAAGAGATTTTAGGTATCCTTGGTAGGGCTGATATTGGAGCCCGGAGCGACGGTACCGAGCCCAGTACTGTCGATGCCGCCGAGGTCACCACTGGCGATATCGATGGCGGTACGGCTGAAGGCTGAGTCGATGTTGATGGCTTAGACATCGTTTGTGTAGCTGACGGTCCTGTGCCTTGAGAGACTGTTCCCAACAGTGGGATTTCAGGCATGCCAGGCGGTTTCACAGTGTCTGGGAGGTAAAGTCCTGACAAACTGGGCAGGCCTTGGGTGTTATGGGTCTCACCCAAGCAAAAAAGGCACTCACTGTGCCCGTCGGTTAGGGTGACCTTCCAGCGACATGATTTGCAAGGTTTGAAGAGCGAAGACATAGAATTTGGAGGGAGAACGGAGAAGAGTTGACTAAGATGTTGAGGAGGGGAGGGTTAAGACAGATAAAAAGGGTTAGAAATTCCCAAAAATAGGTCAAATCACCAAGTCCAGTCCGGAATCCAAGAATCAGGTCCAAAAACACCAAAATCCAAGTCAAGCCAGAAAAAAAACACACAAAGAGAAAAGCCAATAGTGCTACTCAAACTCTGAACCTCCGTACGTGACGACGGACAAGAAAGAACTGAGGAGAAGACTGTTGCTTGGCGGGCTGAGCATGCTCAGTGCAGAGGGGGGGAGGTGTTCCTGCCAAGCTACTCGGCTCTAGAACTTTCCGAACGGTACTACGCAAACGCGAAAGCTCCTAGCGTGTGAGGCACAGAGACCACGAAGAAGAACCCGTTTCCTCCACTTCAACCTGCATCATTTCCCCCTGCACATCCTCCTCAACCTGTGCATCCTGCAAAAAATCATGCTTTGTCTTCCTTCTACATTTTCTCTGCCTCTCTTCTCCTATATCCTCATTTCCATCCAATTTCATATCCAAATCTCTTTTCTTTCTGCTAGCTTTACTCTGAACTACCTCTATCTCTCCTTCCTTCCAATGCTGCACCCATTGTCCTACGATGATCCATCAATTCATTACTATCTTCACACCCATTCAATTCATCAAATTTGGTTGTATAATACATAGTGTCAGTGTCTCTACTATAATTCATTGTATTTATAGCATTCATATTAATAAATTCATTAAATTGATTTTTCATCTCTGAAAACACTGTATTTAATTCACCTGAAACTGTTTAATTAATACCTGGAATTCATTAGGGCTAGCTAAGTTTCTACTCATGTCTGATGTAGATGTATTCAAATTGCCCAAACTGCCATCTGTAAACACAGGCCTTGATTGACCCCTCCTCTCCAATGTTGATTAATTGCTTGTGATCCCTTAGACACATCCGTAAAATGTTTTAAATAGCTCATAGATTCAAGAGTCATACTACCAGTGAGTAATGCACTATTAACTCAAGCCTCCTGGCAGACTCCATGCCTCAGTGTTCACTCTGACATGGCACTGGAGGAGGGAGAACTGAGCATGCTTGCCCTGTGCTCCACTCTGACACAGCCCTGCCCTTCACTTCTGGACACTGCGCCTGACCTTCTGAGCATGCCCCCCTCACTGAGGTTTGCTCACCGAGAGTCCTTCTCACTCTAGAATCCACAAAATCAAAATGGAAGCTCACACCAGCCTTTTAAACTTCCCCGCTACTGCTGAAGACTTGCCAGACTTGGACACTGCAACAGGACCAGCACTTACCACAGTATCTCTTCTTCTTTTTAGCCTTTTGCAGCAACTCTGCCACTTTCCCAGCCTCAGTTTCCATTTTCTCTGCATTTTTACTACCACACATTGTCTTTTAACTCCATGGTATCACTCTCACTCGACGAGAGGAAAACTTTTCTTAATGTCTTTTTATCCTCCTCAGAGCCATGCTGAATGGGAGGCATCTGAGAGATCATCTCCTTTGTCAAATCAGGCACTTTCTTTTTTACTTTTCCAATTTTCTCCACTTCCCTAAACTAAAAGTTTTTATAACTGCTTGCCAGAGAAGGGCTAAACCTAACCAGTTTGTTTGGCAGGACATTAAAAACTGTCAGAGAAAGAAAGGGGTCCTAACTGTCACAATGGAAAAAGAACATGGACTCTTGCCTGTTCCAGTTGGCACATGAGATTAATTGAATTGTTGTGGATTAATCCTCCGTGCCATCCTGAGAATGTTCTAGAGCTCATTGGCTATTGGTTAGGAACCCTGCCCCGCTTCCCCAAAGGAACATGCTTCATGCCATCAAGCTACTCTTCCCTTAGTTTCAACATTTGCTGAGAAAGGCATGACATGTGTGAAAGTACATATGACCACTTGGAAACCTACAGTTATGAGTAAGTAATTGTTCTTCTTTGTGGTCTCTGTAAAGCACACAAATGGGTGATTAAATGCTTATCACTGCAGGTGGGTAGGGCCACTGAAATAAGAATAACACCACATGACTGAAACTGGCATCCTTCTTGCCCTGGTGTCCAAACAGTAGTGGCAAATAAATGTGGGTGGCTGTGATCAAACAGATGCTTTGCAGAGGTCATGGATGAAAAGATCCTGTACTAGAGCCCCAGAGGAGGCTATAAGCTTCATGGAAGGTCCTCAAATTCTATCTGGAATCTTTCTTTGCAAGTAGATAAGCTAATTTTATAGGTTCCATGACGTACTCAGAAAGTCTTAATGAGGAGACAGGTTGACCTTTCTTGGGACAACAACAACAACAAAAAGTGTATTGGAGTATCTAAAAAAAGCAGTACAGTGAACATAAAAAGGTAAGGGAACAGCGAATGTCCAGAGAATGAAGTGATCTCTCCAATGTCACAGACGGGTTCTGACAGAAGATTGGAAGGATGATGCCCTGATCAACATGAAACTGGTACACCACATTGGGTAGAAAGGTGAGGAGTGGAAGCAGAAAAGAAAAGACTCATTGCATCTCAAAGGAGCCAATTCACTTGCTCTCCTTGCTGAAACAATGGCTATCAAGAAGACAGTCTTTGAAGTTAACAGTCAAATCTTTAACTGTAATTGGTTCAAAAGTTTCTTTAGGTTAGATAATGACCAAGGAATAACAGGTGGTAGGAACAGGATATAGGTGTGTTAGTTCTTTAAAGAATTTCATTACTGTGGAATTGTCATTGATGATGCTCTGTCAGATGTAAGGTGGTGTAATCTGGGAACCTGAGAAGGGCTGCATATAGCAAAGGCTGCACTGCAGGAGAAAAGTTAAACCTGATACTTTGATGTAATTATGTAATTAACTAAGCTGTTACCACTGGAGGGGAGATCTTCAATACGCCTTCCAGTATCTTCTATTACACTAGCAGATTTTAAACAAGAATAACCGCCTGAGGCAAAAGCACGTGTAATAATTGTCTTCTACATGACAAATGGATTTAATCGGTTGCCCTGCAAAGTGGTGGGCTTCCTGCTGGAAAGTCAGAAAAGTCTTCTTTTGTTCATCAAGTAAGTAGAAATAAAAGAGAACATATAGGCCTGCATGCTAGCTACAGGTATTGCTAGGGCAGCTGAGGAGCAGAAGCACCTACCTAAGACATCTAAATGTCTGCCTATCTGCAGATGTAGAGTGAGATCTCTTAGTTCTCTTTCTCTGGCAGGCCTCAACTACAATTAAATTAGGTACTGAGTGATCAAACAGGAAAAAAGCTCCTTCTTGTTGTATTCAGTACTGGTTTCCAGGCCAGTACAGGTTTCCAAATGTAGCAGGCAGAGATGAAAATTTAATCCACAACTCTTTGATTAAATCCAAGAGTGCAAAAGCAGGAAATAATGTGATTATAGTAGGTGTAGGAGCACGATGATCAACTGAAAAACCAAGTCAGAAACTTGGACATTCTGAGAACAAGGTCTGTATAGCATTTCAGATCCTCATGAAGTAAAATGAGGAAAGAATCTCCAACTTCTGGTGTTGGAGAAGACAAGGATGAAGAATTGAAGTCATAATCTTCACTGAAACTATCATCAGCATGGGTGTTGAGATACATGAAGAAGTGACGGAAAGTTCTGTGTCAATACCAAGAGTGCAGTAGACTGGGTAACAGCAGTAGCACAGCAGTGACTGATATGGCTGTCAAAACTGTGAGAGTACCTGCTGGTGTATAGCTTACTGTGGCAGTTGTTAAGGCGGCAGTGCCAATCACCTTCATTTAAATCAGAGCTGTCCTAGAAATGGCAGCGGTGGTTTGAGGCAGAGGAGATGGAAGGTGCCCTGATGAATAATGTACCAGTTTTAAACACCTAGGTGGCAAGCAGGACTAGCATGGTGACCAAGAATGACTTCAATATTGTGGAGGATGATGTGGTGGGTGACATCTGCATGCAGATGAATGATGGTATTGATCTCAACATCAAGGTGAATAAGAAGAGCAAAATTAGGGTGGATCACACCAGTGGTGTACATGGGCATTTCAATCAGTACAAGAAACTGAGGTATATAGTGAGTCTACTCAAAACCTGTAGCATCTATAAGAATATCCCAGACTAACATGATTGTTCTCTGTGTTAGGGAAATCTGTCATGTTGAGAAAGCTGAGGCAGTTATCAGTATTTGTGATGAAATGGAGAATTAGATAAAGCCACTGGAAGTGGCTCTCCATTCTGAAGCTCAAAGCCAAGAATACCTCCCACTTTCTGGCCTGAGAAAATCAGAAGTGAAGCAGCCGCTAGTGCTGATCATAACTCTCTGCATCGAGCCTCCATCGCAACTGAGCTCAGTACAGACTGAGTGCCAACTGTGGCCAGAACTGAAACAGCTTGCTGAAGAAGCATCAACAGCATTATGTTTGAGTCAATGGCAGCTACCTTAGCAGCGGCAGAGCCAGGTTAAGTCCTCAGACTTTAGGTGCTGACAATGTTTGCTTCTAGTCTTTTTTGGCTCTGAAGTTTGTGAGGCAGAAGGCACTCATTTCCAGTCAAAATGTGTGAAAGGATGGGACGGCTTTTTAGTTGGCACCACAGAAGATGTAGAAGACGTTACAGCCTGTGGAATTGAGAAAAGCATTGATATCAATTGGTCCAATGATGAAAGTATTAGTACTATTGTGATGATTGGTGTTAATACTGATGTAGATGTTGTGTGGTTGCATTGTCAATGTCCTTCTGTTCAGTTTTGTAAAGGTTCAGACTGAGAAACTGTAGTTGAGCCAAAGAAGAGAGGGCTATTAAATGCCAACTGGTTAGTAAAACAGTGCTTTTAAAGATAATTTTCAACACTGTAATTTAAGTTGGGAAAGTCCAATTTTTGCAGGGCTTGAGATATAAAGCCCCTACAGATATTGTACTGTTGGACTGTAATACATTCCTTACTTAAACAACCAGATACTTAAGAGTATCTGTCAGAAAGAGGCACTTTTCTCCCACAAGAGGAACAAAGTTTAAAGAGAGGAGGCCATAAAAAGAGAAGAAAAGATGAGGGGCAGAAGCCCTGAGGTAAAAGGAAAGAGGGTTTTTAAAAAAAAATGCAGAGAAAGAAAACGGATTAAATAGTAATAAAGAGGAAGAAGACTGCTACACAAGAGAACACTCCAAATCCTGCTGCTGTTGCAGCATATAGAGAGAAACTGAAAGGAGAGTAGCACTGGTGGTATGGACTATGCTCTGTTGGGGCAAGAGGGGTGGGGTTCCCATACTCAGCTATGGAATATTCCAGTCATGACTCTGCATGGGCACTAGAACTCATTTGTGTGGGGCACAGAGACCACAAAGAACATCTGTTAGAGCATACACATCAGCTGCAACCAAGGCTAAACTTAGTGAGAGATGGGGTCAGAGTCAAAAACTGATGAGCCTACTCCTTTTTGTGCCATTCCTTGCCCCTCTTTTTCATACTCCAAATCTAGTAGGCTGCTGAGGCAGGCACAGACTGCTCTTGCAGAGGCCTGAACTGATTGACTGCAGAGGATCAGAGGAGGTCAAGTCAAGAGGTATATTCAAAAACAGGATTTTCCTATTGTCCACCTCTACCCTAGACATTCACCAGTCATCACTCTATATAAGTTCTTTTTTAAAAATGAAATTGTAGCAAGTGATCTAATATGAACTGGGATATTATCTCTAATATACATTATGGTTGTCTAGAGAGAAAAACATCTTATTTGTCTTCTACAGCTTTTCAAAGGTTGACAGGAAACTAAAAGAGTCTCCACAACAAATAAGCAGAAAATTGCTAATTACCCAGGTCCCACCAAGAATACCCACAGACATACAAAGAATATTATTGAAACAAATGTGGTTTACATTATAGCAACTGCATTAGTTCTGCTCATGGTATGTTGAGAGACTGGGTAAGTATATATGTGACAGAGGAAAAAACTGAAAGCATACTTTAGAGAAATCCACAAAGCTGTTCGGCATTGGCTGCTGGAAAATGTTTGAGGGAGCTACAATTCCAGAGTCATCTCTCTCCATTGGCTGATGCTGGGAAAAGGTGCCCGGATCCGACAACTGCTGGTGTACTGGATGATTTCCCATTACAGGCTGTGACCAACCTGAGAGACCTTCTAGAAAGACAATGAATTGCTTGTTTAAAGATTATATAAGCCCAGAATTCATCTCACACATTATTAGAATTTCATCTTTCATGTTATCAAGAAGCTTAATCTGTCATTTCCATCCACCCTGCCAGCTTTGTTTAGCTTATCCAAATAGAGACAAATTGCCCCATAAAGCTTATCGTCACTTTTCTATGGCACAGTTCAAGGATTTATTCTGCGTGCATGCTCCATCACTGGTGACTGTGTGTTCTCACAACTTATCCAACTATCTTCCATGAATCCCTGCTCTTTGACAAGTTTAGGAACTTGGCAGCAGTTATATACCACTATAGACTACTTCCACATCTAATCCGCTACTACCCACTCTGGCAGCTTTTCTTCAAAGTCTCAGGAGGACAGTCCTTCTGGGTTCTGCTATCAAGGGAGTGTCAAAGGAGAAGAGAGAACACAGCCCTTTCAAAGAACACCATGTTTCAAAGTTACTGGCTTTTCCAGTTACAGGGATCTCAAATATGTGTTCTCTTTTCTCCTTTAATACCCTTTCATCTTTCCAGCCATCATTTCTCTTCCAGGTTCTGACATTTCAAGCCAAATACATGAATAGTCTGCAGCTGCAAACACACTTAAAGCTATAAGCTGAAACTTTGCTCCTTGATATTCCTGCAACTATGCCAGCTGCTCAAGAAAAACACTGTCATTTAAAGTGCACAATGATCTGCCCCTTCAGCAACATAAAAGTGTTACAGCAGTATTAGAGAAAAAACTCTAATTGCTAGTTTTCTATACTGATTTCTGCATCTCAAAGAATATCATCTTTCTCTTCCTGTATTACAGTGAGTTGTCAAACCTGTGTCTACTTCTTTCCCAGCATCTCTTAAGATGCTTCTTTGTATCTCCTAATGATGTCTTCTCGGCTAAATCACTATAAACTCTTCTCAGCAAGGCCTTCTTATCTTGTTAACTACTTTTCCAATTATCTAAAACATTTCTTCTCAACTTTCTATTTTCCATATCAATCACTCTTCCCCCCACCGTTTCTTACACTGGCTCCCCTGAAGAAGCCTTGTGATGTTGCTGTCGTCGTTGTCGTGTGCCTTCAAATTATTTCCTACTTATGGCTACCCTAAGGTGAATCTACCACAGGGTTTTCTGGGGCTGAGTGTGTGTGACATGCCCAAGGTCACCAAGTGAGTTTCCACAGCTGAGGTCTCCAGGGTTACAGTCCAACATTCACACCACTATACCACACTGGCCTTATATAAACACAAATATTCCTCTGGAGGTCTTCTCTTACAGCTATCTGTATCTCTTTTCATGATGCAGAATTCCATTATCAGCCATCTTTGGTATCATTTCCCACCCACATCACTATATCTTCTGCAATTTAAGACCTCCTTTTCCCTGAACAGCGGGAGTGGAGAAAGTGCAGCCCACAGTCCCTTTATAGCAATTACATTTCAAGGAATCTGCTGCTGAAATTTAGCAGCAGAGGCAGCAGGCAACTACTCCCACTCCCAGTTACTCCATTCCAATCAGCAATTCCACTTGTAGGAAGACAGATCAATAAAGAAACAACAAAATGACAGAAGATTCAGAGAAAAAGAAGACCTCTCCCTCTGCTGCAGCTGTGCATTAGAAAGACTGACAGAGCAAAAGAGTGAGAGTGATCATAAACAGAAAATTCCTCACACCAGAGCTGTCTGTCTAGCTGTGGATGTGGATTAGGAAGATCAACAGAACTACACAGTGAAAATGAGAAAGGAAAAGCAAGGTAAGAAAAACAAAGATAGCAACAAGCAATTGAGAGAGAATGCATGAAAGAACAAGTAAAGCAAAGCAAAATGATTTTGCTTCCCACTACAGCTGCATGCCTAGCTGCTGCCATGGCTGCAGTAACAAAATGTCTAGGATAGGCAGCTCCTGCACTATGTGGCTGGTAAACTACCTTCACAGACTACCACGGAATTAAGAAGTGCCTGCTGTTTTCAACATCTGCCAGCAGGACTTCAAGCTGTAATACTTGTTTCAGCCTTCCACGCTAATAAAGTTAGATCAATTTACAGTAAATATATGAGTCATTCAAAAACAATTAAATTAAATAATTAACTAACTAATTAATTAATTAATTAATTTCGTATTAGAATGAATTAACTGGCTATTTCCAGAAAGAAAAGTGTGTTTGGAATCATGAAATAACAATGTACTAATGAATTCATAATGAAATTGAATACATTTAAAACAATGTTAACAGGTATGTATGTATGTCCACTCTAAAAAATTAAAAAAGGTGTACACTTTGGGCACTTTCGAAAACCAGAGTGTATCCTCAGCCTCTCTGCAGTTACCCACTCCTGTTTTTGTTGTTGCTGGTGTGTGCTTTCAGGTCATTTCCAGCTTATGGCAACCCTAAGACGAACTTGTCACAGGGTTTTCTGGGGCTGAGAGTCTGTGATGCACCCAAGGTCACCCAGTGGGTTTCCATGGTCGAATGAGTGATCAAACTCTGGTCTCCAGGGTCCAACACTCAAACCACTATACCAAGCTGCTTCTCAATGCCTGCTGTACAGGCTCACATTTCTGCAGTTTAGCCACTGGAACTTGGTCAGTGATATGGAATACATCTCAATATAGTCAACATGTTTTATTTCTATTTTAATGGGTTATTTATGAAACATGCAGCACAAATATCTCATTAGAAAATTGCTGGTCCAAATATATTTTTACTTTTGGCTCCCATTTATTCTCAAAAGACCTGTCCATTTTCATTGTTAAAATCAGTTATTTTTACCTTTAAGATCTTCTCTGTAGCGCACTCACCTGAAACGTTGTTAACACCAAACGACCAGATACCACTGTGCCCAACAGGAGCTGTGAAATTAGTTCCCAAGGGAGTAGGGGTGACAGCACCTCCTTGTCTAATTCTAGCCAGTCTTTCTGTTCCAATAGGCGGTGGCACCTTACGATCTTGATTTGTGCTCCCTGACTTTGGCTGACCCAGGGCAGACGGCGCAGAAGCAGCTGAGAGAGGTGAAGATGATCCCGAGGAAACTGATGGAATAGGAGATTCACCTGATGAAAAAATAGTTCTCTTGCTTTATTACATATGAAATGCTCAGTTACCTTAACCTGTTTTTGGGAGTGGATTCACAAGAGATGAAATTCTTAACACCTCACCAAAAGACAATTTCTCCTAAATTTAGTGGAACTAGTTCTACCATATACATCTTATTAATACTGTATGTCAATATTTTGAAAAAGATAAAAAATAAGTGTTCTTAACTATAAGCGAACTAAAATAAGGACACTTCTTTAAGGATGAGAGAAGCCTCCATTAATGTCACCACATTTGTCTTTTATGGCTGAAGGCAGTCTAGTTTGTGCTCACAAAATTAAATGCCAGTCAAGGGGATGTCAAATACATCTCAGTGTGGTGAACTTTTCTAAAGCTGAGAAACACATTCTCTTAGGAGAAAGTGATTAGACCACAATACTGTATGGTGGATGGTAGGGTGCCAAAGTGGGTAGGGATTTTCTGACACCCTTCCTCCCCCTCCCTTTTCTCATTTTTAAACACAATCACTCACATCATGCTAGGATGTTTGTCAAAGGAGGGGAGCCTTAAGCCTCCCCTCTCCTATGATCACAGCTCAGCTGTTTTGAGAGCAAAGGGCTTAATGCTAGGGCCTGGCAGGTCAAGTCTAGCCCACTGGTCAGTCATTCCTCATCTCTCACATTATTTGATCATCAACATCAATTAAAAAAAATCTTGCATCATTCAAGGGGAAAGCATTATCAATTTCTTAGAATTTCACACTTCCTTTACCATCTTCCAGAGATAGGAACAGATGGCTCCATAGTTTAAATCATGTATCATGTTCAGATTTAGCTTAAAAATAATCAGAGAAGAACATTTCTGTACGACTGAACAATGTCCAGAAATAACATAGCTGTTTTCCTTTCTGCATTTCCCAAAGCTGAGCATAAACAAAGCAGTAAGGAAAGAAATGAAGAATATGTAATTGCAATGTCCTTCAATCCATTCTTCAAACTGTAAAAGAAAAGTCCAACTTGGACTGAACTCTTACAGTAAGCGTAATATATAGCCCAGCAAATTCAACCTGAGGTAAATATTCATTTTCC
This sequence comes from Ctenosaura bakeri, assembly GCA_948474755.1. NCBI lineage: Eukaryota > Metazoa > Chordata > Lepidosauria > Squamata > Iguanidae > Ctenosaura > Ctenosaura bakeri. Next base: position 84,876 of record CAOLHI010002239.1, read on the forward strand.
TAGACAAAATCATCTCAAGTCAGAGACCAGAGATTTGTTTTTAAAGACTGTAAAAAGCCTTGGGTCCAAACTAAATGTGACCTGCAGTTACATGAATCTTTCCCTCTTTTTCTTCAACAACCAAATGCAGCCATGGAAGGCTACAACTCTCTTTAAAAAGTGCCATAGGAAAGGTATCCATATTTCCTACTGCAGAAGAAGCAAAACAGATTCCGTGGGTGGAGAAGCAGAGGAGAACAGTAAAATAGTTCTGAACTGCCTCTTTCCTTGTATTTGTCTGGTCAAATGCTGTCAAGGGAGGGAGTGATATTCATATGATTGCATGTCTTGTTCAGTTTGGCCCTCAAAATGCCATTTTAACTAGTGTGGTAATTTTCTCTCTTCAAATTGCCTCAGTTCCCCTAATCAACAATCTAAACACAATTATCCTTGTTAAAATCATACAGCCAGCAAAAAGGTCAATACCAACAGACCGAAGAGTTGAATAAGACAGACCCCCAAAGCTCCTACATGATTCACTTGTCCAAGGATGTGGTGAAAAATGCTGTCTGTTAAAGCTGGGAGTCCCAACAGGTGCTGGCCCTTGAAGATAAACTCGTGCTCCTTGAATATTTGCTGAAAAACCTGCCATAGGTGCTGAAGAATTTGAGGAGCTGCTGGATGGATCTAGAGAAGGTAAGCCTAAAATTAATACAATTATTTCTGAGCAAACAACTCCAGATCACCAGAAAGACTCGGCTTGCTATCCAATTATGCTAACAGCTCCCCACCCCTAATTGTGATCATGGTCACAGGATGGCAGCCCAAAAGTGTAGAAGCAGTAGTGGGGCTGAAGCGTGGCATTTTATGTATCTTAAGGGAAATGAATGGGGGTTATCCTTCTATTTTGGGAAAATAAATCTGGAGATGTTTTAGAAGGAATTTTTCTAGATGGTATTGAGGAAGCTGGCTTGTCTTTCTGTGAACTGAGTATCAAACTTTGAAAACTGGTATCAAATAACTGTTTGTCTTTTAATCTTATCAGTCTGCTTTTCTCTGAAAAGGCATTTCTTTATTATTAGCAGGAAATGGGAAATTGGCATTAAACATATTCCCCCATCTCTAGTTAATTTTATATAAACAGAGATCTTGTAGCACCTTTGAGACAAACTTTTTTCTTTGAGAGATGCATGGAGTGAAGAACCTGTGCCCATTTACTAATGGATGGGCAAGGCATACCATTCACAGACATGCCTGTCCATAGGTGCTTCACTCCATGTGTGCAATGAAGTGGACCGAGTCTATGAAAGCTTAGGCAACAAACTTCTTTTTCTCAGTCTCAGAAGTAATGCAAGAGCCCTCTGTATACTAATACAAACTAACATGGCTATGTCTTTGAACACAACTACAACTGTTAATTTTGTGATTGCTTACACCCCTTGGCAGAAATGTTGATTCTTCCCAAGATGGACATTTGGTAATGGTGCCCACAGCACATACTAAAAAATAAATAAGTCCCTTCAATAAAATAAAAATTTAAAAAGTCCCTATTGGCCAAAAGAATTGGAAGACCACTGATATATGTCACTTGCTTGTATGAACTAAGTTCACTAAAGGTACTATTTGAAACAATATGAACATCTGTTATGGCCACACATGCAAGGCACAACCTAATCTCCGTTGCAGATCTGAACTGAACAAGAATATGCATGTCAACTAACCCTTCAACATTAGCACTGTGGCTGAGCTGCTTAGAGGCAAAATACATTTCACTTTTGAAAAAAAGTGAAGACAGCTTCAAAAGAAAGACTCTGCTGTTCAGCATTCTACTATTTTCCAATTAGAATCTCTGGGACCAAGTGAAAATGCTGAAGAGTATACTGGTGATCTCTGGACCAAAAAGTTGAAGATGCACTCACAACAGAGTGGTGAATCAGAGGCTCTTCATGTTACACTACAATTTTTATCCAATCAATCATAATGCTGGGTGAGGTGATAGGAAACTGCGTTCAAACCTGTGACTTGGCATGTCATGGGCTCCCCATCCTTGTACTAGCCTATCATGAATAAATACTGCCTGAGGAGGAGCATGATCAGACTACCTTCAAACCATGCCATTTTGTTTCTTTGAAAATGAGCTAGACTCTTACATCTCTGGGACATTTTTGATGCAGTTATATCTTGACAGGCATACTTAGTTTTAGTTCTGTCAACATTTAAAAACTTGAGGGGAGCTTCTAAACTGATAGTTTTGTCAATTTTTTTTGAAATCTGCAGAAGCAGATAAGGATATGATACCAATGCAGAACCTGATTAATGTTAAAAGTTATAGTAGTAAGCTGAACAAAACCATGACTTACTACCACTGTAGTGTTTGTAAAGGTACACTGCTATCAGCAGTGACAATAAGAAATCCTGTTTACATTTTTAGTTCGGGGGGGGCTGCAAACAATTCTTCCTTCCTGCATCCACCTGCTGGACCACAGCAGTGCATTTCAGCACATATGAAGTGATGTGGCATTACTTCCAGCTGCCATTTTGGCCATTTCTTTTTTTCCTTTTGGGGAAGTTTGGGGCCCAGGGGAGATTAAGAAAGAAAACTGTTGCTTTTTTAAAGGTATTTTTGGGAGATTTAGGGTGGCTTGGGGGCAAAAACTTACCCCAAAGTCAGTCCTTCAAATTTCAAAAAAATGTTTGGAGGGGGACCTGGGGGTTTTGAGTGGCTTCTGTGTGTTCCATGGACGACATGCAGGGGTACCAGGGTCCACATGCAGTCTTTGGGCCACACGTTGCTCATCCCTGAGTTAATTTAGTTGACCAGCATAAATGCTCTTCAATGAGGTTAATAAAACTTCAGCTGATACTGAAGAGATGTTATTTGACAGATATAAAGCCTGGTGCAAATGTAATGCATTCCACGTATCAAGGACGATACATTTCCATCTGCTCAATCCACTGATTCTCATCCTGATTTAACAATATATATACTATCACTAGTGGTGGCAAAAATGAACCCAGAGATGTTCCTTAACTTGTTTGTAGAACCGTGGTTAAATTATATCAATCTTAATCACAATCCTTCTTAATAAATGGGTTTTCCTCCGCCTCTGAAAAACTGCTGATTTTTCAAGATTAGCCATCTCTTTATCCCTGATGAAGACATGGCCAACCCAACAAACTAATGAAAGAAAGAAAATGACCATGGCTTTCATCTTACATTCAGTTATTTAATTCAGGCACTGTCTCACTATTGTTCTTATAAGAGGTCAAAGATACAGAAAATCCCTTCCACATGGCAGGATCAACACGGTCCTATAGTGCAAGGGAACTGTAGCTTTAAAATAGTCAGCATGTTAAATTGCATCTTAAAAACCAATGGCTAATCAGTGCAGCTATCTTAATATATACTCATATATAAGTCCAGAAATTTCATTCAAAAATGCCCCCCCCAAAAAAACCTGGGTGGATTTCTCCACAGTTTAATTTAAGTACTGTAACTTAACTCGTATCAAAGAAGGAACCATCCCCTTCTCTGAGTAGAGTGGTGAAAGGCAAGAGCTCAATCTGTCTCGGGAGAACATAAAGTAAGTACCGACCCCCTCTATTTTCAATGCTATGGAGCTGCTTCTGGCCCTTTTGAATGCCTGGGTAGGAAAATGGTGGTGGGTATTAGCAGGCTGTACACCTCCACACTATGATATGATTTAATTCATAGAATCATAGAAATGTAGAGTTGGAAGAGACCACATGGGCCATCCAGTCCAACCCCCTGCCATGCAGGAACACCCTCAAAGCACTCCTGACAGATGGCCATCTAGCCTCTGCTTAAGAACCTCCAAAGAAGGAGACTCCACTACACCCCGAGGCAGCATATTCCACTGCTGGACAGCCCTGACTGTCAGGAAATTCTTCCTGAGGTTCAGGTGGAATCTCCTTTCCTGCAGCTTGAATCCATTGCTCCTTGTCCTGGTCTCTAGAGCAGCAGAAAACAAGCCTTCTCCTTCCTCTACATGGTATCCCTTCAAATATTTAAACACGGCTATCATGTCCCCTCTTAACCTTCTCTTCTGCAGACTAAACATACCCAGCTCTTTAAGTCTATCCTCATAGGGAATGGCTTCCAGGCCTCTCATCATTTTGGTCGCCTCCTCTGGACTTGCTTCAGCTTGACCATGTCCTTCTTGAACTGGGGTGCCCAGAACTGGACACAATATTCAAGATGAGGTCTAGCCAAAGCAGAGTAGAGTGGTACCAGTACCTCCCTCAATCTAGACACCACACTCCTTAATTGCCAAAATATATTCACTGGCATAAATATAAAACACACACTGCTATAACTGCCTGGCCATACTGACTGAGAAGAAAAAGCTGGCTATACATATGCATTGCAAAATAAGGTCAGGAAAGCCCTCAAGGAGCCACCAAATTATAGTCAGGAAATCACCAGGAAACTCGAGCGATAATGGACTTGTACTTCACCTCCAATGACTCAACCTTTAACAGACAATAGCATCTGGGAGATTCCCCTAAGATGGCTGATTGCCTTGGTCAAAGGGAGGGGAGTTAAGACAAAGTTCCCTTTTGTCCCCAACACCTGTCCAAAAATTGCAGGGCTATCAGGACTGCCATTAGCCCTTTGTCACCTAACGCTAAGGCCATTAGCTCATTTCTGACCTCACTGTCCACTCTCTGGACTCCATTGTTTACTCTTCCAGAGAGTCATTAAGACTCTCACCCTCCAGGCAGAAAAAGAGTACTTAAACCCCAGTTTCTGGCCACCCAACTTGCAGTACACCAACTGCTGATCACTAGTCGGCTGCTCTGATTCCCAACTGTGTACTCTCCTTAGACTTACATCTAAGCCACATGGCTGCTTCTTCACTGTCCTTCAGGATTGGTAACTATCACTCACTTCATCCTAAAAATCTCGCTATCCAAAGCTTTCCTCCCTTTTCCTTCAATTAGTCTTGTGTGATTGTGTGACTATTGGATCTTGTGTGTGTGTCTGCAATTCCCCCAGTAAAACAAATAAGCTTACTTTTGAATCACTCCTGGTTCTTCTCTGCACTAGTACCAGTAAACACAGGTATAAAAGATCTCATAAGCGTACCATCCTCTCACAGATCTCCTCTTTGAGCTAATATTCCTCACCTTTTTGCAGAGATACTGGCATCATGTGAGGACATCTGAGTCACCCACGTTTTAGGGTATCAGTGGCAGCAGTGGCTCTTTGGCATTTCCTCTTAAAGGAGTGCTGATAGACTAGAGAAGCTTGGTACTTCTTTTAGGTTCTCCCAGGACACACTAAGCTCTTGCCTTTCACCACTCTACTCAGAGAAGTGGATGGTTCCTTTCTTGATAACAGTTAATACTGTACCTTAGCTTCCATTAAAAAAAAAAGAAAGAAAAGAAAAAGAAATGAACCATTTTCTTCTCTGAGTAGAGTAGTCAAAGGCCTTTGTGAATATCTAGGTGGGAAAATGATGGTGGCTGAGGTGGCCAGTCCTGTGAGGTGGTGCTGGTGCTGGTGCTTTCCCTCTCTTGTGAAATGACTTACAACTTACCTATGGGTTATATCAAAATCCATAATTTTGTCCCTAAAATCTGCCTTTGACTTATACATGTGTTAACTTATATATGAATATATATGGTTAAGTCTTACAAGCTTTATGGTTGTTAATAACTCATTAGTACATATGAATAAACAACATGAACCCTCCAAATATTCAAGAGGATACTCCCCAAAACAATTGGTTGTCAAGGTTACACGGACATGGATAACAGAGACTAACAGTGCTGCCCTTCAAGGACTGGCCCAGATACAGCAAACTGGCTGCCACTTACAGAAGACATTCCCAAGTACTATTGCCACACTTAAATTTTCAAATGCAAAGCTGGATCTAATAAAGTGTGTGAACTCTTTGTGATCAACCACATGTACAATATTATCAATAAACACATGATCATTCACTTCAATACATATTTGTCTGGGCTTAATTTAAACTTGTTCCTAGGGAAAGTGAGACAGAACAACTCACAGATCCACAGAACAGCTGGAAGGATGAAATGACTTTTAAATTGCCAGTCAAGATGGAAACAGAATGAATCGTTTGCGGGTGATCAAAAAATAATCAACGTAGGTTTAGTGTCATAAGAGTTTCAGTATCCCTGCCTACTCTAAGCTCATCCACTTAAGAGCCTCGAAGACAAGCTGCAGTATTATAACCTAAAAACTACATTTTCTATTTACCTCTGGAGTTACACTACCAACTCACACTAATATTTCACTGAAGATATTCAGTCCTCTCTTCAAGTGGCTAGCTAGAACCAGCAGGTCCTCAATTGTTCCTGAGCCTCCCAATATCTACAAGTGGTAGTCAAGGTGTACCTGGGGTTCAGTGATCAATCTACTCAACTCAGAACATGTGAGTGACTCATCATTCACTGACTATGCTAGCTACGGTAAAAGCGTAAGAATAATAAAGCAAACTTAGATTCATAATACATTCTAAAAGGGATAATAGGTATTGCCTTCAGAAAAAGGTTCTCAGATACGAAGTGGAGCTGTTTTTAAAGAGATCCAGTCAACACAGTGGAGTACAGGTCCTTGCAGTGCAAGGTACTTATTAAATTAATCAAAATATTGATACTGATTCTAAGTTATGCTTGATAGCAAATTTAAGCATGCAGAAAGCCAATCTTGTCTTCTATTTTAAATGTGTAGGCAGGAGTGTTATTGTTTAAGTATCCAAAGTAGAACCATTCATAAATAAAAGGAAGGAATCAAAAAGCCTGAGATAATCCTGAGATTTGCATAAGAACTGAAATTCTTTAGGAAAAAAACAACCACAGAAGTGGAGAGGATCCCAAGGCATGCTACTTAGGACTGAGTATGTTCAGTAGGCATGGAATATTGACTGACTTAGGGGAAAGAGAAAACTGGATGAAAAAAAAAATAGCGTTCAGAGCAATGGCTGCCTAAGAGAGTGAAAAACAGGACTCCATACTCCAACAATTTGTTTCAGCTCCCATCTGTATGGAATTTCTCAACATTCTTCAAGCTATATAATTTTTCTTGGCCTCTTCTTATGGAACCTGGACTTTTGGTTTTGTTTCATTGTAAAACAGGAAAAGAAGTGTCTTAATATTTTTAATCTTGTATTTTTCAAAGGCCTAGGTTGAGAAAGACATACTGGTTTGGGAACACAAAATTCTGAAAACTTTAAGGAAAAAAACTTTTCTGTAGTACCAAAGCAAAGCAAATACTACAAAAGGGCTACCAAATATACCATTTTTTCCTCAATTTTCCATGGGAACTTCTTGACTGGGTCTCATACCCATTTCCATGCTGCATGCTTTTGTTAATAACTTAGATACCTGAATTATATAACATCTTACTATGTACTGAATAAAAATCACCTGGATAAAACTCACCAACTATCCCTGTTCACATGATTCCTCTGCTCAGGATTAATCTATCTTCAGAAGGTTTCAAACGTTATCAAGAGCCACCATGACAATTAACCTCTCTTCCATACATAATCGTAGCAACTTACCTACAGGACTAGTTGAAACTCTCTGAGAAGGAGGTCGAAATCCTGGAGCCTTGGAGTTATCAGGATGCACATTATCCATGGGCCCCAGCACAGAGTTACCCAAAAATGTAGACTGAACAGTGAAAGACTGATCTGCTGCTGCTCGTGTGGACAGTGGACAGTCTCCCCATCCTTGGTTTGTCGGCACCTGATTACTATCGAAAAGACTGCTGAAGTGATTGAAGAGTGTTGCTGGCCCAAAGGTAGGAGGCAAGGATTTGTTTGGTGCGTTTATATGCATCTGAGAACCATTCATAACGTTCACGGGTGATGAGAGCTGAACTGCAGGGGGTGGACCCTGGGAAGGTGTTAATGGTACTGCATTTGTAACAAAAATAGACTGAGGTTCTTGATGCAGATTTGCATTTGGTACCATTGAATAAAATGAACCTCTAGGCTGCATCCGGTGAGAAACTCGGGGTGCTGGTACAGTTAACTGAGGTAAGTTACTGTTGTCCTGATTATCTGCAGCAACCGATCTAGGTGAAGCTAAGCTTAATGGAGTGGGTTCTGAACTGGACGAAAAAGGCAGGGATATGGGAGGACTTAAGTCAGACATACTGGTTGGCAGTGTTTCATCTTGGACATTACTTGGAGGAGGTGCAGGACTGCTGGGTGTGCATGCTTCTACGGCTCCTGAATTGCTGCCCACTGAGATATTGCTACTAGCAACAACTGATGATGGCACACATGCATTTCCAACTGTTTGTTCTGGTGTTGATGCCTTTTCTTTGGGTACCGGTACAGAAGGGACAGCATCTGTTTTCAGTGCAGACTGCTGGGCCGGTGGAACATTAGAGGATAGAAATGTAGTGGGAACATGCCCGGTGTTTTCAGGTGCAGGAGAAGCTGAAGGCAATGTGCTACATGTGGTTGTCACAGTTGAGACTGCTGTAGTCATGGTACTTGTTTTAGGAACGCAAGCAAACAATTGCTTTCTGGCTGAAGATGGAGTCCGGTTACTTGTCACACAAAGTGGCTGGGTGGATGCAACTACCGAAGACACAGTACCAGAACAGCTAGAAGCTAAACCCGTAGACTCAGATTGCAGAATATTGCCATTCTGGTTACTGACGCGACTGGAACTGTTATGCTTTGGAGAGCTATTTGTGCTGCCTGGATTAACTGGCCTCACTGGGAATGGTCCCCAAGTATTTGGAGAAGTCGAAAATGTTCCTCCAAACTGGGCCATAGGTAGGCGAGGGTGACGAATTTGTTGCATAGTTTGGGCAGCCAATATAGCAAAGTGAGGATGGGAATAAGCTAAGGGAAGGGAGACTGGAAAAGAAGAGCGCACATTTGCTGGGACATTCTTGCTTAATTTGTTAGCAGACTGGAAAGTAGAAAGCGTTGATGACTGAGAAGTGACAAGTGATGGAGATCCAAGAGCAAATGAGTTTTTGTTTGACGATGAAGCAGTACTGACACCAGATGAAAAATTTGTATGGATTGATTTGGTGCTGGAAGCAGGTGTTCTTATATGAGTTTTAGGAATTAAATCTTCCAGTTCCTTGGCAGGATCTTGAATGAGGGCATTAATCAGTTGTACTGCATACCGTGTTGATTCTGTCCCACCCCTGAAAAAGAAAAAAGTGGTATCATCACTAGAATGCACGTCTTAGTTCAGCACAAATAAAGTCATTTCAAAAACTTGAGATTTAAGCATGAGACTTCATGCACACTACCTTATTGTGATCATTCTCTCTCCATTTTTATCTTTCTGCTTGTCCACATCAATATGAGCACCAGTGACATCCTGGATTGCTGTGATGTTGCACCCACCTCTTCCCATTATTCGAGACACAACAGATGCTGGGACAGACAGCTTTTTTGACCTAAATGTCAGGTGGTATAAAAGTCTGAGTTACCTTTTGTTTTGTGTTTCAATTTTTCAAAGCATATTATAACATGTATTTTTGACAACTGGCTTGATATCTCAGAACAGTGCATCATTTTTACTGAAGTCCTGTTAATGCCTCCAATCTTCCAGCACAAAATAAAACTTTGCTGATTTTTTTCTTAATGGTCAATATTTCAGACCTTCTTTGACATATGCCATTCTGGGTAAATAAATCTTCACGTAACTTATGATAAAAGTTCTTCCACTAAGGCTACTTTAACTGACTGATTACATGTCAAATTCTGCAAGGTAATCCCTCCTCTCTTACCAACAGCAATCAAACTGAATGGCTGCCACAGGTTAAAACTGCACGCTTATATTTGGTCATATACCACTTTTTTTACCCTATATCCTTAAAGTTCCTAGTGATTCTACACACAGTTGAAAAGGGGATGTAATGGAAAAATTGCTCATAACACATTATATTAGCAAATCTTTCAAGTATGTATGTCATTGATGTGTCTGTGTGAAACAACTAAGCATCTTTGGCACTAGTTATGTCTCTACATTCCAGAGCAACGCCCTTCTATTTCTCTGCACTCCATGGATGGCTTTGTGGCTTATCTGGAATGAACAGCAAATTGAAAACCACAAATGAAGCAGTTTTAGATGGGTTTCAGAAAACAATGAAGCTGACAGAACAGTCTGTATTTGTTCATACCTTTAAGGTGCTTAGAGATACACTATGGCTAGTCTTATTTTTCTCTTTGCCTCTGCCAACAATAAGTAATTTAAAAATTTTACTCTCCAGTCTAGAGACATATAGAATATCCCCCTCTTCCCTTTCAGAAGTGCTATGTTTTTTTCCAGCATTCTCTCACAGTCCTTAAAAATGATGACTTTCCTTTTAATCAAAACTAGTTCCAACAGCTTGAAAGTATGCCAGTTTTGCAACTCTTTCTCAAATTGATTTGATTTTCTTCTCAACTCCCACATAGTGATATAGGAGCCACTTTAACATTCCCTCCTTGCTCCTCTACACATCTGGCTTCTTCTCCCCTGAAATTCTAAATTGCATGCAGATCTCAGTCAAAACCGCATCTATACATAATTAATACCCCTCCTCTCATGCCCATACAGAACTCTGTGTATGACTTCAAAAATACCTTTTTGCTCCCGAACAGCAGCGTCCTCCTCTCTGCAGCTGAAATTGTTCAACTGGTGTTGACTGCAGACTGTTGCTAGGAGAAGGATCTTTCAACACTCTGCCTACTTGCCTGTCAGTCAAGGGTGGAAAAGACACGGTGGGGCAAGGAGAAAGAGTAAGTGATTTTATAGGAAGAAGATGAGTGTCTAAAAGCACATTTTTACCCCCAGGATCAGACCAAATAATGCTCTATCAACCTCATATTTCCTTTGTTAATTTATATTTCTTGAAATTCCTACCTATTTCAATAGCAAACAAATACACACCTAAATGAGAAAAGTGATTTCTTAACAGGCCTGCTGCAAAGTGTGAAGAGCAGCAAAGACCTCAAGCTCACAGGCAAAGCATGCAGAGGCCTGAGATCTGCCTAATTTCACAGATGGAACAACAGAAGGCATTTCAGGAGCACTCACTGATTTTCTGCAGACTAAATACTTTCTAGAAGAATCATTTAATAAAAACGCTCTAGCAAGCCTGACAAAGCCAGTACATTAAACACAAGAAATCTGACACCAGACATTATTTACACCAATGCTTCTCAGCCTGTGTGATGAGGGGATACCAGCAATCACTGTCTTCCAGTGTGCCAGGGACTGACATTATATTTCTGACCAATGAGTACACTTGCTTCCTCTCTTCCTGGAAACGTGCCAGAGACTGGCACCAGTCCAGCCACCACCACTTTGAACAGCAATTGGTTTAGACAACAGTACACTTTACTGAAACTAATCTAAACAGTTAAGAGTTTAGGTCCTACTTATTTCAACAACAATCAAGTATATCCTTAATGAGAAGACTGATTTCTCAACCGCCCTACTGCCGAATGTGAAGCACAGCAAAAACTTCTTGACCCTCCTTGCTCCCCCTAGTTTCAGGGCAGAGGGAAACTACTCTCAAGTATACACTGTCTTAAAAGATCCCATAATGAGAAATAAAAACTTTAAAAAGCATGAACTACCAAGTGTTACAGTATAATCGATCGTTCACTTCACAAAGTTCCAACATGTTGGTTTTATGACTGGCAAAATGCAGTAGGAAGCCTAAGGCTCATAAGGTCCCTCCCCCATGCATAGAAACTTTTGGGTATACTAGAAGCAATACAAAGAAGTCTGGCTTATGGGCTCTATTTGCCATGAAAATGACTGGAGTGACCATACACAGGCCCCATTTAACACTCAAGTTTTTATGTTTGGTAGGGAAGAATGTGTGTGTGTGTGTGTGTGTGTGTGGAGGGGGGGCATTTGCCTTCAAGTTGCCTGCTGACTTATGGCTACCCCATGAATTTCATAGTGTTTTCTTAGGCAAGGAATACAAAGAGGTGGTTTCATCATTTTTCTACTCTGAAACAGATCATCCAGCATCTAGTGTTTCTTGCAGTCTCTCATCCAAGTACTAGCCAGGGCCAACCCTGCTTAGCTTCTAAGATCAGATAGGATCTGGTGCCAATACATGACATTAATACTTACTTCTGTATATGACAACATGTCAAATCTACTTGTTGTATATAAACAAGGCTGGTATTACCTAAGTATTAAATATTTACTAAATATTAAAACCTGTCATTAACACCTGACTGCGCTATTCAATAAACACACAAATTCTACTGTTTACTATGGATAATCTACACCATTATTACCAGTCTGACATTGACCAATCAGTCAACCTCATGAATTCATTTGACTACAACTGAATGGGAGCATATCGAATAATACATACCTCCGCACTACTTCTTTCCAGCCTTCTTCTCTTTTTTGGCCTCTTTTTGGACTAGTCAGATTCAGCTTTATGTTTGGAGATGTCAGAGGCAGAGACACAGATTTATAATTTGTTGTTAAGGAGTTCGGATTAGCATCACCTTCAAGTCTAGGAACAAAGGTGATTTGATTACTAAGTACTTCATGCTAAAGTATCAAATATTCCAATAACTGAGTTCCATGTTCTCTAATGATACACATTGGCCCTTTTCACACACGGGCGGCGAAACAGGGAAAGCCACGCCAAAATGGGGCTTATCTTGTTCCGTCTCCACGCGGAGCAGTGCATTTCGCTGCTCTACACGCAGCAGCGTCCCGCGGCGTCCTCGGTGCCCGGCAGCGCCCAAAATGGTGGATTTTGACTGGTGGAGCCTCTCCACCAATCGGAGAAGCTTGCCAGCCGGAAATCCAGCCCCCCGCCCGATTTGCAGGGACGCCCTTTCGCACGTCCGTAAATCCATACGGGCGCTGCGACAGGGCTGCACGCCCCGTGCCTTTGAAAAACCACTTAAAATGTGGTTTTTCAAAAGCACATGGCGCTGTCACTTGCGGGCGCTTGGCCGCGGATTGGTGTGTGAATTTACTCTCGAGTAATCCACCCCAATTCGCATAACGGTGTAGACGACCTCCGTGGAGGTCGATCTACACCGTTTAACCCCATGTGGAAAGGGCCATTGTGATCAACATCAAGAAGTGATTTTAAGGAAGCAGAATCCTCAAAGTGCTCAGAAAGCATATATTTACTTTCCAGAGGAGGTAAAGCCGACAGAGAACACAGAACATTTATCACACAGGAAGCTTTATCTTGACTTCAGCAGGTAATGACCAAAGAGTACTGACAATTAGATAAAATGTTATGGCCGTTTGCTAACGCTTCATGTAGAGTGCAAAGTTTATTGCAAGATAAGAATAGCACTTGTTACATTCAAATCATTTACAAGATAAACAGTCTGCTTTCCTGTACTTACTGTTTTTAAAATTATAATATGTGCATCCACACATGCGAATTCTACATTTCACAGAACACTGTCTGAAACCATCCAGAGCCAAGAGCTACCAAATTTGGTGATGATCTGTCTCAACTATAGTAACCTCCAACTTCCTTGGTGTCTACCAACTTGCACAACAACCAATATTACTGTTTGTAACAATGATGGTAGAAGGACTGTGGAGATACAGAAATGACTATGCAGAGAGTAGTAATTACGGGTTAACAAACCCTTCTTCCTGCTTTCACTACATGTATATATACAAATACTAAAAAACCAATTACCAGGACCAACAGGTACAAATAACTTTACATGAATAAAAAATGGAGTACAGCCCTAACAAAGACCACAATAGAATGAGCTCAAAAAGAAGACAAAACACTTAATAAAACTGACCAGTTAGCAGCACCCAAGTCTGGTATTGCTGCAACAGATACCATCTGGGATTCCTTGCTAGCCGAAGTCATAGACTGGTAAGTGAAGCTACCAAACTGGATGTGATGGGATGGCACTTTAGATCCTGTTCTATGGCTTACACAAGAAACAGACTAGAGTCTTCTGAATGTAGGTGCTAATGCATTCAGCAAAATGCTTTTCTTCCATCTAATGCATGCAAAGTCCAAAGCATGTGACAGAGACAAAGCTCTCTCCCTGGACATGTCTTCAGTGGTTGTGGCATGGCTAGTTATATTCCTCACCAAAACAGAAAATTGCAGCACTTGCGACTATAAATGATTAGCACAAAAGGTGCATGGTACAGGCAATGACGAAATTCAAGAAATAAACCCACACTAGCAGAGGCTAGGAAAAGGAAATGATAAAAATAAAAACAAAAATACTGTTTGCAACAGACATTTGTACATTTTAACTGTAGTACAGTTGCCCCCCCTCCCCCTGACTGTATTTGCAGGTTTGACTTTCATGATTTGTGAATTTCTTCAACTCCTGCCTTCCCTACCTGAGGCACTCCTCTTCTGGGGGAACCTTCCCTAACGGGGGACTCTGATCAGGCCATAAAAAACTGCCTCTTGTCCTCCTCCTTCTCCATCAGCAGCTGCCTAGCCAGCTAAGGACGGCTTGCAGCCTGATTTCTCAGCACCACAAACCCTCTCCTGATGCAAGGACATGGGTGAGAGAAAGGGGACCACCATACTGACCCACCCTCTTTCCCTATCCTTTTCCTGAACTGGTTTGGACTTTGGATATCCATTCTCTCCATCATGCTCAGCTCCCTTCCCACAGACACACACACATTTTGATGTTTGTGATTCTTCCACTTTTGCAGAAGTCTGGCACTCCACCCCTAGTGCATGTGAAAGGCTGACTGCATGTTCAAATAATGGCCGATGCTATATCTGTGTGCATGTCGCCCAAACAGCTAGACAAAAGTAATACATGTCTCAGCCCTCCCTGCAGCCACTGGCAGCATGTGAGACAAGTTGGGGCAGGGGGAAGGAAAGGCTCATGCCAAATGGATGGGGGAGATGTCCCTGTGCTTGAAGCCCATTCAGCTTATAACCAAGGAAAGGGCCTCCCCATAGTCCTGAGGTTTATGGTTTTTGGTGACAGTAAAAACTTTTAAAAAGGCCCTTAAGCATTATAGTTTTACTAGCCAACTGTAAATACTTCATGCTTCTGAGATGACAGTTGTAACTATTTTATCTCACCTTGCTTTTTCTGTAGCACCTTGCTTCTTTCTGCTTTGTTTTATGTTGTTTTGATGTTATATCTTATGTTTTAATAGTGATGTATAAATTCTTCAAATAACACATAAATATCATGAAGCATAGGTCTCTGGCTAACATGTACAAAGATATCTCTAGATTAGTACGACGATAGGCCAAACTCTTGTAATTTATTATGCAATAGTTTCCAGTAAGAGAGCCAGTATGGTGTAGTGGTTTTAGCACTGGACTACAACCCTGGAGAAAATGGCTCAGTTTCTCACTCGGGCAGGGACACCCACTGGGGGACCATATAACACACTCTCAGTTCCAGAAAACCCCATGATAATTCACCTCAGGGTCGCTGTAAGTTGGAAACAACCTGAAGGCACACAACAACAACAGCTTCCACTAAAAACAGAAATTGGATCTCTTAAGTCATCTCCAAAATAAAAGGACATCTCCAAAATAAAAATCTCAATCTAGATGTACAATGGAAATATAGACCTTAACATATCTAGCCTTGACTGTGCAATCTTATGCATCTTGGCTTTGTCTTTATCAGATACATCTTAACTACTTTTAATTCTAGGATCTGTAAAGAATTTAAATCTCACTGGCCAATACTCCCCTCAATTATGCAGATGGGAGACCTTACTGGAAACCAAAATATGTATATTTGGAAACACTTCTTTATCAAGATAGTATGAGAAGTACATGTTGACAGTTTTAATCAGGTGAGGAAAGCAGACAGAATTAATGACAAACCTGGTTTGCACTTTGGAAACTGAGGTGTTAGTCTTGTCTTCCTGAGAAGGGAGCAGCACTGAGGCATACCGTCTGTCGCTTGAAGAGTGTGTGTCCATAGTGAAGTTTAGTTCTTGGCTTTTACCCCCACTGCTACTCTCACTATTGCAATCTGTGCTATCTAAGTTGTCAGAATCGCTATTACCTCCAGCACTACCACCCCTTGGCTCTCCATTGATTTTGTTTTTATCGGCTTTTTGCTGGGCTAGAGTTATATGCTGGTCTGGTAAAATGATCTGCACATTTTGAGGAGTGTCTTTTGTTTTATTCTTCTTATTTTTTCTATTTGTGCTGGGAGTTGTTACCACATTTGCCCTCTTCTTCCCAAAAGCATTTGTGAAAGTAGCAGATGTTGCTGATATTCCAATAGTAGTTGTGGTTGTTGCACTTGGAGGCTCTAAAGGAACTTCTTGATCAACTGAAAACAAAAATAATTAAAAAACAAATTGTGAGTCAATATTTCAGAACAGTATTTCCAAACTATAATCTTTTATTCCATGATATTCAACTTGAAATGTCTTTTACCTATGGCTAAAAACAAGTATTTATTTAACTACTCCAATGGCAGCTGAGGAAGTAAAAAGAATTTATTTGAATGTTGTTGTTTTTCTTAAACTTTATTAACATGTTCCAAATGCAAACACTATTGATGCATAAATAAATATTCACAGAAATAGAAACAATGAACAGGCAACATTTAAATATACCAAAAATCTAAGAGCCACCTTATAAATTAAAAAAAGAAAAAAAGATAGAAAGAGAAATGACACCCCTTCTTTTACAGATTATAAATTGTCCCCCATTCCAAGCCTCTTAAAGAGTAATTTAACCTTTTCTCCTTCCCGTACAATAGCTATATTCCTTTTCCCTATTTTTATGCATTTTACTATTGCACGTTTACTTACAGTATTCAAAAACCATACATCTCAAGTAATCTTAATGCTATTGGGCAATACCAAAAATTTCTAGAATGTACTGATTTAGTTACCTATCATTCCCCTACTTAGTAATATAATTAGATAGATATATAATTGTTCATGTTCTAAGTGCCTCATTTTTTTGTTCTCAAAACCATTTTTCTTGATTTGATTTGCCTTTCTTCCTAGTGTCCAGTAACTTTTTCAAATAGGTTACAGTTCAGTCTATTCAGAAAATCAATGCACTTAAATTTTTGATTCTTAGGTCTTTTCATTTTCATAAACCTTGCATATCCCAATCTTACAAGGAAAAAAAGCTGACTGGACTCTCCACTGCAGGAAGGGTACAGGTGCAGAGGCTCATCTGACAGTCTTAGTCAGAAGGTTCTTCACTTTTAATGACTTCCAAAGTTAGTTAAGATTGCTTCTTATAAGAAAGCTGGTTCCAGCATGAGAGTGTCAGATTTACAATCTAAATAGCTGCTTTTAATGGCAAGGGCAAGATGCTGATCCCTCAGTCCTTCCCACTGGCAATTACTAAAATGTATATGCAAATTATTAAAATTTTAGACCCAAAAGGGGAATCCTCTGCTTCCCCTTTATCTGTGTGTGTGCATGTGTGCGCAAGACTCTAGCACAGAGCCTTCCAAACTGTGTGCCGTGACACATTAGTGTGTCAGCTGCAGTGTGTAGGTGTGTCGCCACCATCCCAGGCCGAGAAAGACCCTGGTGAGAACAGCGGCTGCAGGCCGGGCTTGGGTGGAGGAGCTGTCTCTCCCACCGCCGCCACTACCGCCACCCGGGGCCAAGGAAGATCCTGGTGAGGGTGGGGGTGGCAGGCCAGGTCCAGGTGGAGAGGCTGCCTCTCCTGCCACCACCTTCCCAGGCCAAGAAAGACCCCAGTGAGGGCAGTGGTGGCAGGGGGGCCAGGGTTGGGTAGAGGGGCTGCCTGCACTTACTGAATTACTTACTGAATTACTGTGTCGTGAAATGATGCATGTCTAAAAAGTGTATCATAACCATGAAAAGTTTGGAAAGCTCTGCTCTGGCAAGAGGTTCCTCTGTCCAGCACTTTACTGTGAAAGCTCTCTTGGCTTCAAAGCAGCCACAAGATCTGCCGCTGGCTCATCCACCAGAAGTCTTCTCCAAACCTATTGTTCTATGAATTGAGAAGGGTTTTTGTTTGTTTGTTTATAAACAATACATAAATATGGTACTTTACAAAGTAACAAACATTAAGCAAGCTGGAGATTATAATGTCAATGTTCACAATAAATCAGACAAAGGCTTCATTCTGTGGGAACAACTATTAAGGAATTAAATGAGAAGCTTCAAAGCAAGATGAGGTCTTAGTCAAGAGATTTACAAACACAAAAAAGGTGACAACGCTTGGGCATAATTTTATGTTATCCTTAGTGGAGTGGGAACTACAGCACTTTCTGCATGGCCAGCTTACATGGTAAAAGCTTGACTATCTGGATGGAGCTGCAGCATGGGCTTACCTTACCAAGTTCGCTTCACAGAAACAAATGGTACAATAGTGGTTTCCAGTCACAAAGTTGATATATAAAAACAAGGCCAGGCTACAAATGCTTTGGGGAGGCAGTATCATGTAAGAAGGTATACTGGTAAATTTAAGAAACGAAGAGAGTTCTGACTGGCAAAAGGTGATAGTTTTGGGCAAACTACCATACCACCTTGAACTCAGCCATCCCATCTGATTTTGGAAGCTAAAGTAGGGTAGAATTTTATTAGTTACTTGGCCAGAAGACTATCAGCTAATATGGGGGATCTCCAGCAGTTAGGTTAGAAAATAACCTAAGTAAGTCGCTGTAAATTGCAGATTCAACAATCTGATGCAGCATAAGGCAGCTTCCTGCAATTCCATTGCAAACTATACAGTGACACTGTATCTCAGAGATGCAAAGGTATGGAAAGATTCAAGGAGAAAAACCCCCGCCAAACTAGATACTCATGGACTCCCATTTTCCAAAACAAAATGCTTTATCTTAGAATGATTTTAGAATAATGAGTAATATTTAACACAAGGTGTTCGCCTTTACTTCACCAACATTATTTCTAAGCACATGTTACTGGAACAGAATTTTCAGATGTTGTTGAAGAATAAAAATAACTTCAGGATGTCATGAAACAAAGGACCAAGAGAGAGATTCTACCATTGTATCTCTCCTGCAATATGATGGCAAGGCCCCTGCACGATTCAACCCACAACTCTTCTTGCCTCTTAACTGCTTCAGACTTCTTCATTTTCTGCAGCATGTAAAAAGACTGGACTGTATTTGGAATATATGAACTAAATCATGGAATAAACTGATATAAAAAGCTATTGAAGTTTGATTCAGTCAAGACAAATCTTCAGTCTTTACACATTCATTAATCTGACAAAAATGGAAGAAGCAGACAAAGCAAAATTTGTTGGAGTAATAGCCAGCATGGTATAGTGATTTCAGCACTGGACTATGACCCTGGAGACCAGAATGTAACTCCCTGCTCAGCCACGGAAACCCACTTTGTGCATCACATACTCTCAGCCCCAGAAAACCCCATAACAGGGTTTCACCAGGGTTGCTGTAAGGCAGAAATGACTTGAACATACACAACAACAACAGCTCAGAAAATGAAACCAATTGGCCAGTTTCATGTAACAAAGCCAGTATTCCATAAAACAAGATTCCTCCACCTTCCTCAATGCCCCCTCTGAAAATAAGTGTTTGTGGTTCTGACACTGTGGATTGCAAATATTATTCTCAACTTAAGAGAAAAAATATGTTTTATTATAATGTTAAGGATTTCTGTTTTTAAGCTTTAATCATTTGCTTGCTTCTCACTGTTAACTGCCATCAAGTTGATCTTGACGTATGGCAACTCTGTGGATGAGAGATCTCCAAGTCACTCTATCATCAATCGCCCTACTCAGGCCTTGCAGATTCAGGGAGGTGTCTTCCTTGATTGAGTCTATCCATCTGTAACGTAGGCTCTCTCTTTTCCTATTGCCTTCTATCTTACCAAGCATTACTGTGTTTTCTAGTGAGTCATGTCTTCTCATGATATTAGCAAAGTAGACAGCCTCAATTTAGTCTTCTCGGCTTTTAGGGAGAGTTTAGGCTTGATTTGCTCTATGACCTATTCATTTGTCTTTTTAGCAGCCCATGGGATCTGTAGAACTCTTCTCCAGTAACACATTTCGAAAGAGTTGATTTTCTTTCTTTCAGCTTTCTTTGCTGTCCAGCTTCACAACTATATACAGAAATTGGAAATATCATGGCATGGACAATCCTACCTTTAATATTCAATTATGTATCTTTACACTTCAGGATCTTGTCTGGTTCCTCCATAGCTTCCCTGCCAAATTCTAGTCTTCTGATTTCTTGACCGCAGCCTCCATTCTGATTAATGATTGTGCCAAGGTATGGAAAATCTTGAACTATTTCAGTGTCTTCATCATCTGCTTTAAAGTTTGTAAATCACCCGTGGTCATAATTTTTGTTTTCTTCATGTTCAAGTAAACCTGCAATGAACCTTTTTGTATTAAGTGGTGTCTTCCATTTTCACTCCATTACATCTGTAAATGTTTCTGGCACTGGTATGTCTAGAGAGTCAATGGGTGTAGTAGTTTTGAGTGCTGGACAACTCTGGAGACCAGGGTTTCAATGCCTGGCCATGGAAACCAACTGAGTGACCGTGGGCAAGTCACGGTCTTTCAGCTTCAGTGGAAGGTAAAGGCAAACCCCACCTGAACAAATCTTGTCAAGAAAACCCTATGAGGTTCACTTTAGATTTGCCATAACTTGGAAACAACCTGAAGGCACACAACAACAATTGGTATCTCTAGATTTTTGTTGGCATTTCTTGTAACACTGCTGCCAACTTGATTCTCTTTTGCTGTTCCTTATTTTCATCTTGGCATGAACCTTGGGAACTTTCCAGACTCAGAGTTAACGAAACTTTTTGAAGTGAACCTCTGAACACCTCTGCCTCAAATAATCTACTTTTATTAAATTCTTTTAACGATTTCCTTATCTGAAGACTTTATGTTTCCAGTATCCAATCCTTTTTCCTCAGTTCCTATTTCTACTTCTTGTGAGTTATTGTGATCTACCATTAACATCAAATCCGATAAGTCATTTATTGCCACTGCTTTATTTTTACTACATATACTGCTACTATTTAATACACACTTTCCAGCTTTACCTGATTGTTTGCCTATCTTTTCTCAGCTCTTGGAAAGTGATGTAATGGTTTGTTTTTGAGATGACTCCTATCTATCTGATGAGTGTGCTTTTCTTTAATTGAACAAACATGCTATATTAATTTTAAATATACTCTCTTTAGTATTTAAATTAACTGTTGTTAAATCAGATTATGGAGTTTAATTTCATTTAATTACTCAAGTTATTTAAATTCTTCATATTTATGTAATTCTAATACAACAAATAAATACAAATACAATACATATTACAATACAAATGACCTAATTACACACACACACACACACACACACAAAATATCTATGATACACACACACAAAAGAACTTCCCTCTATAATGAGGTAACAGCCTTATGTAATTACCAAAGGGGGAAAAAAAATCTAACCTCTCCAGTAATGAGAAGAAAGGGAGGGACAATAATTAGCAATAACCGCAATAACATTAATCTTATACATTAGCATTCTAACGATAAAAAAAATTAAGAATTGCTAATTTACCTTATAATTTTTAACTATTTGTTACTGCTTGTTACTATAACCCATGCTATTTTATACAACAAGAGTAGTAACATCTCTTTCCCAATCACGAAAACTCCACCAGGCATGAAATTTATTTCAAAAAGAAAAAAGAACTGTATTTTTCTTTTTCTGTCATCCCTCTGGCATATAAGTATCAGAGAAATTCCATCATTTCACAAGTCAATGTATGATAATATCAAAAAAATGAAAAATATATAAAAAGAATAACCTTTATTAGAACATTAATTTCATTGATTTACTCTTCTCTTTTTTTTTTGGTTAAAAAAAGAAGGAAATCACCCTCACTCAGTTTTTATACAGAAAACTGTTAATAAATTAACTGTTGAAACCATATGTGCTGATTTTTTTACTTTGAAGAAAATGCATAAACATCTTTCAGACCTTACGGAATTTGCTATTCATCTTATTTTCTAACAGCAAGTAGATTTGTTCAACTTCCATTACCTTTTTCTAGCCGTTCTTCCAGGGTGGGGATGGCAGACCTTTTCCAATGCCTGGCAAGAACAATCCTGGCTGCTACAATCAAATGCCAAGCTAATTCTCCAATTTGATAATCCTTATTTCTATCAAATCTCAGAACGCCCAGCGGAAAAAATTCAGATATTAGATCAATTTTTGTCTTCAATATCTTCTGCATACAAGATCAAATTGGAAACCAGATTTTTTTTAACTCTGTCACATCCCCACCACATGTGGAAGAAGGAACCAATTTGTGTACTTGTGCTGGTCAATGACCATAATAAAGATATCTACAATCTGTGTACTACACTTCTAACACTGAGTCTTTACATCTTTGTACATTTTAGCTAATCTGCTAGGTGAGTGGTACATTTTTAATACATTTTCTTGCAAAGTGTAGGAACTTGAGTAAGTTGTATTACATTTCCATATTTTCTCTTGGTCTTTCATCAAAATATTATGGCCCAAGTCTTTAGCCAATCTTGTCATGCAATCTTATACTGCTTCTTCTTCTAGATAAAATGTAAGTAACATTTTATACAACCTAGTAAGCAGATGTTTTCTCCTTTTAGCCTGCTGTCATAAAGTTCTGTATATCTTAACCTCACCAGCTTGCAGATCTTTTTTTTTAATCTAGCCCTAATTTGGAGATATGGAAACCACTGCATTGGGATACCTTCATCCCATAGCTGTTGCTTCTATTTCATTTGGACACGATCTCCAATTTGTTTTAAAAGATCTTTTGTAGGTGGTTCAATCTCCATATCCATATGTCCACAGTCCTGTCAAAGAAAGTGCTTCCAAGAGGGCAATTTAGGACACAATAACAATTTATATCTTTCCCAAACAGTAAATAAGGCTTTATGTATTACATGATTGTTAAAAGATTTCTGAACTTTGGTCTTGCCATACCACAAGAAGGCATACCAGTCAAAATGTAGGTCATGTCCCTCGGAAAACAAACATTCTGAAAGCAGTTTGTTCTGTTACTTATTAGGGCGTCTGGAAGGAGTGGGCTGCTGTTACTCATTACGATTAGGCAGTGAGCAGTTTGTCACATTGTTTGTGCTACTCATCATTCCTTGTTACATTGTGGCTTTTAGAAGGAAACTGATAAGCATTAATCTTGGGGAAAAAACTCCATGAAAATACATACAAAGTAATGAGAAGTCATTGCACCAACAAAGCAGCTTTGTACCTGAACATTACATTGCATTTAAAATCTGCCCTTGTGACACCCTCACTGTTGCTCTTGTATGCCTTCAAGTCGTTTCTGACCTACGGAGATCCTAAGGTGAAGGTATCATGGGGTTTTCTTGGCAAGATTTTCAGAGGAGGGTGTTGTCTTTTGCCTTCCTCTGAGGCTGAGAGAGCGTGCCTTGCCCACGGCCACCCAGCTAATCTGTAAAAGGATTCTTCATTCTTGCATCAGCTGGTGGCCTGAAGCTCTCTTGCTACTTCCCTTCCTTTCTGTTTGTAATGCTCCGATTTAAGATGGCATCATGAAGCTGTAGTCAATTTTTTTTCCCTTCTGAGTGATCCTTTACTTTGTGAATATTGAACTGGTGGGTTAGCAATCTTTACTTTTTCCCTGTTTCTATATTTTTTAGCCTTCTTAAATTTGTCAGCATTATTTTGTTTATATTTTACCACCACAGCTTTTGTTTCCAAGTGTTGTTGCAGAAATCACTTTTCTATTATTGCTCTCACTTGATGAAATAAATCTTTTTCTTAAGATGGACTCTGAAGTCTGTTTGGAGGCACACTTCTCAATAGCCAATAGAACTAAGTTGTTTTTATTAACATTTTCTTCCTCTGTGGTCTGTGTACTTGCAGTCAATGGAGCAGATTTCAGGGTGAGCTCATTCTCTACTTTTTTCCCCCTTGGAGGTAAACAGGATTCCTCTATGTCTTCAACTGATTCCTAATTCTTTTTTTTTCTTTAATAAATCACTCAATGATGATGTCATGTTTATCTATTATTTATGCCTAATCTACTTAGAAAAAAATTAAAGCTATAATTTTTAGAGCAGAAGACAGTAAAAAAAACCCCACAACCGTCTCAGACAGTAAGGCAGGAGAATTAAAACTAGAGAGGAAGAAAGAATCAACTGATGAAATGGCTTACAATTTTGGAGTCTTGCCTTGAGGGAATAACCCACTGGTTGTGGATTGCTCTTTCAGATATCCTGCAAATTTTTATTTCCAAAGTAATAAAGTGACTTTACATCCACAAAAGAATTAAAAAAGGAACTGTCTATTTACAAGTTCCTTAATAAATCATTTTTTTCCCTGGAAAAAGGCTTAAGACATTTGCCCAACAATGTTCTATAGGTATTCATGCTATTTTATAAAATAACATTAGGGAAGAGACATACAGCCCTGTCCAAGAAACAGAATAAATACTTGATCGAGGGGGTAAGAACACAAGCAATACAGTTTATATAACTAATTGGGACATCTGTCAGACTTAACAATGAGATTAATTAAGAATAACTGCACTTGTTAATATAAAAATTTCACTTTGGTCAATCCTGAAAACCAACTCCTACTAAATTCAGAACACTTCATCATCTAAAGAAAGTAAGAATCTGTTACAGGCTTCCCTCACTTATCTGACAGGTAAGGGCCCAGAGCACTATCCAAAAACTAAATTAGTTGAGAAGCAGACCTTATGTATTATAAGGAAGCACAAAATACGTTCAGAGGTTCAGCTGGGACTGACTGCGCACACACTGCTTACACAGTCTCTCAGCCAGCTTACTGCCTCCCTACTCCCATTCAACTCACTTTACAAGCAGCACATGCATGCGAATAGTTCCAAGCAAGCTTCCACAGGCAAGAAAAACTGATGAAAGAAGGGAACCCCCTGTCAAATTAATGGACCTTGTCCTTAATTTGGAAGCATCAAACGATACAGGGCATCAAAAGCTGGGGGCTTCCTGTAATTGACTATTTAGTTGATTAGTATATGAAATGAGTTCCTCACCATCATCATCATTTTCTTCTTCATCTTCATCTTCTTGCAGCTCTAGGGTTTCCTTAGGTTTGTGCTCCTCATCTTCCTCCTGTTTACGTTTCTGCTCTTCCTTTTTCTTCTTCCTCTTTTCCTTCCTCTTCTCTCTCTTTGCTGCAAGAGCCTGCTTTCTACTCTCTTCTCTGGACTGTGGAAACATCATGTACAACTTATGCTATATCCCAACAGCAAAGATGGATTTTTAGATAATAAGGCTGGCTTAGAGCAGAGTGGGCAGTATGGTCCATAGGACACATCCAGTACCCTTAGGCCCCCACTGCAACCTCAGGACTCCCCAAGCCCCTCAATACTCCCTCAAATTTTCCAAAATTGCCTCCAGGGGTGCAACTGTCCATTTCAACCTGTTTTAAGCCTTTGGGGATCCTGAGGAAAAGACTCCCAGACAGAGGAAATGCCACAACTTGGACAATCTTCCCCATTAGACTGGATGTTTAGGGGAAAAAACTGTGGAGGAAGGCATGGGGAAACTGGAGAAAGATATGGCTTTCCCAGACTGTGAAGGCAGAGGCAGCCTCCAGATCTCTGGAAGCTGTCCATTCCTAGACTCCAAGCAACAGATAAAAAGGTTTTCTTTTTAAACACTTAGCTCAAAAAGGCCTATACTAAATGAGTCCTTAACCTGTAAGATAAATACAGAAATATTTGTTTCACTACAGTTTAGCACAAACAAATCACTTTTGCTTTCGTAAGCAAAAGCACACAACTGCTAAATCAATTACTATACAAAAGTATTCCTTGTTGAAGCAAAAACTCTGAGGAACCTTCATACTCCCACAAAATAGTTCAAACTCCTAAATTTATAAATCCCTAAAGGACATACTCTACTGAAAGAAATTGCACACTCTAGTATCTTCCTTCAGGCAGATCCAAGTTCAGTAGATCAGGTGTTTGTATACACACTTGGTAAGCCAGATGTAGTCCAACTACAAACTATCCACTACTAACATCATGCATCTCACCTGAAAGAATTAACTTCTGGACCTCTCATACTGTTTAATCTAACAAAATACAATGGTAGGTCAACATTCTATATCTACAAATATAATACAATTTATTAATATCACACTGAGCCAAAGTTTCTGTTCTGGACATAACAGAAGACTCTGGCTTAATATAAGCCAGAACTGAAGTAGCAAGTGAAGCAATGGGTAGCTGAGAGTAAAGCAACAAGGCCCAATGTTTCTTTCTTGCTTCATAAACCATGGTTATGAAGTCTAGAAACCAGTATACTCAACCAACTAATAATAGCTATCTGCTTTATTTTGGAAATTCATCAGTTCTTCTCCCCTCTTTATATCTCTCCCATCCACTGGCTCACTATATTGTATACAGGATACTCACTGGAAAGTAGCAAGAAGGTAAGTACAGAAGATGATGATGGCTGAAATTTTCAACTCCCATAAACACTTAACACACACTTAATTTACAGATCATGCTACTCTGTGCAACGACAAGATATGGCGTATATTAAGACTTGATGCAGCTTCAGTTTAATCCTCTGCTGTATTTGCTCTTTTCACATGCAGGCTTGAATGTTATTTGAGTACCACTACTATTTAAGCAAGATAACATATTATATAGCTCACCTTTTCCAAATCTAATTCTTTCAGCAAGATGCTTGCATTCTTGTTTGCTTCAGCAGCTTGCTGGTCCTTAGCCTTCACAATTGTTTCAACACACTGGTGACATTTTTTCAGCAATTCCTATAAAAGACAGACTATTTTGTGGAAACTAGAGACATATATCAATGAAGTTTAACACATGAATGGAGGAAAGCTACTTATAACACATCTATTTCTCTTGTCACAGAAGGCTGATATGTAGTTTGATCTGCAGGACATCAACCAGATCTTGTCAAAATAACATAATTAATGTGAGATTCTTCCCTTTACTCCGGTACCATTTTTTTCAGAGACATTTTTAAGAAAATTTCCTCTAAGAAAAATTTCAAAATCCAGTCGAATTATTCTTTTATTAGGACCAACTAGTATAATCAAACAGTGAGCAATTCCTCCCTCAAAACTCTCCAGAAGTGGGCAAAGTGGATATAGCAAGCAAACCAGCAAAGAAATAAAAGGGCTTGCTTGATGTTGTAGTCGCACAGTCTGCAAATAAGAAAAAACTTAAAACTGGATTAGATTCCCATGACTACATGCAAACTCTGTGGCTTCAATGTGCTTTTTTCTGTCCCTACACTCCACTAGCTCTGCTCAACATCCCAGCCCTGATGAAGTGTTCTGGAACACATGAAAGGGTGGCTTGCTATTTTGAGACATTTGAGCCAGTAAAAGTAAAAGTAAATGGAAATTTTGTACTTTCCTATGAATTAAAGAGGGCTGACTTGTTTGGTGAAATATCTGCAGACTAGCTGGCCTCTGTCGCCCAGACCCAAGAATGCTGATTGTGAATTTTCTTCCAGGCTTTCCCCTAAGTTCTCTGAAGGCTGCATACTGTGCAATCTGTCCAAGTATGTGGTTGCCTTTTTAAAAAAGATGCGAACAGGCAATACCCATGACATGAAACACCTACAGTCCCTCACACGTAACTGAGGAAAATGACCTCATTCAAAAATCTACGGGAAAGGAAGAACAGGTTTCTCATCTGTAACTGTGGTTCTTTGAGTGGTCCTCTGTGAACTCACACAAATGTTGTCAACTGCACCAGCATAGTGCTTGATTTGGAACCTTCTAAAGCTGTTATGCAAGTGTTGTGGCAGCAGTCCCTCCTCCACTGAGTATGATATGACCAGCCATGTTCTTGCACAAGCCCTCAGTTCCAAGGCTGCTGAAATAGCAGCCCAGGATCTAAGCACACTGAACATGATAGAAGTGTGGAGGAAGCGCAGGTGTTGTGTGAGTTCACAGATGACCACTTGAAAGACCACAGTTATAGGTGAGCTACCTGTTTTCTTTGTGGTCTCTGTAACTCACACAACTGGGAGACTAGCAAGTTACTCACTCATAGTGGGTGAATTGTGTGACACAGGAGTACAACACCACTCTTCCAAAGGCAGCATCAACCTTGACCTTGAGTCCAGTCTGTAGTGTATAATAAAGGTCAAGAGCTGAGACTGAGTAGCTGCCCTGTAAATGTCCTCCAAGGGAACACCCTTCAGAAAAGCTGAAAAGGCACAGTAATTGTGGAATGGTTGTCCACGGTCACAGGAGGGTGTTTCTTGGCTAGTTCATAGGCCAAGTGAATCACAGAGAAGACATATCTGTAGAGAACCTGGGCAGAAACTAGTAGTCCCTTCTTGTGCTTAGAGTAACAAAGAGTCTTGAGACAGTCAAATGTCAGCTATCCTGTTAATGTAGAAGGCCAATGCTTTTCTAACATCCAGGCAGTGAAATGTCTGTTTGAATTAAAATTATCTATGATGTTTTAATAATTTTGGGTGGTACACGTAAAAGCAGAGTTGAGTTTTTAAAGTTTCAGGTAGTGTATCAAGTCACTGGAGAACACAATGGAAACCTCCTGGCACTCACCTTGTCAGCTATTGTGGCTATGTACCTCATGCATTCAATGTCTGAAGGAAACTGGTTAACTTCTTTTACCAAAAACTGTACTACTCTCACATGGCCCTGAAAGGGAAAAAAAAAGGCAGGACAAAGGTTAAAAGGAGACTTTTACAGAAAAGCGACTAATGTTTATAACTGTCAAACGCAGTCTTTAATCTAACAGATTTACTTTAATTTGGAGTAAATTATCCCAGCAAACATGTTAAGACCATGGGGGTTAACGGCTAAGGTAAATATCTCATCCACATATATAGTAGTACTTTGATACCAGTTTAACTGCTGCTCTTCTACTCTATGCAATCCTGAGATTTGCACTTGAAGGGGTATTCAGAATTCTCAGCCAGACAAATTATATGCCACACAAATTATATGCAACACACTTTATGTTCCTAAAGTATCAAACTATCTTTCAACATGTAAAGGTGCTAATTTTGCAGTTTTAAATTTTTTTCCAAGAAATGCCTGCTTAAAAACAAAACAGCTTAAAAATTTCCAGAAATTTTACATCTCTAGCAAAACAGAATAGTTTCCTATGAGCAAAAAAGTAAAATAACTTGAAATTAAAGTATTGCACATATTTAGTCTTCTCCAGAATTTCATCCTCCCTATCCTCATTTCCAGCCTCTTGGAAATGTTATAACTACGTCTCATGAATGGCAACTACTGTATTTCGTGAAATACTAGGTATCTTACCTTACGAAAAGCAGACATAAGGGGTGTGATTTTCCGATTATCTGCAGCATCCACATCAGCTCCAGCCTGAACAAGCAACTGTACTACATCAAGGTGGCCACCATTTGCTGCCAACCAGAGTGGTGTGTTTCCTTTCTTGTTGCGAACATCAATATGTGCTCCCCTAATGGGATCAGAATTCAGTTGAAGGTGACAAACTAATCAGGCAGGATTAGGACGTTTAGAATAATCTTCATTATCCTGAGATATGTGCCACAAAGCAAAGTTACAAACCTTCAACAAGAATTGAAGTGTTGCTTAATTTTGTCCAGTCCTCCAGCCACTTTTTCTCACTAACAGCTCCTACTCTTGCTTTCCATCCTGCCCCTGTCAGCATTACATCCTTACAGAGCATATCTGATCTTTGTAAACACCTCAGAAAAACAAACTGACCAGTTTTTTCCCCCTAAGCATTTAAGTATTTCAGGACTTCCCCAAACTGAATGAGTGGCTTGTGCCTTTTTGGGAATATATGATTTGTGACAAAGTGGCTACTTGAAAAGATTAAATTTGCTTGGGACAGGAGTTTGGGTTCTTTAAATTTTTTTGTACAGAGCATTATGTACATGTATAGTACTAAGCTGAAGTTATTAAGAAAATGAGAAATGATGTACCGATTAATCAGAAGCTCACAAAACTTGTAGTGGCCTTTATCTGCAGCAATTGTTAAAGCAGTATCACGTGACGAAGGCACAGGAGGAGCATTGACATCTGCTCCTTTGTCAAGAAGAACTCTTCCAACTTCTGCATATCCTCCAGAAGCAGCTTCCATCAAAGGAGTAAGTCCAGTCTGTTCAAAAGAATTGAAATAATGCCAATGTGAAGCTACTGTTAAGAGTCTAGAAACTGTTCCTGCTCCCCTTTCATGGCTTACGCTGTCCAGAGTCATTCTAGCTATCAACATACCCGTGACATGTGCACTACTGTTCTGATGGAGTTCTGGTGGGGTCTGGCTATCCTGAGTGCCAGAGTAACCCAGCAACAGGTTGCCAGGCAATCAGAATAGCTGCTCAAGGGAAAAGGAAAGTAAGAAATTAGGAATGTATGGATTTAATGATTTATATAAAGCTATGTTCATTTAATTTACATCATACAAAAGAATATATTATACGTTTTATTATTATTATATTATTAATTGGTATTAATTATTATATTCTATTATTCTATTATATGTTGTAAATTGTAGTATATTATAGTATATTTTATATTGTAAGCATTAACAAGTCTTATGAACTTATGCTTCTAAGAATGAAAATCTTTAATAAAAATAAATTAAAAAAAAAAGAATAGCTGCTCAAGAGAAAAACCCAGCCCCATCAGTGTGAGGGAGTGCCTGGAGGCTTGAGGGGAGAATATATAAAGATGCACACACTGATTGTCTTTGTCAGTCCTTCAGCCAAAAAGAGCTCTAGAATAAAGTTCCTCAGTCAGCCAAGGAAGGTTTGTTAGAGCAGGTGGCTTTCTCACAGAAAGCCTAGAGAGAGAAGCAGAAGAGAAATCAAACCATTCTTGAATCTGGTCAGAAAGCATGACCTAAATTTGAAGGCTGAGCCTTTGGTGATAGTGTAACCAAATGGCTGTTTGTGTTACTGGTGCTTATATGACGGTTCCAAGATACAAGAAAACTGTTTAGAAGAACTTTAAAGAACTGTACAGTCACAGGTCCAGTGTTCACAAATTTGATTATTCACCAGCACATGTGCCTCCCTCCATTCTCCTCCTCCCATTCCCATGCATTTTGCCCCAGCGCAAAGAACTCGCACTGAGGCAAAATGGAAGGAATGGAGGATGGGGAAAGCTCATGCGAGCCTTATTTTCCACCTCGGGAGCTTCCTCCTTCCTCTTCCCATGAAAAATGGAAGGGAAAGGGGCTGGAGGAAAGCTCACATAAGCCTTCTTTTCCCCCCTCTGGAGCTTCCACCTTCCACTTCCCATGCAAAACGGAAGGGGAAGGGGACAGGTGAAAGCTTGGCTGAGTCTTCCTTTCCCCGCTCCAGAGCTTCCCCTGTCATTCCTATGCATTTTGCCCTGGCTCGGAGAACTTCTGCTGAGGCAAAATGGAAAGTATGGGAAGGCTCATGCAAGTTTGGTTCCACATTTTCATTTGACTTCTCAGGGTACTTCACCACTCTTTGCAAAACACAGTAATTTTAAGAAACGTAAGAAATTTTACAAAGACACATTTAGTTTAAAATATATCACGCAAACTGAAAAAGCATCAAAATGTGACTCTGAATATTGTTTTGAAATTTTATTCCCAGCAAAATCTGGACAGCATAAATTTTTACAACATAATGTAATGTTTGGTTTTGATATAAAATTTGGCAATTTTGAACATTTTTCACTTGAGCAAGTACTATTATTTACTTTGAATTTGTTCAGCATGATGATCTACCATTTTGCTTGCAAAATCTGCAGATCCTTTACTTTGAGTTGGAGTTTCTAACCTCAAAATACTAGCTATGAGTGTCCCTCCTGAAGCTATGTGCTTGGTGGAAGAGGACGACCATCTCAGATAGAAGGAGTGTACTGTTCTTTGGCCAAAGGTATATGATAGCTGTGCTCTCCTGCTAAAACCTCCAAACAAGCTCAAAGTCCCAAAATACTATTTTTGCCTGCTCTTACATCACCAGTGATCTGGTATATCTCTATGAGTTAGCCTCTGCAAGCCCACTCTGATCACTCTCTCAAGTAACAGTTCAAGCTGCCAAATTGAGTAATAACTCTTATGCTCCTGTGCTGGTTTGCCCTAGGGGTTTTCCTTTTTGGATCAAGAGGAGAAGCTGCACTCACTGTCCTCTAGAACAGTGATCATCATCCTTCCAGACCCAAGACTCCTCTTTAATCCCAATGGGTAGCACAAGACCTAGTTAAAATGCTTACAATATATATTCATTACTATCTTCTATCTCTTTAGACTTACCAGTTCAAAAGAGATTATGATGTATGCACTTCCCATGGTCACTAGAATACCTCTCTCCACACAACTATTAAACATGTCAAAGTCCTGTAATTATTTGCATCTATTTTTTAGTTCTTACATTTTAAAAACAAACAAATAAAACAAGCCATGCTGCTGCAGGTGTGACTCGCCTCAGACTGGGGTAATACAACCTACCATCTGAAAAACATTCTGTGCAATTTGACCACTGGGCTCTTCTCTTCTCCACTAAAGTTTTGAAGGCAGTCATAATGTGGTGTAAGGAATAATAGTGTCAATACAATAAAATCTACTGATGACCACTAAGACTTCTTGATATCCTGAACTGTTTTCAAATCACTTAATGTCCCAAGTCTCCAGTTTTAACTGTCACATTAGAACTCTTCCAAGATATTTTTTAAAATAGCCTATCTGACAATGAAGCAGCCTGCTCACCTTTGCTCGATGCTCAACGTTGGCTTTTCTGTCCAAAAGCAGACTGACCACCTCTGCTCTGCCTTGGAAACAGGCCAGAGTGAGAGCTGTGTTCCGATTAGTTTCAATCTGTGCATTAATATCAGAGCCCATATCAAGTAACAGCTTCACTGCAGGAACATGACCATTCATAGCTGCCAACATGAGAGGAGAAATGCCCAGCTTACTCCCAGTCCTAAAAGAGAAGAGGCAATGAATGTAACTGTCAAAATGATGGAACCTAGACTGAAGGTTAGGAAATGAGTATTTTTTCAGGAAACACTGACATGATTTATGAAAAGTCGAAGAGAAACATATAATAATAATAATAATAATAATAATAATAATAATAATGCAAAAAAACTAGACAGAGACTGGCAAACAGTAGCTGTAGTTATAGACAGTCCTGCATAATCACCAAATCATGTGAAGTTAACATATTAAAATAACAGGCTGAAAACAAAAGATGAAACTATGTAATCAATAGCTGTATCCTTACAGATCCCCAACAGGATCAAAATGCCACATATGCTGATCTAATAATTTCTTTATCCTCATCTGTACTCTCATCTGCACCTGAAGAGGCATACTGATGCTTCCAAAGAGCCAAATTCACACAGTTGTTACCTTGA
Organism: Ctenosaura bakeri; assembly: GCA_948474755.1. Taxonomy (NCBI): domain Eukaryota; kingdom Metazoa; phylum Chordata; class Lepidosauria; order Squamata; family Iguanidae; genus Ctenosaura; species Ctenosaura bakeri. The sequence goes on from CAOLHI010002239.1 coordinate 118,168, forward strand.
ATTAATTTCTGCTCCAGCATTAAGAAGGATCTTAATAATGTTAACATATCCTCCAGATGCAGCAAGACTCAGAGGGGTATAGTCAGACACATTCCTGTGTTCTTTATTTGCTCCTCGTGCCAGCAGCAGATCAACCACCTGAAATATAAAATTGTATCAGTAGGATCAGAGACTGACAACAGCCTTTGTCACTGAGTGAAAATGCTAAGAGCCAAAGTGACAACTTGATAACCACAGGGTACATCAAAATAGATAACCCAGGTTCTCCTGCAGTATCATTTATTTTACCCTGCTAGTATAAAGAAACTCCTGCTAATTATCAAATAGTACAAAAAGATTATGGCAGGACAGCACTTTTCAAATTGAATTTTACATATTAAATATTTAAATCTTCCTCAATTCCCATATCATAAAGTAAATATTAAAATTATGCATGCTTGATTTTGAGAATGAAGCAGCCTAAAATTAAAAGAGAGTTGCTAGTATAAATAAATGAAATCAATAGAATTTATCAAATATATGTAAACAGAGAAGACAAGTGAAAGCTATATTTGAAGTTGTGCAAAATCTTTGAAGGCAGTAAAACAAGAATTAGAAACTCCATCTTGGCCTATGAAATGGCTGCAACTTTGAAACAGATTGAGACCTTAAGAATCTCATTTTTGTGAGCCTAATCTTAGTATACTTTACCTGTGTTTTGAGGAAAAGGGAATATGAAGCCTCATAAAGGATAGACTCTACACAACTTCAGGTAAATTTGAAGAGCAAAAATGCTTTGACTCCATTTCACCTCCTGTTTATCCTGGTCAGGGTTTTTCTTGAAGCTGACCAGCTCTGAACTTTTAAAATGGCATTTACAGTCAGCCCTCCACATTTGTGGGTTTCACTTTTGCAGATTTGAGTATTCACGGATTATTTGCTGTCACATTTGCTGCCTCCCTTGCTATTTTTAATAGGGACTGCAAGCCTCGTGAGACTGAGAAATTACAAACAAGGCTTGTAAGCCCCTATTAAAAACGGTGTGGGGAAGCAGTGGAGATGGCAGTAAGGCCACCAGCCACCCACTTCTGCCTTGCGAAGGAACCCTGGTGCCTCAAAGGAATCCACTGTGGGTTGAATATGGCGATCATACTTTTTTGCATGCTAAATATGGTTTGGAAGGGCCTAGAGTTATTCACGTTTTTTTCACTTTCACAGGGGTCCTGTGCCCCTAGCAAATGTGGAGGGATCACTGTATACAGTTTGATACAAGTTATTCTATACAATTCTGCAGATAAAAGCTGCAATGAACAAAGCTTCTGTAGAATATTGTTTTCCTGACAGATTGTGTCAAATATCTGTTTAGAACTATTAAAATACGTTTTGGAGAAAGGTATTTCTACTGTTGGATAACATTCACATTAAAAACAGATCTGATACAGTACACTAATTACATTAATACATTTCTTAGTTGCCTTTTAAGTCCTCAAGCTAGGATAACATGAAAGGCATTAATTACAACATAACACATGTTCCAAAGAGCAATGGAAGCATTTCAGGCTGCTGGAAAATCATGTCACCTTTCCCCAACATAAGACTACAATATTTAAACTGAGCTCCTTGCAAGGTATACTAAAATTATAAGGTTACCTCTTGGCGCCCACCGGAACATGCTAATGAAAGTGGAGTATCCTTAGTTCGTTCAGATTGTGCTTCTATATCTCCACCTTTGTCCAGCAGGATCTCTACAACACCAACATGTCCTGCAGTGGCAGCTAAAATTAGCGGTGTAAAACCTAAAAGAAGTATCAGAAGATATTTTGGGAGAAAGGCAAATTTAATCACTACACAGGAGGTAAATTAGCACCAGTAATTCACAAAAAAAATTTCACAGCAGGAATCACTTATGGGAAACTAAAATACAGGCCAGTGCATTCAGTTTCAATTCAGTACTTTAGATATGGGAGGCAGAAGTAACAAGAAGCCTGCATTAAAATAAATACGAACACCATATTCAATTAATATTCAAACTCTGTTCAGCATCACAATTCAGTACAGCAACAAAGGTTAAGTTCCCCCAAACCTAACAACACTATTCCAAAGAACAAAAACACTTTTATCTACATCAGCTCCTGATAAAGCCACTGATCAGTAGTAGGACTTCAGTAACTTACCCTTCTTGTCTCTGTGTTCTATACTGGCACCTCGTGCTATCAACACAGAGACGAGTTCTTCGTGCCCACCAGCACATGCAAGAGTCAGTGCAGTATCATGGTTACTCTCCGTCTTAACAGTGAAAAAGATATATTTTAAGTTTACAGCAGCACACCTTCTAATTGCTGTATATGTAACAGAAATAACAACTGAAATAAAAACAGATTTATAACTAATCCACACTACTCACGTGGGCATCAATGTCAACAGAAGGGTATGTGGGGAGCACAGACTGAGAAGTCACACTGAGGGTTTGTGAACAGGCCTCACGTGTAGGCGATTCCGTAGTATGCGAGGAATTGGAGCCAGTGGGCACTCTGCTATTAACAGCTGAGAAAGGGGAGGAGGGGAGATATTCAGCTTTTTCTGTATGAAGAGCTCCTTTTCCAAAGAACTGGTCATGTCCTCTTTATGAATCATGACCCACCAGGTGAATGAAAAATGGTATGCCAGTTCCAGAAATACTTTGAATGAATTCTTTTAACATGTTGTACTCTGGTACAGAAGCCACATAAAAAATGCATGCACACCCTAAGAAATATGAAGGCACATACGTAAAATATAAAAAGTATGTCATTTAAAAATATCTAGAAAGAGTAAGTGGGAAAGTATCTTTTCCTCCCCTGAACTGTGAAGAGGGAAGCATCACATTTTAGATATCTGCACACTTTGTGTACTTGCTGGAGTCCACGACTAGTTTATATTTGGCCATCCATGTATTATGTTTCTACGTCATTTTCAGCTAAGCTTCTGAAGCAGTACTTGATCAAGTAAAACATGTACAAGAAGACTGACTTACAGAAACCTGTGTCAGCAATATTCCTTCCAAATAAGTGAACTTGACTGCAGACCTGAAAATTGGATGTGACCTCTGTTTTTCTAAGATTTAGGAAACACACTTTAGAAATAAAGCACCATCTTCTCTGTAATTTAACTATGCCACCAACTACTTTTCCTCACAGGGCAAAGGTGAGTGAGAGCTCAACAGCAGAATACATGTTCTGGGTACAGGAGACCCCAGGCTCATGTCAACTAAAATGAATCTCAGGCAGCATCATGAGGGAAGAGACTCTGGAAACTACTTGAGACTTTGAAAAGCTAATGCTAATCACTAGACAAATACTGAGGCCAATGGGTCAAAAGTGTCAGTAAAACAAGTTGTCTGTGGAGAAAACTGGAGCCAAAGTTGGGAAAGAAGTATTTTTTTCTACAGGAAATAAATCCCAAATATTAAACAAGGAAGCAACTATTTAAAGTTTTTGGTTCTGAAAATGACAGGAAGTAAAGCTACTGTTAGCGAAAGCCAGTGAATTATTTCACTTACCTAGATTAATTTCTGCTACCTGAGCACTGTGTTTGTATCTATGTTTTAACAGGTGTATGAAACAAGCTACATTTTCACAGTCCTCATTTTTGTGCATGAATCTCTAGCTGGGCTCAGGTTACTTTGTTTTTCAGGAGATAAGACACAAAAAATAATACCTGACAATCAAAAGGTACTGCAATGGTTATGTTAACTGCTTACCAGAAGACTAAAACTGCAAAAATATTTACATTTCATATTTTCTTTAAAATACAAATCCCATGAGAGTGAGGCCTAAAAACAAAGGCAAGTAATATCAGTTGAATTTAATTTCAGACGTTCTCACCAGTTTTTTTTTTTTAAATAAGAGAACCTGTCTTATTAAAGTTAACAACTAAAAGGTTTTAAAATAAAAAGTTAAACATAAACTTGGCTATCCACAAATTACCAGATACAGTATTAAGTCTTTCCTTCAAGGAACTGTAGGGAAAAAACAGTGTTACTGCCTACCTGACTTCCACTATTTTATACATCAGACTTCCCAGTCCTGGTGCCTTCATATGTACTGGACCTCATCGTTAATCAGCCAGCATGGTCATAACTGGAGGGTACTAGGATGGGGAAGACTGTTCTACAGTCAGTCTGGCAATGGCACTAAATAGTGCAAAAAATAACATAAAAAAGGGGAGGGGAACCAAGCTTTTCCACTTTACTAGAACTGTTTAAAAGTATATGATTGGACAAAACTGATTATACTGGCCAACAGTAGAAAATATACTATTGTGTAAGTTTTTCAGCAACATCTTATCTCCAAATCAAAATGCAATAACTTTAGTCCAAATATATTAGTGGGCCTTAGGACTGATTTCTGTGACTTTCAAGAAACCCCCTGAAATGGATGCTCTCAAATTAGTTACATTTTCACACACTATATGCATGCTGGAAAAAACTGAGAACCCTTTTTTTACAAGTTAAGGCTTATAAAGAAATTGAGTTTGGATGTCACTCATCAAATCAGCTTTTATACAGTTAATATAAGAAAAAATTCCCTATCATCCAAAAATAAAATCAAGTGCCAAGATACAATAGGTATCTTGTTTTTTGGTAGAATGCTCTAAATGTTTGCTTCTCAAGTGTAGCATATGGTGGTGCCCTGAAAAACAAAGGATCAACTGAAGTGATTAAGTACTAGCTCACAACCCAAGTGGGTGCCAGTTAAGGAACACAGGACTGCAAAATGACTCCTTTAAAGGGGCAAATGCAAGTGAGACGGGGAAATATCAAGGTAAAAGGGGATGGATGTAAATGCAGTGTCATACAGGTAGGGTGCTTATCAATTTGAGATAAGAATGTATGGTGAAGGGTCAAAGGCTCCACAGAAAATCTGAGTTCTGAAAAGAGATTTGAAAGAAGAGAGGTGTCACCTTGTTGTTATGGGAGAAAGCATTGAGGGGCAACAAGGGCCTATGGACAAAGCCATTGAAAGACAGCATGGAGTAGTTGTATCACAAACCATTCCATTCACTATCACCTAATTAATGAAGAATGCTATCAATTATACATGACATTGAACTTATTTAAATATTAGGCACTTCAGACAGTAATTCCAGTTCCACATATGATGAGTTCTAGATTAAGTTCAGATTCAGAGTTCAGTCTCTGCTGCTTTTAGTTAGTTGTATGAATGGAAGGAGGCCTTCTGTTTATGGAAAAGCAATCCAGATCCAAATCTATGAATATATGAAATCTTTTTATACAGGCCACTGAAGTCTTGCAGTTGGACAACTGCAAATGCTGCAAGTTAAGTTCCTTAGTACAACCTGTAAAGCTGCAGTTTTATTCAATTAAAAACATTCTTCAACTACATTTTGTTGATATATTATATTTACATATAAGTGCATGCACAAAAGCAGGATGAAAAAGTTGATAAAAAGTTGTACACTGCTCTCTCCATCCTGCTGCACTGACTTGTTAAGGAAGGATTAAGATTTAATGGCCAACCTTTCTGTTTCTTTTCAGCATATATTCAGAGATATACTGCCTCTATGCATGGCAGTTTTATTGCTTACCACATTACTTTTCAATGTATCCTTCTAACAAGAGTTTATCATCCAAGCATGAGACAATCAAGACAGCCATACACACACGAGTATACAACACAATACTTCTTGCCCCTACCCCATAATGAGAAAGGATATAAATTCAACAGGACATAAAAGAGGGGAGACATGGTGCAGTATCCAAAGATACACCCTTCCACCTAGTGTGTGCATATGAAAGAATGCACTCTCTCTCAAGCATTCAATATCTGACCAGCTAGATGCATTTTTAGATGCTTCTCTAATAATTAGCACTGGCAGCCTTGCTTGGCTACAACATACCTACCCAACTCTGCAAGGTCCTCATTCCAACAGTAGTCAGGTAACTATAAGACATGGAGCAAGCACAGAGCATCTCTTCTTAAAGAACTCCTGTGTCTGTACATATACAATACAAACTAGCAGCTACCTGTCAAATTTGTCTAGGCCAGCTAACTAAGGAGCTAGGAAGAGAGGGAGAGTCATAAGGTGTTAAACACAACAGATGCTTCAGTGCCTTATCACTTTTGATTGGGTCAGCAGAGGCAGAGAGCTAAAAACCCTCACATCAATTTATGTTACCATGCTATGAGGACTATGTTACAAATGAGGAAATTTGGATAATAGGGCTAAATTTTAAATCAAATTATGCTGCAGTTCTAGTCCACAACTTTCATGGCTGTGTACTCTGTGATCCAAAAGGATTATCACACCGTCCAACCTCAGCAATGTGGTACGTACTGCTATAAGGAGAGATATTACTGTAATACACAGCTGCATAATATATTTAGTAGCCATATAGTTGCAAATGTAAAAACACTATTTGAGTCTGCATCTCTCAACTGACATCAAAAGTGACTTCTAGACAATTCACAATGTCAGCAAGCAAGCAAACAAACAGAAATACTGTGCTTGTTATTGTATGGAATAAAGACAAATTCTGATTTTAAGTCAGCAGTTATTTAATATTCATAGAAAAAAATTAATGCTTGCAACAGGATACACACATTTTTGTAATACATCAGTTTCTGTGTACTAACATGCCTACAGAACTGCTTTGTGTTTTCTGAGAAACTTCAATACAAACAACTATGTTAGCCCATTTGGTAAAATATTTATATGATAAAGCAGTGCATCAAATGGACAGCATAACTTGATTATGTACTTATAGGGTATAATTTAGGACTGACTTGATGAAAGCATGGAATTTTTCTGTTTCTCAAATAAAACAATTCTAAGGATCTTTAACATGTATAGATGAGAAGTACCACAAAAATGGCTGAGGAAAAGAAAAACTGCTTTTCTATCCAAACTGTGAGTGTCAGGTTGTGCAAAGCAGAGTAGAAGTATATGACTGGTTGAGGAAATCAAATATAGGCAATTTCAAAATATAAGACAACACAAACATGGGTTGGAAAAAAAGACACTAATACAGTTCAAGAGCTCAAATTTTTCCTCATGTAAACAACCAGCTCTCTTGACCAAATTACTCTAACCAAAACAAAACTATTCTAACCAAAAAGTAGCACTGTCTTGCTACAAATGCTATTTATTATCTTGGGGCTTTAAGTATTCAAAACATATTTTTCTATTATCCTATTACATAACTTGATGAATTATCTCTGAAATAATGATACAATGCATGGAACAGGAGTACTTCATACAAAACTCATGTCTGAAGCGTTTGAACTTTTCCCACCACTACCTGTAGCTGTACTATCTTCTATGTAACCAGCACTGGATAACGCCCTCAAAACATACATGCCTGCAAACACATGAGCATGTGTGCATGTAACACACATTTTTACTCACAAACTTTTACTCCCTCTATGCCACATCACTGCCAACACTCACCCAGTTTTCATAAGTAATTACAGACAACCTATTTCCATCTGCCAAAGACCCTCTAACAATGAACCTTTTCTGGTTCAAACTGTCAGTATGCCTACCTCTGCTGTTTTGTAATTTATTTCATATTAGTGGAATACTAGATACAATGAACACTATTAAAATCCAGATCTTGCTACTGGCAAGTGCAAATTTGGAAAGATGTTCTTTCACATATCTGTTCATAATTTCAAGCTATCACCAAGGGACTCTCTGACACTACTAGCTGTCTATGACTCAGTAATTCTTCTCATGTGGTCAGCAATATCAGAGATTGCTACTATGCAATGTGAGAAATTAAATTAAAAATTAGAAATTAAAAATGCATCTTTTACTAGTGGCTCAAAATTCCTCAACCATATCTATCTGTGTACTGGGCTGAACCAGCCACTGTAACAGGCACTCGATTAATTGTTTTCAGCTTTTTATTAGCATACTAGGAAAAAAACCTGGTAAGTGCAGTTCCTTTCCCCTTATGTAATCAACTGCACCACTTTAAAGATACAAATAGTTTAATGAAAAATGCATAGTCTGCTCTAGCTTTTAGAACTCTTATGTATTCAATACCTATAAACACAGCTTCCTTTTTTTATTAAATATTACTAGCTTATGAATATTATACAGCTCTGGCGAAAGAGTTTAATTGAATCCTTTTATGTCAATCAATAAAGCTAAGTTTATCACATTTTCTGAACATTCTTGTACCAAATAAATTTCAAATGATTTCTTTCTTCCTCTAATTTCTGACACTCCAAATTCTGATTTCCAATTCTCTCTTTCCCTGGTTGGTCACTGTGAATATGTAAATTCTTCATTTCTTTAGAAGCTACTTTTATTATTCTTATTTTCAGCAGCATTGATGGAAAGGAAACAAGAAGAAGTTATATGGGCTAGGCCCAGACTAGCATCCTGACAGTGCAATGTGTCTGAACAGACAGCTTTTCGATATACCAGAGACTGAATTGCTCATGTTAAAGCAGCCCGGCCATCTCAGAAATGCATGACAAACATATTATTTAGACCATGGCAGGCAAAGTCCAGCCCTGCAGCTCTATACAATCCCCAAAGATACTTAAGGCCCTCCACCCCTCCTAATTCCTAGGGCTATCCTTCTTCTGGCCAGAATGGGAAAGGATAAATTGTTTCTGCTAAAGGCCTTCAGGAACAACACCTTGTCTTTTTAAAGAGACTGTCCTGTTCTATGCAACATACATATAACAAAAAAGAGAACCTGGACATCTGTAAAATCTTCACTGTGGCAGACCTTTCAAGAATTCCGAAATTTCCTTCTTTTTCAGCCTTTTTCTGAAGTCAAAGCTCAAATGGAATTTACTATATATAAACTATGCAAGGATAGCTAAGCCAGTAAATCTAAAATCACTCCATTCTCTTTAATCAACTATGATAATCTGACATGTTAAAATAATCAGATAATTAGGATGATTATAATTACTGCAGCTTACCAAGCAAGACCTAGTGTTCACTTTCTGTTGCAAATATTTTCAGCCCTTTCATTTCAACTAGATAACAGTATTATGTATTATTATGTTATAAAAATTCCCCACACTCAAATTCTAATATGAAGCATGTATACTGATGATGCTTATAAGCACCAATCCACCCAAATGGTATCTCCTGGTGTGCAGATTGGCCACAAGTCCCAACAACTGCTCCACAAACTTTTACCATCTAGCTTTACTTCTTGCAATTAGATTCCTCAAAAGTTACAACAATGTAAACAGAAGGGGAAAAAATATACAATAAGACGTCAATAAACCAAATGTTTGGATTGACCTTTAAAAAACCAACCCAAATGGTTTGGAATTTCTGACTTAATGCTATCATTAAGAATAGCACGTAAAACATATATGTAAGTAAGTATTTCAGAGGGGAAACTGCAACAGAGGCTTGTCACAAGAATTGGGGACAGAGGAAACTGAGCAGACACATTAATGTAAGAAAATGTATATTTCTCAACCCACCTGCTATCAGGTCATCAAGAGTGTCGGTAAGCGTCTGTGCTGGAGTGGCCACCATTAATCCATCTGGTTCTTGAACTAACAGTCCCTGACCATGTCCAGCAATTGGCTGCTGCTGTCCTACATTTTGCTGATTACCTAATACCTTCTGAAGTTCAAAAGACTCTGTCCCATTACAACCTATGTTACTTGAAAAGTTACATTGTGGTGTTGATAAAGGCTGGAGCGGGGCAAACTCTGTTTGCTCAGGAGATGGCGGAGATTGTTGCGGGTCATCTTTACACAGGACACTGTCAACCTGTGATAACCCAGAAAAGTTATCCCCAGGAAGACTCTCATTTCCTTCCACTTCTGGGAGGACACCTGTGTGTGGGCACTGCTGCTGCTGGGTAAGGGCTGACTCTGTCTGACCTTTGGTCTCCAAATATTCTTTGGTAAATTGCTGTTGGGTTTTCATCTGCAATTGCCTTTCCACCTTTTGCAGTTCCTTCAGTATTTTCTTCTTCTTCTGTACTTGTTCTTCTCTGTTCTTTTTAAGCTCTTCAATCTTATCTTTATTCAGTGGCTCACCTTGAATTAATTCCAATGATTTAAGCTGTGCTTTTTCAATAGCACTAATTCTCTGTCCAAGTTCATTCAGCTTGCCTTCTGTTTCTTCTACTATACATTCCAAAGGCTGGTATGGGTGAAAAGGTGACAGTAGGTCCTGATCTGCTACCTGAAGGGAAGTTGACTTCTGCTTGGATGTACCTAAGCACACGAAAAATGTTTGAAAAAATGCCATGCTGAAGTTAACCCACACCTCTCCAAGCTTTCCCCACCCAAATCTAATCACATTTAAGATAAACAGGTTAAAAATCTACACTTCAAAACAAGATAGAGAGCACAAGACAGAACTGGATTTTAAATATGGATTCCAGTCTCCCTTGAATTACAGCTATTAAAAATGTGGAAGAAAGTGTCTTAAAGAAAATAAAACATAGATTGCAAAAAGAAAGCAATATTTCGAATATTTACTGATGTCTTGACTACAAATAATTCTGGAAAGCAAATGCAGTGAAATTCTATAAATATAACTCAACGCTGAAACCTTAACTTGTACAAATCAGACAATGTCTGAAACTCACTTATGTAAATCCCCACCCACTCCTTTCTTTGTGAGTTATCCTCTATAAATAAAATGCAAAAGCATCAACAACTATTCTATCCAGGATAAGAATCCTGCCAATACAGGAGTGCAGAAAATTTCTTAAACCAAACATGTATTTGAAGCAGTAAAACACTCTTCTTTAAATTAGTTCAGTTCAAAGGCTTAAAAACTTCCAAAAACTAGTTTAGGAAGAAACAGCCCTATACCAGTGTGTTCACAAATTCAAGTCATTCTCAGGCTGTGAAGCAGCTTGTCTGTGCAATCACTGAAATTCAATATGCTTCCTCATACACAAGCATACTGATATTTAAATCCAAAAGCTGATGGCAGAAAAAAAGACATTTCCTATCTTTGGAGTTATTGCTAATCATGTGGTCTTGCAATGCCTACAGAATGGATTAAATTATACTGCCTCTCATTAGGACTGTTAAAATACAGATGAAACTGACTACTGACATCTGCAGCAGGAGTATGTAACCTTTGACCTTCATGCTCTTGCCACACCTGTCCATCACCTGTTACCACAAGACATACTGGCTCAGGATGCTGTGAGTTGGAACCCAACAATGATGCTGTGAGCTGGAGGACTGTTCTACTACCATGAAGAGCATAAAAAACTAAGCCAGTTTTAAAGCACCCATCTTGTCTAGTAATTAACTGAACAACTGTATACTTAGATTTGTCTGAAAACTGAGATGATTAATTCACTATCACTAGTAAGTATTCCATTAAGTTTCTAATCATTTTTGCAATGAACCTCTTTAGCTCAACATACACTAATCTTTCTTGACTTAGAAACAATACTAGCAAAAATCATGTTATCTATAACATCCTAATAATATTAAACTGGATCAAGTCTCGTTATATCTCAAAGCGTGCAGTTGTATCTACTTTGGTTTGTCCTGAGGAGGTAATTTATGCAGGTCAAATTCCACCCTAGATTTATAAAGTTCTGTAAGTTTGTTGTTTCCATTGTCACTAGCATCCTTCAGAAGGCAGAAAGAAAAGCAAACCAAGTATAAAAATGAATCCACAATATGGACTACTGTTGGGACTTCAACTAGTTAACCTATCTTAAGAATCAGCATGTCTAGATCCTACTGAAGTCCTGATATTAACTCTCTTAATTTCAAAGTAATTTATAAAGCTCAATAATCATTGTAAACGTAGAAACTAGAAAAGCATGCATGGCCATCCAGAATTGTTCCATGTCACAACAAAATTCTGAAGAAGAGACTCCCACACTTCATCTATTATCCTAAGATCTGTATCACATTCATGTTATTTTAAATGATACATTTAGTGGTTTCCTACAAACTCAGGCAGAAGGCTAATACTAGAGAATGCTTCATATATGTTTGTTTGTTTGTTGCCTAAAAGTGTATTAAATCTAGATTCAGCCTTCTAAGGTGTAAATGTAGATGACAGTTCTTTTTGGAATCCCACTATGTAGCCAGATAAAGGCATTTTACTAATATCACACGCCTTTTGCAACATAAGTTGGGAGAGTAAGAGTCAATGCGAATTATTTTTTTTCCATACTTGATGTTTTTTGCCCCAAAAATGCAACAGGGAAACCCTTTCTTACTTTCCACTAGTGAACTTACACAAATCGTTGGTTGCATACCTTCCTTGGATATTTCAACCAGAGATGCTAACATAAAAAATGCAGCCTTAAAAAATGGACAAATTGATTTTGCACTGTTTTTTTTAATTAAAGTGTTGCCATGTGTTTTTTTTTTAAAGGATAATACAACTAAGAAAAATAAAAAATATATAATGCTCAGGGCAGGGATAGGTAAATGCATTCTATGGAAAATATGAGGTCCATAAGGTCTTCATCAGCTGCCATCCCACAATTTTCAAATATATTAAAAAGGTTTGCAAAAATGTATCTCCATATCTCATCTTCTGGCCCACTATGCTATGTCAGACCCAGGAGAGGCCTATTTTGTAACAGAAAGTCAAGAACTTGACTTCCAGTTAACTTTCTGTTGCAGGAAAAGTCATCTGTTGCATCTAGAACAGTCGAGGGGGACCAAAAACATGGTAAAATTGACCCCCCCCCGTGGGGGGCATCTAATTTAAAAAAAAGTTAGGATTGAGATAGCGGCATTCCAAGGGCCCATAGTGGGCCAATACCGTTGCTTAGGCAGTTACCTACCTCTGTTTCAGGGTCTGAACTATAATTCCAGCAATACTATCGGTATGAAATATATAACAGCTAAAACAAAGTCTTTTAAAATTATGTATAAAGCTATGAAAAAGAAAGCTTAACATAATAATATATTAAGAAAATATGGTATGTAAAAAATTAAAACCTGATCTACTTTAGAGATTACTTCAATTTAGGATACTTCATCCTTCATCTTACAAAATGCACTGAAGAAGTAGAAAATACACAAAAAGGACACAAGAGTGCTAAACAGTAATTTTCCCTGGGGACAAGATCATCAACACAGCAAGGTTCTTATGACATTTTAATGAAAAACACTCGGTGTCACCCCTTGCCTCACTCCTGAAAAAGACCATTTTGCAATCAACACTAACTGTAACACTGGGAAAATCAGTTTAATTCATAGCCCCTTTAATTTTAATCCCTTGCTCATGAAAGCTGCTAAGTATTTAAGATTTAGAGGAGATTATATCCAAGACCCCTAAACTAAAGGCATTCCTTTATGACATGCTCTAAATTTAAAACAGTAAGAGCATACTGATCTAGTTAACAAAAATTGATGGATAAGCTAATTCACTGTCAAAAGGAATTACAGCAACAGGACTACAAATCTGAGTTTTTAATTCACCTGATCACTGTTAAATTAAGCTGAATGCTCTCAATGGTCTAATACAATGCTTAAACAAAACTATCAAAAGGATGCTTTTGTATTGTATGAGATATTTAAGCAGTCATCATTTGTGGTTTACATAAATAAAGAGTTGAAACCAGCTGGACTTACAGCAAGAAAAGCATGCACAGTTTAAAACACGGAAGAGGACAGAACTATTGTTTTTCCATTCACAAGTAATATATTGAAATGTATGAACAACCATGCCAGCATAAAAATCAGAACTTAAAGGGCCACAGCTTTCTTACAGATGGAGTTGACAAAAGCACTTCACATCACCACTTGAAATTGCAGGTTAAAAAAATCTAAGAGCAGAGCATCTGAAACAGTATCAGCAATTGGTCAGAGAACTGTTCCTTCTATCAAGTAAGAGAGCATGCTAACCAATATGTCAAGGATTCAGTCAGCTACCTCACTAGAATTTGATTTTCAGCTACAGCCTAGTAGTGAGGAAGTAAACAGAGTAGGTCACATAGAAAAGGAGAAACAGATTGAGGTTGCGTGAAAAGAAACAGACAGGAAGAATCTAAAACAATTAAGGTACTTCCAAAAATGATGGAAACTGGCTGACAATAGCTGAACAGTAGGGTTTCTGTAACCACTGAGATCAGTTACTTGGGACATCCTGTGATGGTCTGACTCCGTGTGTCAGATATAAAACGGAAGTGGGGAGGAAGTGCAGGGCAGAAAGCCGCCACCCCCATATCACATATTGGTATCAACTCTAATCATCTCTTCTGGTATCTGCTATGCCCTTATCATCTCTCATATTAGTATATAATAACCTCTCCTGGATACTACAAGCAGTTAGGAAAACTGCCACATCTGAGCCTTCTTTTTCTCTTTCCTTTCCCAACTGACAGCCTTAAAAGTTTCTAAACCCCACAAGTCAATGAGCATTGATTCTTTTCAAGCCCTTTTGAACTTTTTCCTTTGTAGTTTTTAAAATTATACCAAAATACATTTTAGTTTATGTGGGGTGTCCCCTGGCTATTAAGAAACCACTAACTAGAGGTTTTGGGGTTTTTTTTAACTGTTAAAGTAAAAAACACCAACCAAGGCTCAATAGGGAAGATGAAGATATAGAAACTGATTCCTAATCGTTTACTGATATCCAATGTTCCTGAGAAACATATTCCAAAACAGGACCAGGCATAGAGGCACAAACCTTTTTTAAATGAGTGAAATGTCCAGAAGTAGATTTATCTTCCAGTCATTCCCCATGTTACATCCTTTTCCTTTTTCCTATTGATTAGCCCAGGATAGGTGTGGGAAATGTTTTTCAGTGTGAGAGCTGCATTCTCACAAAGTTCAGCTTTGAGGGTTGCTTTGAAAGCAGTGGACAGGGTCTCACATAAGGATGACCACCCCTACTGCACAGCAGTTGGGCTGGGTGAGAGAACTGTGCTACTGGAACCAATGTCAAACTTTCCTATTAAGCTTCTTTACCTCCTAAGGATGACTGGGGTGCTGTAGAACAAGAGAGGCTTTATTTTTCTTTACAGCTGGAAAGGGAAGTTGGAAAATGGATCAAAGGGCACTTGGGGGTACAGTTTGGGTACTAGGCTATGTAACACATTTCAAGGTAGACTGATTATGGAAAAGTTGGTTTCCAGGCTGAATTCTGTTTTGTTCATCCACTAATTCAACCCTGACAGGGTATAAATCAATCCATTTTTGTTTTCAAATATACCACACTTACACTGTCCATACAGTTTTAAAAGTTTAACTGGTTAGTCACTTGATTATCTAAGCATAACTGAAAGAAATGTTAGGTGGATATAGCAAAAATTACTGACATGCATCATATCTTGTACCAACACATTATAGTCCATTACTATGTAGATTTGCTCCATTTATAGCTAGTGTTACAAAGTGCACTTGGTATAAGCCAAAAAGGAGATTCAAAACATGTTGCTGGAACTGCACTCTGAAATAACCTATGGAGAACAGAGTTCACAGTACTTCACTTTCAGCTCATATTTGTTAGTGCTGGGAGTGCTGCAAATGACACTAAGACATTTGTCCACATCATGGTTAAGTAAGCCACTTTTAGTGAAAATGGAGAGCATCTACCGCCAGTGGAAACAATTAATGCTGTGCTAAATGCTCCTTTTGTGTAATCCACTGTGCAGGTTCTGGGGTCATACATCAATGAAGCATGAAGAAGCATCATGACACACCTCTCAAAAGTAGTCCAGAACTGAATGAAAACCTCCAAAGAAAAAGATAGCTATTGTTGACACTAACACTATGGGGTTCAAAGGGAGTTAACAGACACTAACACCTTTCCTTAATCTAAATGAAAGATAACCAAAATGATGCATCTCTAGATACAGGGAACCTGCATATCTAGACCTTTCAAGATCATCCACAGCATGTGAGTTGGTGTGTCTGATAATACACCCAGAGTCAAAGGCATAGTTATTGTCTGGCGGCATGAGAGCACCCTCTCTCCTAGTCCTACTGTATTCCTGCTGAGCTCTAATTCTTTTAACAGCTCTCCAGCAATGCAGAACATTCTGATCCTTGATTCTCTGACAGCTACCTGGCATTGCGGATAAGGTGAAAATATAAAGCAACAGTTGTGGGAATAGCACACTACAGGTTTAAGCAATGCTGCTGCTGAATTTTTTCACAGCCTGTT
The DNA here is from genome assembly GCA_948474755.1 of Ctenosaura bakeri. NCBI lineage: Eukaryota > Metazoa > Chordata > Lepidosauria > Squamata > Iguanidae > Ctenosaura > Ctenosaura bakeri. The sequence goes on from CAOLHI010002239.1 coordinate 134,251, forward strand.
GAACTTTACTGAATTGCAATGTCACTTCTGTGACACTACCATAATCATCCAGAAGGTTCTACAATGGAGATGACTATAACAAGACACTAATATCAGACTCTTACAGATACAACTGTATCAAACTAGTTTTTCTAAGATATGAAATGCCAATCTTGCATGCACTGTCCTGAAAAGAGTGAAATGTATGTATTCTGGTTATAAACTGAATCTCTTACTGCATCTGAAAATCCAACAGCAAGAACAATTTAAGGATTGGTGCAGTGAAAAGCTGTTTCTCAGACAAAAAAAAAAGCCAGAACCAGATTTTGCATTTAAAGTAATGGGACCTGGCTGTTTGGAACTCCTGCTCAGAGTTGAGATACCGGTCTATTTTGTGGGAAAAGCATGATGAGTTTTTGTGTGCTTTTGTGCAGAGTGCAAACTAGTATTTTGTGATCAATTTCTTTTCTTTGCTAATCCACAGAATTGTGTTTAGCAGCACATGTGATTTTCTTCATCTCTAGAACAATCTAGCATCACCATAAAGGAAATTTCAAGAACATGTAGAGGCTTGGCATGCTAATTATAGATACAGAAAGGAAAGAAAAACATGGCTGCTGTCCTAACGCATACAATTTGATCCACCTCCTGGTTTTCATGTATCAGATATATAAATGCTGTATGTTCACACTTTGCCAAAGTCATTCAAAAGGCTGAAAAAATGAAAACTGAAAATGTTGCCAAGCTGTTATTGAACTTCCTTTGAATTTTATCCTTCTAATGCAGTAGTTCAAAATGATAGTAGAAGACCAACTAGCATTATATAGTGCTCCCAAACAGCTTTCTCTTGGAGTCACTGAGCCAACACAAACAATTCATTCAAAAGTCCTATGACAGAAAGTGTGTTATCTTCAGAGACCTCTTCTGCCTCCGTAGCAAATCTGCTAAACCACCTTCCAGGCTACAGTCAATTCATGCAGCCTGGAGTATCTGCCCTTCTTAAATTATAACTGAGCTTCTGTGCATTTTCAGAAGAAGACTCACATACTCCAATAACCTAACTCCATAACTTTTTATAATACAAGAGAGACTTCAACTAGAACAGTATGCTTCTACCACTGCTTCATCTTTGGAGTGACAACCATCCCATTAAATGTCAGATTTTAGTTTTATCTATATACTGCACTAGTTCTGTGTTAATCTAGTGTTGAAATGTGAAATAGAATCCAACAGTCTAAAACTTCCTTAGAGACTAATAAACATTAAATCACAAAATGATTGCAACCATCTTGTAAACAATTAGTATTTCAGTTCAGATTTAGGTAATTAAGTAACTAATAATTCTATTTATTTTAAATTTAATTTAATTTAACAAATCTGAAGCAAATTCTTTTGGGTAATGTATACATGGAGAAGTATTCTCATCAGTCTCAAAACTTGAAAATCAACTTGAGAACCAACATTTTTGGCCTCAGCATACCTGTTATATTAAATAGACTGATTCTTGACTGACCCCCAAGTGCCCATAAAAGCTATCTCTGCCACAAACACAAGTGATCTATAAGGATATGGTGGGGGAAAATAAGTTATTTCCAGACCTCACATTAGGTCATCTGACACTCACTTTAACTAGTTTCTATTCTGTCATTTAAAACAAGATCCCAATAGTTACAAATAGTTACATACTTAGGAATTTAGCAACATACAACACTAAGCAGCCACATGTCATGTGTCTCAGGTTAACTCTATGCATACCAGGGATAAATATTTTCTGGGGAGGGTGGCCTCTAATGCATGGAAATTCCTTATGCAGTATACTTCTTCTCTTTCAGGATTTTAGAAACAAGACTTGTTCTAGAGAACTTTGAGAGCCATTAAATAATAGGCATGGTACATTATCTTAGAGCCTAAAGGCACCCAATCCTGTTTGATCTTGGAAGCCAAACAGGGTCAGCTCTGGTTAGTATTTAAGTGGAAGAACACCAATGAAAATCAAGTATTGTAGGTTGTGTTTCAGGGGAAGGAAGTGGCAAACCACTTCTGAGAATTCCCTGCCTACGAAAAGCATATGAAATACATGGGGTTGCCCTGAAGCAACAAGTGAGTTGATAGGCAGGCAGGCACGCACATGCGCGCATGCACACACACACACACAATATTGCTTCATTATGAACAATCAATTTCCTGTGCACTATGCACAGTCACTTGATGCCCTGGTATATCAAACAGCTTCAGCTTCATCTATTTTAGCAATTGGCAGATATTACCTACTAGGAACTTTAATTAGAAATTCTATTACTATGAAAACAGAAGACTAAATCAAATTGCTGGCCCCATTTAAAGTAGACATAATGATTCAGTGGGACTTATCAAGAATTGTTAAATCAGCATTTATGTAAGTTCCACTGATTTAATCCGTTTTTTCCAGTTAGGATGAAAAAAGGGGGAGGATTAACTAAAATTAGAGGTTTGCACTGTGGCAACTGAGCACCAAATACGTACACCGGACATATAATTTTGTAATTTTTTATGAAAAAACTGTCAGTACAGCAGATGATGAACTGAGCCCCAAGTCCATTGTGGTACTGATACTGCAGTACCAGCATGATAGGACTTCATTTCTTTCCCTCACTTTCCCTCTCAACAACCCTCGGAGCTATGTAGAAACTGGCTTCCTAGCTCCCCTGAGCAGGTGTGGGCAACTGCCAGGCACAGGGCGCAGAGGTGGGAGCAAAGACTCCCCACTCTGCTTCTGCTAGATTCTACTGTTCTGTACCAGGAAATCCCTCAATCTCACCTCAGCTGCCATCACTACTCTCTCAGTATCACAGGTCCATTTCTAAACCTTGATAATGACAATCAGGGAGTAATACTCAGAAAACGTGTCAACAGTGAATTTTGCAGGAGCATATGCAGAACGTGGTGGGCATAAATCTTACCCCTGCCTTCATTAGGTTTCTAACCCACATGGCTGGAAATACGTTGAGAAATGTAAGTTACAGCTATTAAAAAATCTCTGAATGAGAGATCAATTAAAAAAAATCTAATGGACTTAAGACACTTCAGTGCATCGCATATTTACCTTTGTCCAGTATAATTAATTTGATAAATAATGTAAATTGCTGCTGTTTGTAAATCTCAGAATCCATCTTTCACATGAAAAGAATTTCTCTGACTGCAAAATTTAGGGCAGAGTACATGCTCTGGTAATATCAGGCTAAAAAATGTGTGTGGATCACTATGCACATCAAGGAAAAGAACTATATAAACTACATAAACCAAGACAAATGATATTGGAACTTTTTTTAAAACATATATTGAAGACCTCAGTTTTCCTCCACAAATGCTCACAGAAAATATTTCCACTTTGTTAACAGTAATTATCATTTTATCTTAGCTGTTCTACTTCTAAGCCCTAAAACGGAAAGAATATTATCTATGTTCTGCACAGCACCTAGCATATTGTTTCACTAAATATGGATAAAGCAGCAGCAGATATTTTAAATTTACCCTTGTGCAAAACCCTTTCTGCATGCCCTATCAGGTCTGAATACAGCTATACCCATTTCACTCCCCAGTTCACTATCAGCCTTTATTTAATTAAGACAGTACCTATTTGATTAATCACATTTAGATGTCTTAGTAGGACAGTTTGTAACAGAAAACTGAATAAGCCAAATCAAATAGGGCCATTATATTGGGACTTAACATCTGCAGGAGGGGGAATGTCCAAAAAACACCTGCACAATGTCCACCAGCATTTTGCAGCAGATACAATATGAACTTTCTTATGCATCAGGGTTTATCAAAGATCTGCTATACGTAAAACACATTTGTCTTGGTAGATCACAGGTTTTGTTGGACAGAGATCTAAGGTAAAACCCTCTTAACGATAACAGACACAACAGAGTCTCTTTATATTTTGACTTTGACAGAATGCTCTGAATTTATTATTTGCACTAGTAGTAAAACCTACAAAGGAAATGCATGCATAGATATTACCAGTATGATTAAATCACCGTTGGTTTTTGAAGCCATCTCAAAGTTTACTACAGTTACAGATGGATCTCTTGTTATTTTTATCGCAATTTAAGTATTAAGTATTAAGATATCAATTTTATTTATTGTAGGAAATTTCTCACTAGGAGAACTAAATGTGGCTGACGATTTTAGAAAAATATTGTGAAATATATTCTACAGAGAGGGGTCAAAGCTTGCTTTTGTCAACAGAAGTCCCTATGGAACAAAACAGATTGCTCTAAAGAGAGTTTCAAAAGCAGCTCATACTATGGCACACTGACTATGAAGTAACTGGACTTGGCTATCCAAAGTCAAAAATATTACTGGCTAGTACAACTACAAGGAACTCTAGTTCCTTGCCAGTATATATCACCCCTCATACTGGCTTGAGAAAGAAGACCGCCACCGTGAAAAATGACTTCCCAAATACTTCTCCATGCCCAAAGTGCAAAGTGAATTTAAATGCTAACATGTCACATAATTTAAAAATAGTTATACACGAACCTTTGGGGAGACTTAAAAGTGCAGGGGAATTCTCTTGAGGAGCTCTGTCAGGTTCCTGGGGAGGTACAACCATGGCAAGTGCATGCATTGGTACACGTGGGACCTGCAAAATCAACTCAGAGAAGAGAAACAAGATCAGCAACTTTAAAGGGTTTTCAGAGCACACTTAGTCTGCCCCAAAAGTGCACAGGTTTAAATGAACTTCACAGTGTCTGGATCCAAAGTTGTCTGTCCATTGGAGCATCTTCCAACCAACTGAGGACTGCTCTACAGAACAGTGAAAACCTCTAGGGATTACAGTTTTTCCCTTCTCCTGTTCACACAATCCTAATACACTATACACTTAACAGTGAAAAATCTTTAACTAGCTCTGGTGCAACACTAACAAATTTTCTCCTTCCACTAACTAGATCTTTGAATGAAAACTGCTATCTCTGAGGAAAAGAATATTTCATGTGAAACAGTCACTACACATCACAGCCCTACCTACACGAAGCAAGATAAACTACACGAAGCAAGATAAAGTGAAAGAGTTAAATACATAAATACATAACTAAGATCTTGATTTCAAAGAAGATTATGCATTTCTCTTTCACTGAGTTCTATGTGGTTTTGAACCGTTTAGCTTAGTTAGCTTAGTTACACCATCTATTACGTTCTAATATACTTGCTTATAAACAGGTCTGAAATATGGACCACAGTTTTAGATATTCTTAGTATTAAAATTAACATTTAAAGACTGAAGCATTATAATTACAGACAGAAACACAGAACTGGACTAATTTAGTAAATTTACTACACAGAAACGCAGTGCTCATGATTTCAAGGAACCACAAGTTATAGTATCAAAGTCTTTCATTGGTCCCTAAGAATTCACTGTCTTTATATTTGTCACTATATCCCAGCTTTCAGTCTATGCTGGAATGCAAATCTGCTTATAATTAAAATGTGCACCAAATTATAACAGGCAATATGCGAGGGTATTTATAGCAGTTCTGCTCCCTGGCAGCTAGTAACAGTTCAACTCCTGGCTGTTCCACCCAGAGAGAAGAGGCAGAAAGAGCCGTACAAGTATTTTTATGCAGTCAATAGTTATATGAATTCCCTTACTTGACTTTCCACAAATCATGCTTTTATAAGTTTTAATCTCAATCTCGCAAAAATGAATCTTTATTTTCCAATACTATTATTAAAATCTTTATAACTTACCTGAGACTGATCCTGAGATGGTGGTGTGAGCTGAGACATGTCTGTAGTTGGAACTGACAGAACATTGTTTGGGTAATCCAATAAATAAGAAACAACATTTGTGTGACCCCCTTTTGCAGCTTCAATTAGCATAGTCGACCCATCCTGAAATACACATCAGTTGATGATATCATAAAATCACTTGTTATCTGTTACACAAACCAGATTCCTAACATTGTATTACATTATATTGCAAGATATATTATAAGATCAATATAATTAGGAAATTTGGGAACCATTAGTCACAACAACTAATAAACATAATGTGAAATAAACTGAGTTATTTGAAGTACCTTAAGACGATGAGTGGGATCTGCACCATGAGCTAGTAGCAGCTCAACAACAGCAAGATGGCCCCCTGCACATGCCAGTGATACCACTGTGTGGTCATTATTAGCTGTAGCCCGGTTAACATTGGCACCTATCAGCAAAAAGATATAATTATGGGAAATTTTCAAGGAACAAATTTTGTGCAGGAGAATCTTTAGTTAGCATTTAGATTTAAAATGTTCTTTTAAAGAAGCACAGTAATTCTGAAATGTAAGCAGTTGGAAACAAAACTGCTCAGGCCTGCAGCTTTTAAAGAACACAGCAAAAGTACATTTATTATTATTAGTTTTAGAATTAGTAAGTTGGATCCAGGGACTAGATTGTGTGTAAAAGGCCACCTGTTCTCAGGAAAAGCTTTTGCCTAATCCTAACATCTTACCTGTATATTTGGAGAATTATCACTGAGACAATAAAAAGCCCTTCAAGCTCACCAGAAAATGGCTACAGATAGTCAAGCATTATTCTTATAAAATAGTAAAATAAACTCATTCCAGAAATACACCAAATAAGAACTTCATTGTAATGGCCATATATAGTGTATACTATAAAGTAATGTATTCTTTATACAAAATATCCATGACTCCAATTTGATTAGCAATCCTTTAGCTGACATTACTACTACTAACCTTTGCTAATAAGAAATTGTACAGTGCATAGATGACCCGCTCTTGCAGCCTTCATTAATGGCGTCCTTCCACCTTCAGATTCATGTTCCTGTTTTAGGAACATTATGAAAAACATTATAAGAATACATAACTAGGAGATAAGTAAACAGACTAACATGTCATCTGGTGCTCTACTATTAGAGGAAGAAAGGAAGAACTTAGAGGTTGTATCATGGGTTTAAAATATGTGTGGGTTGTTTTTTTTTTTTTGTAAGACCAAGTCTAACTCAAATACAGCATCATGCTCCTCAAGCTTCCTTCTAAATCAATGAGTCTACAAAATTCTAAGCTTTATACAGTCAAAGAGCTGTGCAGAAATGTTGTCTGGCAAGTAGACTAGAGCTAAGACAGAACAATGCATTAGCAAACTGTTAAGGATAAAAGGTTCACTATTACATTAAGAAAGGAAATACTATTACCTTGTTTATTGTTACTTCCTGCCAAACCTAGCAGCCAAACATTGTAACATATACAATTATAATCCCAAAGATCATGACAAAACTACAGAGGTGCATAAGCAGCAAACACTGATGTAGGAAATCTAAGTTTGAAAAATGTTGACATGTTTCAGTCTCCTGTAAGTGAGCCAACCTACAGCAAGATGTAAATTGCTAATCTATATTTGCACTGCTGAGTTTAAACTCCTTTCATGCAATTCACTTTGAATATGTTGCCCAAGACATTTCTCACTAGGTTTCAGAGCAAATAAAATCGTTGTTCTGTGCTGTCAAGTCAAATTCAACACATGTCAGCCCTATGAATGGCAGACTTCCAAAATATTCTGTTATTAACAATCTTGTTCAGATCTTGCAAACTCAGGATTACTGCCTTCTTGATTCAATAAAATCAGTGATCTTCCTCTTTTTCTACTGGCTCAATTTTATCAGGCCTTACTATCTTTTCCAATCAGTCAGTACTCTCACTTACTATCCTCAATTAAGTTCAACCCTTAAAGAGACACTGAAGCCTTACTAAATCTGCACCAGCTTGAAGTAGCACATCTGCAACATCAGTGTGTCCATTTTCACAGGCGTAGGTCAAGGCAGTGTCTCCTGTTGCAGTTGTAGCATGGACATTAGCACCTGTTGAAGAGTGTTAAGTTTAATTATTTGCAATAACGTATTTAGAAACTTTTCCAATTAATACTTGATTTGATACTGCTCGCATTACTTTTGATTTGCCAAGTACCAGTATGGCCCAGATGACAATTAAACAACTCTTAAAACTGGAAGCTACATTAAACCTTTTAAAAAATATTTTGGTCTAATTACAAACACTTCTTTTAAGGTAGTACTCTCTAAGGGGCAAATCATTCCACTGCCTATCAAATTAATACAAATTCCCTCAGTTAGCACAAAAGTTGCTGGTCAAGAAGGACAGACCCAAAACAGCCTTCAGAGAACAGAGGCCAAGACTTTACATTGGCATGTAGCTCCACATTCAGTTTCACATTCTCCAACTATATGACAGCTGTCAAGTACCAGGAGGGACCTATGCTGTTGCCACTTACCAGCGAAGAAAGCAAGGAGAGGGAAGTGATTCAGAATGCTAGGAACCAGTTGATCTCAGTTCACTCACCGGAAGAAGAAATGAGGGCATGGTCCCAAAAGTAGTGCTCCTGTCCTTTTCTTCCCCAGGAGCTCAGAGCAGCTGTATCTTCATGGTTTGAACTGCCTCCCCTCACTAGTTCACTGTAAGTGACAGCAAGAGGTACCTCCCAGGGCTTGACAGGTGCAAGTCATGGACAAGTTTTGGATGGATTGAAAGAGCAAATGAATATCCCATACAAATGGGACTTATGTACATGTAAGTTACTAACAAGATGCTGGCCAGAATTAGTAGAAAGATCCTCTGATTCTTGCCAGTGTATAGCCTTGGCCTATAAGCCCAGTTCTATATATCTTGTATGTCTGCAGTATTCACACAGTCAAAGGAATCTTGTGAAAAATTAAGCAAATAAACCTTTTCTTAAATTTAAAAGGATGCAGCCTAGTCTACTATTGACACGAGGCAGGCCTGCAAATTCCCCTCAAATTAACTAAAATTCAAGCACTTTACTTGAAAATATTTTTCTTCTGTAATTTTCAATTGTCTTCTCAGTTAAAAGGAAAAATATGTTTCAAGTAGGTGAATCAAACACCATTTGATTTTTTTTGCAGATTATCATCTTGTAATATCCAATATGATAGACAAAGCTAGCCCAAGACTGTCCCTAGATGTTCTGACAAAATCCAAATTCTTATTTTCAATAAAGACTTCAGATTTTCCTCCTTAACTAGAGCAAAAAGAGAAAGTGCTCTATTCATAACTTTTTATAAACATTTGTTATTTCAGCATTAAATACATGTTAATAGCTATTTCAACAAGATTTTGATTGAAAAACGGAAAGGATATACTAACACATATAGCAGTAATGTTGTCTACTTGCCAAGTGGTGTTATGTTTCTAGTATTTTATTATATCTAGCCCCATCATTTTTATTAACAAAAAATAAGAGGGGTGGAAGAAATCCTAAGTTGAACGCAGAACTATCAGCACTTAAAGGACATTCAGTTAAGTTAGTGAGACTTCAGTTGTTATCAACATAAATACTGTTGATTACAGTGATCCTTTATAATCTTAGAAGTATGACTAACTCGCCATCCAACCACTAACATTTTTCTTACAAATTAATAAGAGCCACAAGTTATAAACCATCTATAATATTTTCAACAGTAGCTACAAACACACATACCTGCTGCTAGTAAATACTTCACCAATTCTAAGTGACCCTCTTGTGCTGCTTCCATCAAAGGCGTAGAACATCCTAGTTCTATATCAGCTCCTGCCTTAATAAGGAAGTCAGCTACTTCTGAAAACCCTCCGCAGCATGCTAGAGTTAAAGCTGTCTCTTGTGTCTCTTCTGTCTGTGCATTTATATTAGCACCTGTTAAACAAAATATTATTAGAAAATTAAATTATTAGCATCTCTATTGGGGGGTTGGTTTCAGTGTCATTAGCAACAACTATACCTACTAAGCTATCCAATCTGTGAATCTGTACTTCATTATAAAACCATAAGGTACAACAAAAAGTTGAAGGATTTGCTTCTTTCAAATCAGTTCTAAAGAATGGAATGAAAGAGACAAAGCTTATAATATTGTGAGTTTATTCCTAACTTATCTGATAGTTACCTTATCACCTCACTAAAGGAATATATTCTAAAGCATTTTAAGTTCAAAATGAAAACACCTAAATACCACCTGCTTATTCAGGTACACAATGCTGTCTGCAAATCTAGTTTCCAACAGCATAATCTTGGCGGCTTACATGCTAGAGTCCACAGAACTACTAGGAGAGTGAGATGAATGAATAAGAGAACATGAGAAGGCAGACAGAATGTGGCTAAATACTGACAGAGTAGAAAATGAATCATCACTATCCTGACAAAATGAACACTGGGCACTCAACCTACAAGGTTCCTTCCAGTTTGGTATGATCGAAGCATCTAAGAATGGGTTAATGTCCTCTGTCACCCAGGAAAACAGGAACCATGTGACCTAGATTTCTGTCACTTGACAGGATTTTGCCATTAGGTCCAGGCCCTGGACAAGGCATGGAAAAGGACTGGCAAGGCATGTAGAAGCATATAATCTAGTTAGAAAAAAGCCTACGCCACACGATCTCTGCTTTCTTCAGTAGGATTTAACTCACTGTCAGACGTTTACTCATACCAAACTAAAAAGCACTGTCAGAATTTAAACACTGTGTGTTCTTGTTCTCTCTAGACGAGCAGCCTAAAGAGTTCAGGGCTATCTGTGGTGGCACAGAGAGGAAATAGTGTTCTTTCCTCATGCTTCTTTCAGCGCTGGACAGCTTTCCCACCTACTTCATCCCACAGATCCTCTTTTGTAGGGATGGGCCAACTGAATCCAGGAATCCTCAAATCCTGGGCAAGGATTTGAGTTTCGGAGATCCGAATCCCCCTGCCAAAATAGGCAAACTGAATCTCTTGAATCCTGCCCTGGTCGGGGTTAGAAGGTGGCAGGGAGTGCTCCTTGCACTTCTCTTCCCGGCTGCACGCCGATCTGGCCAGGGGCGGGCCACAAACGCTGGCAGACAGGGCGATCTCACCCTCTCCATCCTGGTGCCATCACCGCCAGGCCTGATCCGGTTGGGGCTGGGTCGCCAAAGCTGGCAGAGAGGGCGATCTCACCCTCTCTGCCCTAGTGTCACCGGGCCTGATCTTACCAAAACATTCTCTCTACTCTATATAACCTTCTAAATAATAACTAAAGGTATAGTCCTATACCTGCTGGGTGGAATGCTCTGAGGCTGGAGTGCTTTGACATTTCCTGAGTCTTGCTCCAGTCTTGCTGGCAGAGCAGAACAGGTGTGGTGTTTCTCCTTTTTTTATCTACAATTTGGCACTGGTCTAAATCTTGCTTTGTATTAGGAGTATAGTAAAGAGTCCCTGCCAGCTAGCATACCCTGACTCACTGTTTCTTCCAATCCCCAGGGAATCTTGGGTAGGGAGCCACTGCAGAAATTTTACAAGTGGCTGGGAAGAGACTGGAGAGGTATGCAAGACTCCATCTCTCCCTCTGCTGTTGGAGGCTTGTGTTCAACTCAGAGGACTTTTTCCCAGTCAGTCCATGATCTGCTCTTTGATAGAGGCATAGAAAGTTAGAGATTGGGCTCTTCTGCACAACTACCACCATCCCATTCAGAAACTAGTCAAATTGGTTAATGTAAAATAAATTACAGAAAACTGTAAGGTTTTAAGCTTCTTCCCTTTATGCTGGCTCTTTTTCTCTCCCTCCCTGAGAGTCCTTTCACAGCACATAGTTATGAAGCTTTGATTTCACCTGACCTGCCGTGGCTGCATTATACGGGTTCCTGGTGTTTGTAGTTCGGTCAGAGGCACTAGAGGAGCTCTCTGGCTGAGAATCCTAAATATCCCTCCATAAACTGTCCGTCCCAGGATTCCATAGGATATTGCCCTGGAATCATAGCGCTATAAGTGTGTAGTGTAAAAAGACCCTTAGTCTGAGTTCTAATCCTGTATATCGTTATCTAAAGGAAATCTCACTGATAAAAATCAATAAAAATGCATGAATCAGACAATAAGGCTACAAAACTTTAGGTATGTAGACCAATCAGATCCTTTGCCATATGCCTTATTGAACTACAAAAGGGACTAGATTCTTGTAATTTTAATAACCATGTAGAAAAGAGAACTTGAGCAACAGATACCCTATGCCAGGCAGGTGACAGGGAAATAAGCTGCCCCTGCTGAAATATTTTCTTGTCAGGGCCAATCTTATTCTTAGCAGAGTAATCCACCAAATCAGGGTGCTGAGGTGGTGGAGAACAATAGAAAGGTCTGGAGGAGAAAACTCTGTGCGCCTTGAAGTTTCTTCAGTGTCCCCTAAGCTAGCTGGCTCCCTTCAGGTGCAGTGGAAGAGGCCAACTCCCATCATCACAGCCAAAGTGCAATCCAACCGCCAATCAGTTCAACTTCTGTGCATGAAATGGGGCAGGATGCCATCTTGTCCTTTGCCTCAAGCAGCAAAGGGGGTGATCTCACCCTTTTCATTCTGCTGCCGCTGCCGCCAGACCCCACAAAACAATGTTTTAAAACTAACAAAACTGATTTTTTTTATTACAAAAAAAAATATTTTCTATGACAGAAAAAGGAGTTGAATTATCTGGCCTTGAATTCTCTTATCTTCCTAATAAGAAGTATGAGTATGTTTTCCTGAACTGAAAACTATATTTTGTTTTTCATTAAACAAAGATGTCAAATTATGTTTCAAAAACACTTTTCAGTAGAAGTGCTTTCTTTCCCTTGTTTTTTAAAGCCTTTTTAAAAAAAGGATTCGAAAGATTCAAGATTCATGGATTTCCAGAACCTTCCTGGGATTTAGATCCGGATAATTCTGGATTCGTCCCATCCCTACTCTTTTGGTTGGCAGGGTCTCCCACAAAATGTTACCCCTTCATATGACTTAGAGATTCTAACACGCTTCAGTCCTGGCCATTGGCTATATTGCCTGGGGCTGATAAGAGATTTCTAGTTCAAAATATCTGGAAGTCATCAGACTAGGAAGGCTGCTTCAGCACAAAATCAAGCTTCTCCAAGCCAAAGAACACTGGTTGCTGTAAAGTGAGATCTTTAAACAATGAAAAGAGGTTGGTGGGGAAGGGTGTGGTCTGATTAACTGAAACTATCTTGATCAACATGCTTGTGTGTATGTGCCTTTAAGCTGCCTGTCAACTTATCACAACCCCATGAATTTCATAGAATGTCATGAATTTTCTTAAGCAAGGCATACTCAGAAGTGGTTCTGATAGCTTCTTCCTCTATGATCAACATAAAGAATTTTAAACAGATTAGTAGCTCTAGTAATCACGCTGATACGGAAATAACATTAAACCACAGTTTAACATTATAGGCTTTCCACTTTCCTCTCACATTTCTCTCTTTCTTCTTTTCCAGCTCTTGCTTCCCTTTTTGATTCATTGCAAATTGACACAGTACCCAGAAAAACTGGTTAATTATGGCTTACAGAACCAAATCAACTTCAAGCAACAGTTTACGAAAATCACTAGTTTTCAATAACAATAGTGAAAGTTAACCATAGTTTAGGGATTCAATAAGCCACTAAACTGCAGCTAATCTAAACTGGAAACTGACGTTTCTGATCTCCACACAGCTGCAACAGAAAGGAAAAGAGGAAACATGCACACATATGGGAAAAATTAGGTTCATTCTCATGTCAAGCCATAGTTGTTCCTGGATATAGAAAATATCTTCAGTGTAATTAGCAATACAAATATTTTGCCTATAAGATTAGTACTAAAAGCAAAGATGACAACTAACAACAATATTAAAGCTACAGATTGTTAAAGGAGACTTGTTCTTTACCTTGTGCTAATAACAAAGCAACCATTTCCTCATGGCCTTCCCGAGCAGCTTCCATCAATGGTGTATAGCCTTCATCATTAACTTCCTCAAGATTGGCTCCTCTTTCTATCAACAGGGCTGCTAGTTCCACATGACCACCACAAGCAGCAAGTGTCAGTGGAGATTCAAATGAATCAGCAGGCATGTTTACTTGAGCACCGCTGTCCAGCAACAGACGAGCTACTTCCACATGGCCATCCTATTAAAAATAAAAAAGAACAAAAAGCAAAGTAAAGAAGAAGTAAAGCTATTAAAACAGTGCTACTCAAAGTGGTGGTTCCTAAACTGGTGCCAGTCCTCCAGCCGTCTGCTGACAGCCCACAGAAGTGTTTCCAGAAAAGGAGGAAACAGCTGCAGCCAAAGGGCACGAATACATTTCTGGTCCTTGGCATCCTGGAGAACAACCCCCCCCCCAGCTAATCCACCACATCAGAAAGCTTGGAAAGCACTGTATTAAAGGATATGACACAAATATCCAAGCAAGGAATCATTCAATTTCATCTGCATAGTAAGAGAAAATTACAGTCAGTCTTCAGATTAAACTATAAATTCCTGAGTTATATCTCCATCTCAAGAGCCAGAGGTGGTACAGTGGTTTGAGCACTGGATTACAACCCCGAGACCAGGGTTCAATTCCCCACTCAGCCATGGAAACCCACTGGGTGGCCTTGGGCGCATCACACACACACAGCCCCGGAGAACCCCAGATTCACCTTAGGATAGCCATACGTAAGAAACAATTTGAAGACACACAACAGCAACAACCACCAACACCACCTTCATTTTAGCAATTATACAACTTCACATCCTAAGATCTTCCACATTCATTTAAGATTAATGCAGCTCATGCAGAGAAAATCCAAGAACTGAAGGAAAAGATACATTTTTAAAATATATTTCTCCCTGCTCTTCTTCATTTTGCATATTCAGAATCCATCTTTAAGTCACCACACCTCTACCTAAGAGGCAGAAAGAGCTCTATTGACGTGGATCTCATCAGAAGCAATCCTGAAATATGCTTCTGCCAAAGTACACCATAGAGACAGGTGTCAGGTGATCATGCAAAGAACCAAACAAAATGAAACAGACTCTTTAGTCCAACCAGAAGAATGAAAACAGTCTTGCTGTTCAGTTTCTGGCCAACAAAAGTTTGAGTCACAGCACATATGCAGGCAGCTTCTTCAAAACCTTAAAAAAGAGTCATTTTCTTCTGTTTGCAGGCATATCTATACTTCCTGTATGAGAGAAGGAAATGAGGAAGTACTCTGGTAGCGGCTAAATGTCTGTATGCACCAAGTCATCAAAGCATTTGTATCAAAAGGTACTATTCAGGATCAATTCACAACAGAAATTTAATTTAGCATTGAGCATTCTTTGCTCTACAAATTATTTGACATTTCTTCTATTTTCACCATGGTATTTGGGATGAGTCAGTAATGTCACAAAACAGGAGGTGATGCAGACTACTTTGGAAAGGTCTACCCTTGCCCTGGAACAGCAAACCTGCATTTCTTTATCTATATACTATTCCAGAGTGCCCAAGTGATGATGTAGTAGTTAGAAGTGTCTTTCATAAACTTCGTGAGGCTGTTCAGTTTCCTGAAGATCTACAACCTGGCTCCAGGTATTCATATTACCATCACCTCTTGGCCAAACTACTGTAATGGGTTGGTCTGTAAGGGGTTTCGAGGGTTAAAACACTTCAACTGGTCCAGCAGGCAACTATTGTTTCATTTAAGTCCACAAAAATCAGATAATTTTACATTGCTTCTTTGCTAACTTCAATGATTATCCATTTATTTCAATGGCCTTTGAAGCACCAGGTGCCCTGGGAGTAAAGTATCTCAAGTGCTTCCTCCCATACAAACCTACTTGGGACCTGCTATGTACTACTAGGGATCTTCTATTTAAAATGGTGTACCAAAATACACTGAATGTATATCAGAGTCCTCTCTCAGTTGTTCCAATAACACCCTTGGATAGGTATGCCTATAGCCTCTTTCCTCTTTATCAGTATCATTTTGTAATGTACAATTACTGCAATTACTGTTCTTACAAAGTAGTTTTCTTGCTGCTTTGAATGAATACAGGATGTATAGTAGTGTTCTTGTTGTTGTTCTTGTTGTTGTGCCTTCAAGTAACTCCAGACTTATGGTGACCCTGTTATGGGGTTTTCTGTGGCTGAGAGTGTGTGAGACATCTAAGGTCACCCAGTGGGTTTCCATGGTCTCCTGAGTCGTAATCCAACACTCAAACCACTACACCATGCTAGCTCTCCATATAAAGTGTACGGTAAATATGGATCTTCACAGTTTCCTTGCAATAACTAACCTTACATGGTTTACAAACGGTGCAGCTGGCAACCAACCCTGTAACTATCCACTGCATCCCAATATACCGAGGGTGGAGAAGCTGTGGCCCACATGCAACTGTCTAATTTAATTCAGGGCAGCACATAGACAGAGGTAGCATGTGTGTACACCTATGGAGTTCATTATACAACCATGCCAATGCTGCAGGATGAGAAAAAATTAAATTACGATTTATCATCAGTGCTAAACTGCAGCATTAGACTATCCTTCTTCAGTGAAGTTAAGAAAAACGCTCTCTTCTCACTTTTCTCCCCTCTTTTTTCTGGTTCATACCAACTCTAATTTCTAACCTAACTCTTTTTCTTTTATTAGGCTCTTCAAATTCTACCACTCTAGGAAAAACAGCATTAAACATAACATTGTATGTTATGAAAAGAGGATGTTAAAATATATTTTTAAATAAATAAACAAGAATGAGCAGTAGGATACTTTGATCGTGAATTAGAATTTTTCTCACTGTCTTCTTTAAACAAAGACAACAGAGCAAAAGACTACATAAACTTAAAATCTTTAATTTTCTCCAATCAGAACACAGTTTATTTCAATGGCCATTTACCATGCAAGCTTCCATTAATGCTGTGTGCATCTCATCTGTTTTGTGCTCTTGATCAGCTCCAGCTTCAAGCAGGAAACGAACCATATCTAAGTGACCTACAGAACACAAAATGAAAAAAAAATTCTAGGATCTAATAATAGTACAACATCAAAACAGCTGAACTCTACAGTATTTATCTACAATTATGGGTTTGAGTGCAAAACATCTAAAAATTAAATTTGCTATATAATTTACACGTACAGTACAAGACACAGATGAAGCACGGAGAATATTTCAAGTATATCAGTTTTAAAGCTCTCTAAGCAATTTCGCTAGAACTCAATCTAATGTTATTAGATGTTATCTGCTTCATCTGATGTTATTTTTTATTTTGACATCACAGCTGCCTAAGGATTCCAAATATACAGCTAAAGCGTTTGATCCAAAAAAAGTAAATGGAAAAATATTTCTTCTTGTACAAAGTTGGAATCAGCATTTTTGACCCTCCCTCCTTTTAAATGTCTTTTATACCCCATACATTGCTTCAGAGTACCTCCAAACCTACAAAAGCAAATGCTGGAGGGATGCAGTAGCAACTAAGAGACAGAAAAGCAGGAAAGCACTGTTCTGTTTACAGAAGTTAGGATCATAGGATCAAACCAATTTTATGAAACCAATTAAATCCTATTCAAAACTATTCTATCAAACCAATTCAAATATCATGTTCATTTAAACAGCTCTACACTTCTAAAGCCCCTCCCAAGAAAAAAGGCTAACATTTGAAGAAAAAAATTAACTCTTTGTAATTGTCCCTTCAGTGAAGACATTTGTTTTTAACATGTTATTTTGTTCTGTTGTTGATATATTATTTAGCTGTTATTCTGTCTACTGCTTTTAAATTGCTGTAAATATAATTTAATAATGTGCTGATGCTTTTTGTATTTTGTAAGCTGCTCAAAGAACAGATTGCTTATTTGCCACTGTGGTTCTCTGCGACTCACAAATGTTTTTATTTGAGCCGGGTAATGGAGTTTCATACGCTAAATATATGCTAGAAGCAACCCACTGGGACAGCCTTTGGCATGAAATGTGTCACTTATGGTGCTAGATGGCACTCATGGGAATAGCTCATTAATCAGGTGCAATTACACTGTTCTAGTTCAGCAGGTGGACTACCACCAGGCATCTGGGTGTAAACAAATACCACAGAGCCACAATGACAAGATCCCTCCTTGTTTAGATGGTACATAACCATCATGTTGGTGGTAGCGATCTGCACAATGTGACCCAACAGGAGACACTGAAATGCTCGGGGAGCGCTGAAGGCAGCTTTCATTTTGAGTAGTTCGAAATGGTCAGTAGAACTTCACATGACACTGTGCTCTCCAGTCTATTAGAGAAGCATTTGTGGTGACATGTTTTGGAATGAAACAGTGTTCCAGTTAACAAGCTTCCAGCTGGCTCCAGTGACTCAACAAATGCTTGATCCTCACTGGGTCTTATTTGCCTGTGAGGAGTCTTGACTTGCTGGTCAAAACATGAAACACTTCTATTGCACCCTGATTTGGTGTCAGTCAAAGTGGGTAACAGGGTTCACTGAGGCCACAAGACTCAGGAAGAATTTGTATGCTGTAAGCCCAGACTCAAAAGAATTATAGTATGAGTACCCTTCCTAATGACAGTAGCATATTTCTCTTGGTTGATTCAAAGCAGGCTCCTATAAAATTATCATTTGCATTCAATTACCATGTGAAAAAATTATCACCTGCATTGCATTATCATTTGATTTTTTGCTGTTGCTATGAGGCTAAGATCTGAGAGTATGTGAGAGTACAATGGAGGCTGACATAAAGATTCTGCCTCATGAATCCCACTACTAAACAACTGTCTAGATAAGACCAGAAGGTAGAAGGTGAACATGCTGCTTAATGTGAACATCACTGAAGACAGAAGGTGAACATGCTGCTCAATGACAGCCAATGTTGGTGGTGGATGCAACATCAAAACCAAGTGTAGGAATGTCAAAGTCATAGCCAGAGGATTAGAAGTTACCACAGCAGTCACAAAGAAGGTGGAAAACTGCTGGTTTTGAGGGGCTAACTGTAGTGGTACTGTCCGTTGTTGTTTGTCCTGAAGGAGCAACTGCAGAGGGCTCATATCTGCTGCTGTGGGAAGTTGGCATTGTTGACTTCTGCAATTTAAGGGAGATCATGCACTACAATACAAGCATCTATCCCATTTGGAACTGTGATATGGATTCGAACAAAAACTGGTGCTCAGATGAGAATCATGATGATAGGGGGGAGTGCCTTTATGGAAAGAGTAGAAGACTCCCAAGTGAAGGAGGGTGTAGCCAATCTGGACATTTTCAGGATGAAATTCTATATTAAGTGTGGGCAAAATGCAGCCCACACGCCACATGTGGCCCTTGGAAACCCTAAATGCGGCCTTTGGGACCCCTGAAAACCCTCAAAGCCCTACCTACTTTTTAACAAATTCTTTTCAGGCTGATTTCGGAATGATTTTTTTTGCCCCCCTCCTCCGGTCACCCAAAATCTTCCAAACCACATCAAAAGACAACAGTTTGCTCCCATGAACTTCCCAACTTCCCTTCCCCTTCCCTAAAAAAGGGAAAAAATGGCCAAAATGGTAACATCACATCCTTTTGAGTGCAATGAAACACACTGCTGCAGCCTGCCAGGCAGGCACACTAAGGAAATATGGCCCCCGCTGTGTTTGCAGTTGGTCACCTCTCCTACCAACTGATGAATCTGGAAAAACAGGCACTCTCAGTTAATGTTTCCAGATATCAATACATAAATGTCTCTGGCATTTTTATGATCTACATCTTGACCAGCAATGTAAAGAGTGAGATTGCCCACTTTCAACAGACCAATACCAAATTTGGAAGGTCTTGTAGACTGAATTGATCAATTGTAGCAAAACTGAGCAGTCCTAAAGATGTCACTATGGCCAGGAGTCCGATATTTCCCCCTCAAAAAATTAGGCTACAAATATCTTCATTTGAAGAATGCTCAAGAACGTGATGATTTTTCTCAAAGATTGGTTCCACTATGATCAAGTGAGTGTCACCTCTGAGGAAATGGCCAAATAAAGCCAAACTAGGGAGAGGGGCAGGGATAATGACCTGGACGACATGATGGATGCACATCTCCATGTCTTGTGTGTGTGAAAAGGTTTTGGAGCAAGCAAACAAATGCCAACCATGTAACATTTTTAGAAACAATGCTTTTCTAGCAGAAGGTGAGCACAGTACAATAAACTCCTAAGAAGTAGCTATAAGATCTGCACATGGACATGCAAGGTCTTTAGACTGACAGTCAAAAACCAAGCACGTCCTGCAAGCAGGGATAACAGCTGCAATAAGGGAACCATGAAGCAGCACTGTGGCTGAATGTTATTAGACCACATTGCTTAAGGCAAGAATCTGATAAGAGTCTTTGTCCCTCACAGTGACTGTGAAATATCTGGAGTAGAAGTCATCAAGTTGTTCTCCAAGTGTTACTTTTACAGAAAAGACATTTGGTATCACCTTTAATTAGGAGATGTTTCACCTCCACCTGGATGACTTAGTATGCATGAGGCCCAGAAGTGTGTTGAAAATTGCTGCATAAATATGTTCAAAAATCATTATGTAGGTGGTCATCTCCACTGGTCAGGAAGACCATGAGGCAATCAGGAACAAGATGTGAGACACAGTCAAGGACTTCCTCTGAATGCCTTCAGCCTCTTATGAGGAGACAGTGGCTAATATCTGCCTGATCACAGTGCTGACAAAATTGTTCATCACAGAAATACATCACTATCTTTGTCCCAATATTCTGAGGACGTACAGTCCAGCAGTAGTAAGAAGAGATACAATAGCAGTACTGAGGCCCTTCCCTCTAAGATGGTCTAAAATATTGGATAGAAAAAATGTATATGAGATTGTTCTCAAAAGTATCACTAAATAATGTAACTGAAATCTGGAAAGAGTTAAAGGCCATAAATTATGTCAATGGAACTTACGTAGAGATGACTTGTCCTTAGTCTAAAATACAGCCTATAGTAGTGAGGATGCAGCAGGTTTGTTCTTTAATCTCTCCTTCCAAAAGCCTATGTACTTACCTAACTGTATCAGAATATTTTCCTAATCCCTTCTACATTTTCTTAAAGGAGAACTGTGGCTTCTATCAATGGCATCAGGTATAAAGCAGATCTGCCCATAATTTCTGATGGAAAATAAGACATACTAATTCTGGTGCTCACTAGAAAGAAAGGTCATTCTGCCACCACAGCGTCTTTATGTTTTGACAGTTTCTTGGATTTTCAATCTTTTCAAAATATTATGCACTCCATCTGAGTCTAAGAGACTGTCATCTTTCTTGAACCTGCTTTTGAATCAACAGCATTATAGATTTACAAGAAATAGCCACAATTGGAACTCTTGTGTTCCTACATTGCATGGCCTTAATCATCAGAGATGTAGCAGGTATCAGTGCTGAAGGTCCAGAATTAAGGCTACCTCCACTGATTCTGATACTAAAAACAAGCCCAAGGTCACAACTAATGTCAAAGTCAGATCCAGCTTTAGAAGTGCAAACAACAGTATTAGCTGGAAACAAATACCAAACACAAAGGACTTGTAAAGAGTAACAGTGGCTGTGCCAGTACAGTCCTCCTTCTACATTCATGGGTTTGAACTTTGCAAATTTGATTATTTGTGAGGCTCCCACTTCCCTCCTACCCATTCCCCCTCTCCCATTCCCCTGCTTTTTTGCCCATGTGCACCATGCCTTTCTTCTCCATGCCCAAGCAAAAGTCAAGCAAATGGAAGGAGAGAGCTCCACACATGGAGAAGGAAAGTGTGCAGCAAGCCTCCCCCCCATTCTCCCTCTCCCACTCACTTGCCTCTTGCCCAGACAATGTAAAAGAAGGGCATGCATGCTCAGGCAAAAGGGAAGAGAATGGGAGGGGAAGGATGTGAGGAGGAAGTGTGCACCTTCTTCATATGCAGGGTTGCCCCCTCCCGTTTGCTTTCCTTTTAGCACAGGCATGGAGAGGACAGGCAGCATGGCCAGGCAAAAGGCAGGAGAATGGGATGGGGAGGTACATATATGCCTTCTCTGTGTGCAGGGCTGAGCACTCCCATTTGCTTGTCTTTTGCCCAGGCACGGAGAAGGAAAGCACACATGCCAAGACAAAGGGCAATGGACTGTGAAAGGGGAGCCCCTGGAGTGAATATGAGGGGAGCACTCACTCGGCAGGGAGAGTTATTCATGGTTTTTTTGTTCTTTTACTTCTGTGAGGGGTCTGTGCCCCAAACCCTTGCAGAAGTGGAGGTGTTACTGTAGTTGAAGCCACATTCATAGAAATGGGACCTCAATCATGAAATAACGATGTCTTCTAGCCTGCTTTGTAAGCTTGCAAAAACTAGGACAAGTCACCTGAATGTTCTTCCCCAAGGTAAAGAGACAAAGTTTGAGCAATGGAAGGTAGCATTTAGGGCCTCAGGGCCGTAAGACAGAAACTCCCCTATTCTCTGAGAAATAAAAATCCAACTGATATGAAGAAAAAAAGTAAGAAAATATACTGGTCACTACATTTTCAGTCTCCAGGAGCCATCTGAGAACGGGTAAATTCCCAGAGTTACCAAACAAAGCCATTGTTATGTATTCTTAATTTCTACCATTATACTCATTATTCTGCCATTATACAGGTTCATCCATCTGTTCATCTTCCTGTCTCAGCAAAACATGAGCATTCTTTTGGAGCTCCTTCCCTTGCAGTCTATTCATATACTGTTCTTAAATCTTTTGGATTTTTCCTACTCTTAACTTTTTAGCTTTCATCTTCACCCTATCCCATTTTTTTCTATCCACATTAAACCTAATTCTTCTTGTGGGTAAACTGTCTTCGCAGAACACAAAATCAGCTAAATCACAGGAGAAGCAGCAACCTATAAACAAACAAATCCTTGAAACATGTTCAGCTCATTCAAGACCGCTATGATTTTGATTCCTGTCATGTTCCAGTGAGCATGCCTTTATCCATTTTACCAATGCTTACCAACTCCACAATTCCAGCACTCCATACTCAATCCACTCAGGGATCCACCAGGCTGGTACACACAGTTAGGACTGGGTGATTTTGGAACTGCAATGTCTCTAGCATAATCTAGAGGGAGCTGCATACACTTCAGCTGGATCTCCCTAACATCCAATCAATTCTGCAAGGCCCAGCTTACATTATTCAAGACAGAGCATGATAGCAAAAGCTCATTGAAAGTAGAAAGTGCAAAACCCATGCCCAGTCAAGAATCAACTTTCTTCCTTCTCTGGTCATGAAACGCTTTCAGTCTGCTATAGCTCAAAACATTCAAAGTATATTGAATGTCACAGACTTCCTCAGCTAAAAGACAACAGACTAGATTTTATGGAGTGGGAACTAGATTCTCTAATTTTTGAACAATTACAATCCCAATTCAAACAAATCTCTTTGCCTAAATTGAGAACAATAAACTGGAGAAGTTTTATCAAAAGATCTTTTCTCCCATGGAAGAAATCTATGACGTCCTAGAAACTACTTTGTGCAAGGGCTTCTTACGGGCTTGAACCAATGCCTTTCATATCCAGGGTCTTTTGGAAGATTTTAGAGGAGAAAAGGGCCTGAATGGTGAGAGGCATATGTCCTTGGTCAAAGAGGCCCTGGTTTCTAAGCACTTTTACCACCTTCTCTGTCAGAGTATGAAATACCTTACTGGATAGCAGCATCTAAAAAGGACTTGTATTCAGAACTTCATTCTTGTGATAAAATCTATCATACTCTTTTTTTTACTTCTTGTCACTTTTCCACAATGCAAATTAGTGATATTATATGGAAGGCCTTATTGAGGTCATGTTATTATAAAGGACTAAATTTCAACAAAGACGACACAAAAAGATTACTTGAGCTCCTGTAACCAGATTTGGAATTATGGTTAACTCCTACACCTTGAAAAATTAGACATTGTCTCTATCATCAGTACTCTCTCTGTTCAAAGCAAGACTCTCTTGTTCACAGTTTTATTTATTTTCTATGTTGCCTTTCTCCCAGAACGGAACTCAAGGCATCTCCCAAAGAGCATCAATTTAAAAAGTTAGCAATTCAGTATTTCCCCCTTACTTTTCACAGTTTCAGTCCAAAAATATTAAACAGAAAATATCAAACAGAAAATACCAGCATCCAGGGAACAGCACCTCTGCCGCCCACTCTGGATCCTAACACCCACACCTTGCCTGTCTGCCTGTCCAGCCTCCACTTCAGCCACCTCTTTGCCAACACCACCACCACAAGAAACGGCTCTGGTGTCACTGGAAATCACTGGAGTTATGCTTCCTCGTATCCTATACTGTCTTATACTATAAGGTTCAGTACTATTCATGGTTTCAGGTATTCATGAGCAGTCTTGAAACATATCCCCAAAGATAAGGGGGGAATTACTGTAAAACTTTAAATACAATTATAAATTGTCTCATCAAACAATATAAGTTCATTTAGAAGACATACAAAGTTAAAAAATAAATAAATATACACACATCCCAATAAGAAGCCTCCTGCTTGCACCTTAAAAGCCTGCTTAAACAAAAAGGACTGTCCCTGCTAGTGTGAAAAGAGAGCACATTTCCATTGCAGAACTACCTACCAGTCCAAAAAGGCCACATCAGAGCTTCACTGAAGACCCTCTGATCAGTCTCTTTGGAGCTCTTTTCTCTTAGGGTGATTTTAATCATGGCCATAATATCAACTAAGTGAGTTTTCATAATTAGGACCCCTTCCTATCAATATCCACCTTTATATTTTTTTTTTATATAAGTACTGTACATGTTTATAGAGGTACTCTTAATACAATAGCCTGATTCATCTTATTTCACTGCTTTCAGGAATTCCTTCTACCTTATTTTTGCCCTAACTGCTCTATCTCCTGGAGAAAGCCCAGCATCAAGTTTGACGTGCAAATACACTCAAAATGTATGTTAAGAAGACAGCTGCATTCAGAAGATCTGACTCACTAAATTTACTTTTTTCTGAATTCAGTGGAGAAAAATACTGTAGTTACCACCTTATTCAGGTGGTTCAATGGATGAAGTTTTTTTATAGTTTACAATGCTTTATATCTATCAAAACCAAGACATACTTAGAACTCACTTGTCCAGAGCAGGAGCTACCTCAGTGGCATTTTCTTTCAATGCCCCTTATACAGAAGGTTACTGAGTGGTCATATGAATAAACTCTTCCAACTTCACCAGGCACAACAAACTGAAACAGTATGCATTGGTGAAAGCCATCTCTGGTAGAACTGTATGTCCTCTTTCTTTAGGAAATCATAGCCACCTGCCCTCCATTACTGTTTTAGCTTAGGTAAACTCCATTCCTGGATGGCTTGTTCCCACTCACTGAGAATAGAAACACTGGTCCTTTACTATGTATGATAATTCTTTTATATGGAGAGGGAAAGCATGTTCTTCTAATTTCTCTCTAATTTCCAATTTTGCCATGGGGGAAAATGTCTTTGAGGGTGGAAGAGAAGTTTACAACCAGTTATTCCTTGTTCACTCCATTACTTACACCTTTTCTTACAGCAACTGTTAATACTGGATATATTCAAGTACAAAGGAGATTATACTTCAGAGTCATAGTTCAAACCTTTAATAATTTCCATTCCTTACCCCCCAAAAATAGCCTGGTAACTAGGTTCCACATAGTGTGTTCAGTCCTGTACTTATTTGGTACTTAAATGTAAATTCTCTCATAGAGAAAGCTGAACTGTATAACCTTAACATATTCTGTGGATAAAGTTGCTTTACACATCTGCACAATTTATATTAGTTTTTTCATTGAAGTTGTTCTGTCATCCATGCTCTATGAATCTAAATCTGGGAAAATCTTTATTACATCAGCAGCAGTATCATAAAAGTCATGAAACCAACATCAGATTCCCAGTTTTCAACTTCAAATCTTAACTTTAAGCACATTTTCAATATAATGCTACAGGTAATACCAAGTTCTTTGTCCAAAGGATACTCTAGTTTTTCTTATTGTCTTCAAAATGCCGTACCTTTATAACAAGCAAGTGTAAGGGCACTTTCCTTGAATTCATTGGAGTGAGTGTTGATTCCAGCACCATATTCCAGCAGTACTCTCGCAACCTCAACATGACCTGCACTAGCTGCTTCCATTAAGGGGGTATGTCCATTTTCATTATGATCTTCAATATTTGCACCTGCTTTCAACAATACCTTGACAATGTCAACAAATCCCCCTGCACAAGCATATGTGAGCGCTGTGTTCCCTAAAAGGAAAAGACAAATACATCACGGTCATGCCTCCACGATTATAACATTAATCAATTTTCTGCATTGTCGCTCAACCTTTATTTTTTTTTCTATCCACCATGAAACTCTACATTCATTTACCTGATTTTTGTTGTTGTTGTGTGCCATCAAGTCATTTCTGATTTACGGCAACATGAAGGTGAACCTCTCATGGGGTTTTCTAGGACTAAGGGGATATGATTCATTGAAGGTTACCCAGTGGGTTTCCATGACTGAGCAGGGAACTGAACCCTGGTTTCCAGGGACATTGTTCCAATGCTCAAACCACTACATAACACTGGCTCTCTATAGGTAAAATCAAAAGAATTTTCTTTTGAGTAGACATACGTAGCACCGCTCTGTAAGAGTATCACCATATATATTCATGTAAAGGTCTACCTCATGTATAAGTCAAGGGCAGATTTGGGGGCCAAAATCATGGATTTTGATATGACCCGTGGACAAGTGGAGGGTCACTCTGCAGAGAGGGGAAAGGGCAGAACTGCTTCAGGGGACTAGATGTCCCTGGCCACTGCCATTTTCCTGCTGAGGCATTCAGAA
Organism: Ctenosaura bakeri; assembly: GCA_948474755.1. Taxonomy (NCBI): domain Eukaryota; kingdom Metazoa; phylum Chordata; class Lepidosauria; order Squamata; family Iguanidae; genus Ctenosaura; species Ctenosaura bakeri. The sequence continues at coordinate 160,767 of CAOLHI010002239.1, forward strand.
AGGTCTTTGCTACTCAGAGATAGGGACTTTTTTTAATATATAAAAGTTAAGATACAGAACTAACTCATCAAAAAAGGAGCCATCCTCTTCTCTGAGTAGAGAGGCAAAAGGTGAAAGCTTAGTCTGTTCCACAAGAACATAAAAGAAGCCCCCTCTACTTTCTTGGTGTTCCTTTGACCGTAAGCACCATTTTCCCACCCAGATACTCAAAAAGGACCAGAAGGGGCACCACAGACAAGAGAACAGAGGGGATTGGTGCTTCTTTTAGGGTCTTCCAGGATGGACTAAGCTCCTGCCTTTTAGCATTCCGCTCAGAGAAGGGGCTGGTCCTCCCCCCACCCCGTTTTTCTGACAAGAAGTAAGACCTGGATCCAGGCTTTTAGGGGTTAATTTTTTCACTAAAATTCTTAAGACTTATACATGAGTATATACAGTAATTCTAAATCAGTTTTTCCCACAGTTACTAACAATAATGTAGTGGCTTCTAATATTGCACCATTTCATTCCAGAGTGACCACTCTGCATGCTCAACATTCACAACAGTATCAGGTTTCTATAAGATAAAGCATGCTTTGATACAAGCTGATCAACTGCTTAATCTTAAAAACAAATATGGGCATTATATAGGTAGGGCCTTTACACATGTAGTCCAAAGCGCAAATGAGAGGTAGGAATGGCACCATGGGTGAGCCCAAATAATCCCAGTCTCTGGAGGTGAAAATCTGAACAAGGCTATTATCAGAAAGAAAGGTATAAACAAAGCACTGGTAACCTCTCAGAGATGAGCCACCTGAATGACTAAGATTCTGTAAAACTTACAGTGTAAGTTCTGTCCAAGCCTGAAAGACTCTCTGAGTTGGCTTTTGGGCAAGAAAGAGCTGAAATAAAAAAATCTTGTTGCCTGATCTTGTTGCCTATTCTATTCTAATGTTGAGCATTCTTCTAACTGGGACTGCAGTCAGCAGATCATCTCTACTTGGTTAAAAAGCAAAGTTATTTATTTAATTTCTAGACCACTTTTATTCCAGTATGGGACTCAAGGTAGCTCACAAAATAGGTTAAAACAAACCACATCAAAAATATCAATCATAATAGTAAATGATAGTTTAAAGCCATTAAATAATCTATTCTACCAAAGCAGAACAAACACAAAATAATTTTGAAAGCATTTACAATGTAACAATACGGCTAAAAGTACTGCGCCACACCTCCTCACTTAAAGAGCTTCAAATAGCAACTAGCTAATAGCCAAAAGTTTGCCTAAATAAAATGTTTTTGCCCACCAGCAAAAGGGAGCAGAGAGTTACCTTACCCTCCTGTCAGACAAAGGTGGTCAGTCCAAGAACAGCCACCAAGAAGGCCCACTCACATTAGAAAAGTTAAAAAAATATCAGAAGGTAGAAACATATTTCCCACCAATTTTTAGCCAAATAAGGGGAAGTATGGGCCGTCTTGGGAGGGCCCACAGGGACAAAAACTGGTCTCATCCCATAGCAAGTTTGCCTTCCCATTCTACACAGTTCCAATTCTGCATCAAAGAAATTTTCCACTGTATCTTTTTAAATTTGCACTCTATATTTTAAATTTATGGTAGTTCATAATGCCTCTGGTAACAAGTAATCATTCTAATCCAGCTTTCTGTCTCTAGAAAGAGAAATTTTTCATTGCCTATACATTCTAATAGACACAGCTACACATACTCTAAAACTCCTCTTTATTTTCAGTCCAGAATTAATGAAGGAGTATATCTCTCAACATGAGCCTATCCATTTTATCCCCAGAGAATCGCTACTATCACAGTCATGTTTAGTGAGGACATGTGAGAGGGCTCTGTCAGTGGCTGCTCCCAGGCGGCAAAACTCTCCTCCAAAGGGGACTAAGCTGGCCTCTCTGTTTTCCTTCCACCAACAGGAAAATATTATTTTAGACTGTTAGGTAAGTAAACTAATTGTTGCAGAAAGCTCTTTTAATGTGTGTGCACTGTACTTATATTCCCATAGTCATGTTTCAAAAGCTTTTAAATGGTTTTAAATTAGTGCTCCTTTAATGGGATAGTTTATTTTGTTTTAAAACTCTTTATTATAATCACTGTGTCTTATCTATACTCTGCTTTAATCTATCTTATGGGTTTCATGCAGTAAGAAATACAGGATATAAATTTTATACACACACACACACACACCCCTTCTGCACCTGCCAGTGACTAACTCAGATCACTTCCACACTACACCGTTATAGTGCTATTATTCCACTTTCTACATCCTAGGGGATCCTGGGGTTTGCAGTTTAGGCAGAGGCCTTTCGAATCCTCAGTCAGAGAGCTCTTTGGCCTCAGCAGACTGCAAACTCCAGAATTCCATAGGATGTTGAAAGTGGAATAATAGCACTGTAATAGTGTAGTGCGGAAATGGCCTCAGTCTGCTGAGTTTTACAACAAGCCTCATGGTTACAACATCTGACCAAACCACTGGACTTTCCTGTTTCTTCTTCTACCTTTTAATTGAATAACCAAGCTTGGAAAACTCAAAACTTGCACGCTTATCTCATATCATGGCAGATTTTACCTAAATGTGAATTTTAGATTTCCCCCCCAATGAACCAATATGGTTACTTTCGATTTTAATGGTGATCAACAATATCTGATGACAAGGACAGTTTCTACAACATGATTATTTTCAATTCACGTACAGCCATTTTCACTGAAAGTAATGAAAGATGAACAGGTTGCCAACCTGTAACTGTGATTCTTTGAGTGGTTATCTGTGAACTCACACATATGGACCATTCTGCACCTGCACAGACATCTTTGGAAGCTTCTAGAGTTGCACTTTAGTGGTATCCCTGCCCCCTTGCCCACACGCATATAAGGCTAGCCAACAGGAGATCTGGAGAAAGCAATAGCATGAAGAGGGTGGGTTGTGTGAGTTCACAGATGACCACTGAAATCACACAGTTACAGATAGGCAACCTGTTATTTCTCTTTGCAGTCTCTGTGACACTCTCATATGGGAGAATAGCAAATCAAACTCACTAAACACAGTGGGTCATGCCAGGATCAACAACAGTACTACTCTATCAAATGCTGCATCAGCTCAGGACTGAGCACCTATACAGTAATGAGACAAGGACGTAGACAGTTTTGACCACATAGTCACATGGCACAGTTCTGGGAAAGGAATCTCTCTGAGATACACAACAAGATGGCCACTGCCTGATGAGAAGAGATCACCTTTCCATTCTTGTTCATGTTATAGGCAATGAACAGTTGAGGAGACTTCCTAAATTGCTTTGTCCAGGAGATGCAGAAAAGGACTGCCCACCTCATGTCTAGGGTATGAAGGTGCACCTGAGTTCAGAAAATGGGGATTGCATGAAGCTGGGAAGCACCAGCAACTGGTTAAGATGAAAAGTGGAAACTACCTTCAGGGGTAAAGAGAAGTCAGTAAAGAGGACCACCCTGTCCATAAGAAACGACAAGTTAGGTGGATTCATTCTGAGCACTGGTTTTACAAGCAGAGGTAATGGCGACAAGAATGCTGTATTCTAGGAGGGCAGCTTCTCATTCATGGAAGAGTGGAACAACCCTTGCTTGTCAAACAGAAGATCTTCAATCCTGAACCTTGCATCATGGACTAGACTTGCAGAGCAGTGCTAGACATGCCTATGAAGAATGAGAGCACTGGCCATGGTCTTCACATTACAGACTGCCTGTGCTTCAGTATGATAGTCTGCTGAGACATGGACTTATGTCCTTCAGAGGGAAAAAGCAAAGCCACCTTCTTATCATCACCTGACAAGGGTTCCATTAAGAGGGAAAGCTGTTCCCAGAGGAACTGCTGTTAGGCCTCCTCATACAGGCCTGATAATTTGCTATTTTAAGAAGAAAGCAGCTGTGGAACAGGTCTTGCAGACCCACAGCACTGTTCTTACACCCACTCCATTGGACAGTGCTACCGTCTGGCAGTCCCCTTCCCACTCAAAAGCCTTAAGGTGAGAAGTGTTGTTATGCTTCACTTGCCAAGTAAAGGTCTGGTGAAATGGGCACAAGTCAACCATGTAGTCCTCGCCCAGGCAGTGAAGACAATATGCATGAAAACTGGATCTTTCCCCAACAGCCTAGACAGTTCTTGAAGAAAGTTTTTGGGACTGTAAGTCCTTGGAGAGAGAAAATGAACTGATGGATTGATAAAAGTCAAAAAATACAGAGACTTTCAGACAACCCTGCCACGACAGCAGATGAAAAGGAATCAGGTTTTGGCAGAAACACACAACTTACATGCATGTAGGAGAGGGTTACCAACAAAATGGAGCTCTAGAAGCTTCTAAACATCTCCACACAGGTGCAGAAAGAGAGACTGACACAGTGAACAATCATTTTAGGAAGAGCTGAAAGGGCAGTTTTCAACTAGTGGGTTATATTTCCTCATGCCAGCTGATCAAGGCAGGAGGACCCAAACTTTCAATTCCATTTTGTTCATTTACTCACCTCTCTTCCTCAATAGTTTAACTACGCTGCCTTGCTTACAATTAATTAGTAATTCAGAGATGAAGATCAGACAAGAACAGCAGAAGAAAAGTTTTTTCCCCCTAAAAGAAATCAGAATTTGGGGTTTCCTGTCTTGATCACCTGGCATGAGAGAATAATCCACTAATTGTGAATTGCACCTTCAACCAGCCTGACTATGTGAGAGACACAGAGACCGTGATCTGTTATTTTTTTATTGAATCATAAAAATAGACAAAAAACAAAATAGAAATCCCACAATAACACTACACAAAACAAAACAATATAAAAGAAAACAGACTATAAAATAAACCGCATAACAATGGGCTATCAAAAAGGAGAGCAAAAAAGGGCAAAACTAAAAATATCAAACTAAACTACAAGACAACTACAAAACAACATATTGAAGAAAAACAATCATTTCTTCCTATACAAAAATGTATTACGGCAAATTAAAAATACAGTATTAGTTTAAATGCTTTAATTCTCCAAAACTACGATCCTGTTTTTAAATTATTATAACACCAGCTAGTTTTCTTCATCAAGTATCCATTTTACACAGAATTTTCAAAATATTAATTACTGTATTTTACGCTAGTAATGTACATTTATTTCCTGCAAGGCTCTTAACATTCAAAACCCAACAAATAGGGAATAACAATCTGTAAACATGTATTACTTGTTTCACAACTCTCTATTCTATACTAACCTGTTGAAGACTGGGCATTGACATCAGCACAATGAACGAGTAGCAGTTTCACAATGTCAACATAGCCTCCACTGGCTGCTGCCATGAGTGGGGTTATATCTCCTTTATTCCCTCTGTCTTCAACATTTGCATGCATGGCAAGCAGTACCTGCATAAATGAAACATAAGTTAACCTCAAACTTCCATTACTATTCTGTCCTCTTGACTTCCTGATATTTCTTTCTTCTCTGTCAGAAGAGGCATTATAAAAAAAAAAAAACAGATTAGACTGGAATGCCACCCTGATATTCAATTGTAAGGGCAATTACTTGACACCCACACTATGTTGCTTCTAAACAGAAAGCTTCCTGTACAAAGGTTTTACCATTTCAAAAGCATACAAACAGGAAAGGGAACAGATGAAGAAGCTAAAAGAAGGTAAGAAGGGAGAACAAACTTTTGGTATCAGACAAAGATGACAAAGGTGTGGAATATAAATAGTGTAGACTGTTGGTTCAAGACTACCTAAAGAGAAATGTTGCTGCATTCGACAGCCCAAGGTAGCAGCAACCCATAAATTCCAGATCACTCCATTCATAACACCCCAGTACTGTGCCATATTTCCTGGACTACAGAAACAGTATACCACTAGAGGAATGGCACTATTATGTGCCATCACTTTCCTTGTCCATCTTGGCCCTAACACAATGGGACAAGGTGAAGCTAGATGTCACCATAACGTGCTTTGGAAGTCACAAATGAGAGCCTACTTGGTAAGGAGGAAGAAATATTCTCAAGATGAAAATACTAAGGGGATGAGAAACACTTCAACACTTATTTTAAAAACTACAAAGTAATGGTGGACTTGAACATGATCATTACAGAACAACTACAAAGTATTACGAAACCATGACTATACAAGCAAATAAAGAAAAACAAAGTATTGTAATTCAGATGATCTACATTCACATGTCGTCAATCTACTTATTTTATTTTTTCAGTGCAAGTTCTTCCTAAAGTCCTACATGTTCCCAAATACAATTTGAGGCAAATAATACACACTGTTTTTGGTTCTAATTCTATCCCAAGCCAATTCTGTCACAAAACAGATGTAACCGAAAAATTTAGGACTGCAAACTAATGATGTTGTTGTCCTGATTTTTACTGGATGTAGGACACTAGATTATGTAGACACAATCCACAGCTCAAGCTTTGTCTTCAGCATCAGTTTTCAAGATATTAAACACAATCTTTCCTGTTTTACCTGGAGATGCCAAGGAAGAGCTTTGCATTTCTACATGCATCTATCCACTGCACCATTCAACTATAGCATTATATCAGAGGTAAGATGTGCATTGTCCCAAAAAGCCACTCCCCCCACTGCACCGCTAAATTCTGGGAAGTTGTGTCAATGAACTCCAGCAGCACACCACTAAAACTATAAAAAAAGCAAAAAAACTTAACTTTAAGCAGTTTTATTCAATTTCCTGTCGAAATTCAGCAGCAAGCAATAAACTCATCTTTGAAACAAACATTAGCTGTTGTTTTCAGGGCTTTTCCCAGTTTATCACCAAATTTTGATGGCATGGAAGGTGACAGATAGCAGAAGGTGGTAGTGGGGGAAAGGTTCCTGATCTCACCAAATTCCCCATGCTCGTCCTATACTCACCCTTATAATCCTGACAGACTCTCTGACTTCACTAACCAAAGTAAAATCAGGGTTGTAAAGCAGGGGGTGTGGCAGTGTAGAGAAACATGGTCAACTTTCTACACTTGCAGTTAGCTTCTGGAAAATCAATGCTATAATCTTCTGGTAATAGAAACAACTGTGACTAAAGGCTCTTACTCTACTTGAGTGAGGGAGTATGGAGGGAGGGGAACAAATCCTGAGGATGCAACTGAAGTTCTTTATGACAGAGCATCCTAGTGTCACCAGCAAAGATGTATGCTTACTATTATATAAATATATGGAGCCAATTCACTTCTATGACACAATAAGATATAATTCACAGTCACATGAATCTTCCTGACTTTTCTCACTGACAACTGTGAAGCCATCCTTTTTATTTTAAGACATAACTTAGTAGTTCCAACTGATGCTCGTGGAATAAACTGACCTCAGGCTAGGTACAGATCATCAAAGATCGTGATACTCCTTGCTGCAGGCATATAAAAGCAGGCCTGGCCCAATCCCAATTTTGCTCCCCAGTGCACTTCCTGACAACAGCTAGTGTATTAAAAAATATTAAATCCTTAAAACAGAGGTATTTAAGTGCAAAGAATGTAGACATAACTAATTAAAACACATTAATGCAGTTTTTAGTTCTCCATGTGTTTTCCACAACTTTTCATTGAGTATAAAATCTTCAAAACTATGACAATACAAGCAAATAAAAATGTAATATTTTGTTGTATTTCTCTAAATGAGGACTGTATTCTACAAGCCAGAACTGTTTCTGGATTTATTGTCAAGTAACAGCATGAAGTGACTGATACTGATGTTTTACAAACAGCTCATATTTGTATTACACTCATAGCTCAGGTCTTTTCTGTCTAATCAGAAACAGGTATTTAAGAACTGAAATGTTCATGTACGGAACAACTCGCATCTCACAAACAGGAACAGTTTAACATCAGCCCCACTTACTTGTGCCAATTCATAATACCCAGCTGAACATGCCAAACAAAGTAGGCTCTCCCCCTCCTCTGTATGTTCATTTACGCTTCTTCCTTCATCCAGCAGCTTCCGTACAGCATTTACATCCCCATCTGAGCAAGCTTCTGCCAAACTGCGACTGAAAGATATATTTAAACACAATGAGCCTGGAGAATGAGCCAAAGAAGTTACACAAATGGTAATTTACCACTAACCTCAGATTTTCCAGTTAGGATTAATATAAATTCAAAAATCTTAAACATAGATTAATGTAAAAACTAAGAAAAAACTAGCATGGCTGTCTGACAGTGCTGTCTATCACTACCTGCCTTACTTCAGTTCTCCATTCCACTTAACAATCCCTAGAGCCTTTTTTAAGGGACTAATGGCTCACAGAGTGTTCCCTGACAAGCCACAAATGAAGTTGGTGGTCCACAATTTGATGCATACTTCTCCTTGTAACTCTGAAATTCAGATCAAGGTCTATCTAGGTTGCTTTATATAAGAGGTGGGAAAATGGGGCCTGCAGGCATACATGACTTTAACAAGGCAATTTTTGTAAACCTCAGCATCCCAAAATTTTTAAGTTTTTTTTTAAAAAAAAATCTAAAAATTTCCAAGGGTGTATGGGGCCATTTTTGTCACATCCTCCCCAGCTGCTTTAATCCATCTTTTTTTTTCCAACCAAGGCTCTTTCCACAGATTACCAGATTCTGGCAGCATCCCATGGGGAACTCAGCAGAGTCTCTCCCAGGAAGGGAATGTGATATGAGCATTTCCTTCCATACCCACTCCCTGCGGCAATGGAGGAGGTGTGATGGCACCATCCCAGGCTGCACCGGGGCAGGAAACAAGGCCATTGTGCTTCATAACCCTCTGCAGCTCAGGTTAAGTGTGGGAGGGTGACAAGAAGGCTGCACAATTGCCAGTCATTGAGGGGTAAAATCCGTCAGTGATTTGCAGTGTGATCACACTATCTGGGGACGGGATAATGATGGGACACAGACTGCACTGTGCATAAATATTGCCTGGGTCCTGTCCTCCTCCCATCCCCAATGTGGGACAATGACATCCTGCGGAAGGGGCCTAAGAAACAAATTGAAAAGAGGTCAGAGTGGATTTTTTTTAAAATGAAAAAGAAACTCAGAACATTGAGTGTACGCAGCAGGAGATGATGTAGCTTTCCCAAGTGCCACAGAAAAGTGATTTAGGCCCTTAGCACTTGGCAGTTGCCCACTCTTCCTTTAGAAGCTGCTTAAATCAAGAATAGCAAGTTTAAAAATGCCCTATATCTTGAAAAAAAAATCACAGATGTCAGCTTTTCACATCAAATCCACATAAATTCAAAGGAAGACATACACAAAACGGAATACATACTTGTCCACTTGTCCTGCATTGTGATTGTTCTCTGCTCTCATCCGTGTCAATGCTGCAGCAGCTTCATCCAATGCACAGCTGACAGAAGAAGTCAATCTTCGGAGCACTTCAGGATCTGCGAAGGCTTTACCATCGGCAGTGGACAATTTACCAATCCCTTCAGCGTATGTATGTTCATCAATCAGGTTAGTATGAAAACCACACAAAAAATGCAGAGACACTATTTTAAATTTCAGCCACATGCACTATGAGTTAAAACATCAGAAGCAAACATGCCAGAAAATTAGAAGTTATTTTGTCCCTAAAAGATGAGAAGTTGAAATAAAATATTAAAAGAAAACCCTAGCTTTAGGATTTTGATAATTTCCACTACACACTTAATACCAACTCTTACACTTATACAAAACCAAGAACCCGAAGAACTAAGAAAAGCTCAATGGCATATCCATTTGAGAGCTAAATTGTTTTGGTTATTTTGAATATTTCCTGAATTTTCAGATGAAGTAGCAAAAATAAAGTCAAGCGCAGATTAAATGCAATGCAGAAAACTTGACATACTTGTATGATGCCATAGAAATTAATCCATTTCCCCAAGTTTTATCAGCTTAAAGAAGTATTCTAAATATCACACTGTAAGTTGGATATATATTCAATAACACTTAGTTTATTTCTTTGAAATGAATTAATTCAATTAATATCGAAGTCACTAATTAGTTACAATCAATTTTCTGCTTTTCACAAGCCTACTGCAAGTGTGACTAAGCCTGGATCCAACTCTGTGTCTTCTGATGAAACACAGTGCTAAGAGTAGTTTGTTTTATAAATATATTAGTCACAATGTTTCATAATGGCCAGTTTTAGAAACCAGGTTTTTTTAAAAGTTTGTAAAAATGTTTCTGGTTTTGCTTCTGAAATATTTTTCACAATCTAATGCCGCAACTTTTTAAGAAAGAAAAACATACATTTTGTTCATTATAATGCCTCATATACCAGCGTAATAAAATATCTCTTAAAGAAAACTATATTAAGATTTTAAACTAATGCATATAGCACAAACAGTGAAAATTTGGATTTTCTGTTCTAGATACACAAATCGGTGTCACAGAATAAACACTGAAATCACAGCATGAGAAAATAAAATAATAATTTAGAACCATTAAGAAATCAGCAGGTGGGGCCAAACGTAGTTGGTAAAAGGAGCATGCTAGAAACACACATTTAAGAACACCTAAACAACATCTCTTAGATTTTCAATCACAGTTGTCCCTCCACTTTTGTGAGGGTTTGAGCTGCAGAACCCGCATGAAAGTGGAAAAACTGCAAATAAGTCCCCCCTGCTCCCTGTCCCATTCCCTTCCAGGCTTCTCCCTTCCCATTCCCACACAACAGGGAAGGGAATAGAGGGCGAGGGAAGGCCCACAAGAGCCTTCTTTTCCGTCTCTGGACTTCCTCCTGCCATTCCTATGCATTTTGCCCCAGCACTGAGAACTCATGTAAGCCTTACCCTGACTCAATTCCTTTCCATTTTGCCCTGGAACAAATTCTCCTCACCAGGGCAAAATGCACAGGAATGGCAGGGGGAGCTCCAGAGCTCGCACGAGCTTCCACTCCCCCTTTCCCTTCCATTTTGCTTGGGAAGGGAAAGGAGGGAGCTGGGGGGGAGGAAGGCTTGCATGAGCTTTCCCGCATTCCCCTTTCTCTTCTGTTTTGCATGGGAAGGGAAGGAGGGAGCTCCAGAGGGGGGAAAGAAAGCTTGCACAAGCTTTCCCCCATTCCACTTTCCATTTTGCATGGGAAGGGGAAGGAGGGAGCTCTGGAGGGAGGAAAGGAAGGCTTGTGTGAGCTTTCCCTCGCACCCCTTTCCCTTCCATTTCGCTTTGGTTTGAGTTCTTTGCACTGGGGCAAACTGCATGGGAATGGGAGGAGGAGAATGGGGGGAGGCATGCATGCTCACAAATAATCAATTTTGCGAACATCAAACCCATGAATGTGGGAGGAGAACTATACCCCATAGGGTACTCATTAATAACTTCTCTTGATCATAGTGGTTCAACCCAAAACTAAGATGGTATATGCTACAAGATTCTATTTGAAGGAGAATAATTCATAGAAAATGTTCCTTATGCCACTAGGAACTTGCCACTTAGTAGAAATCACTAGTGACGCAGGCTAGGCGCTTTTGTGAACCCAAAACCCAACACGCTTTTGTGAACAGTGGTTTGACCATTGGACTTACTGCAGGTAGATCAGGCAGAACAATGATCTTCCTGACATGGGACGAAGGATGGGTTGTGTGAATGCACAGATGACTATCTGAGGAGCCACAGTTATAGGACAGTAGCTTGTCTTTTTTGTGATTTTGATGGCACACATACATGGGAAGATTAGCAGGCTAGTTTACTCAAGGAGAACAGATATCACACCAAATTGGGTGAAAACACTACATAGCCAAGGCAACATCCATCCTCACTCTGGTATCCAATCAGCAGTATCTTCACAAATACAAAAAGATCATGTAGCTTTCTCTTAAAAATCGGATGTACTGAATGAAGTTTTATCTCCCTCCCCCAAAAGCTCCAATTTGCAGTTTGGGCATGTTGCAGCACCCGTGTCTGAGCCTGGATGCCCTGGTCTTGATTACATTCCATTTGCATTACGGCTATGTAAACTATGTGGGCCTGCGTCTGAAAACTGTTCATAATGCAAAATGTCTAAGCCAGGAACATGTAAATCCCCTGTTCAAACAGCTTTACTAACTACAGTCTGTTTCTGGAGAGAATTCAAGATGTAGGTTATGACATTTAAAGCCCTACACGGCTTTACAGATGATTATATTATAATAGCATAGAGTGGGTCCTCCATACATGCAGTTTCCAGTTCATACAAAGCACTGCATTCTTATACCTAAAATGGCAGTGATGTGTGCATGGACACACTGAAGCATCCATGTGCACATCACCACCACTGAACAGAATGGGACACAAGCATTCACAAATTCTTCTATTTGTAGGAATTTCTGAAACAGAACCTCCACATATACAGAAGGCCCACTGTATGTCTCTATTTAAATCTCCTCAAATTTTAAGATTCTCAGGAGGATTTTATCTTGGTCCTACCATCCTCACAGATACAGAAGAGAGCCTTCTCAGTGGCTGTTCTCAGCTTGTGGAACAACCTGCCACAGAAGGCTCATATTCAGGGACATGCATGTTCTTTTGAATTGTTTAACTGTTTCTTGGAAATTAACAAATGGCCAACAGAAGTGGATTTTTCATGCCCTTTTGACTGTTAAAAGACACAGGAAGCCCCTGCCTTTCAACACTCTGTTATCTGACAACTCACTCTTTCAAAGCTTAAGGACAAGTTCTACTAATTCGGCAGAGGTTCTTGTCAAGAAAGGAGTTGCATCACAACAGGTACTGATTAAAATAAATCTTTACTGGCTTTTGCACTCATCATGACTTCAGTGTTCAGACTGAGGGAATGTGGAAAGGAGCAAAGCAGTTATGCGGTACCTCCCCCACGTGGTTCCCAGCCAAGCAGACCTCTTATCTCACTACAGCTGCATTCTATTCTAACATTCCCATCCCTCTGTGCTAGGCACTTATTTCCCTAATGGCTATTGTAATTCTTTTGGTGGGCTAACTGACTGCCCAACAGTTCTGCTCCTTTCATCAGTTCTTTTAGCCTATGGAGGCTCTCTTGGGACCATTCTCTCACACATACTGCTTACAAAAGCAAGCTAGGAGGGAGAAAAAGGCACTAAGTCAACTGAGAGACTTTGCAAGCAGCACATGAGCAGCTAGTCCCAAGTAAGCCTCTAAGTCCTTCATGCTTCATATAGTATATAGTACATGGGTTCTGCTTTTCAACCAATTCTGTCTGCTAACAGTGCTCCATCCCTAGCTTGTCAGATAAGTGATAAAGCCTGTACTTCATTACTGGAAGGATAATTTCCCTCCATTTCTGATTCAGTGAATAAAAGATCTAACAATACTTATAACATCTGAATGATGTACAGGTGAAATTTACAAATGGACTTATATTTGGACATATGGTCAGTTTTTTACAGAAACTTATTGCTAATGTGGTTATTCTTCTTTCTGTGTTCTTTTTTTTTTTTGCTCTTCTTATTCTGGAACATTTTATTATATATAAATCAGAACCCTTCTGAACAAAAAGAAAAAAATTAAGTGCCTAGGCTGTTTCTGAGCTATTGGCATGGATAGTGCCAATTACTATAGGCTCTGGGGCCTTTAAGGAGAAATCCACTAGCAGGACTATGCCATAAAACAGAGAAAAGGACATCAATATCAGACCAGTCAATATCAAAGAAAGGGAAGCCAGACATGGTTAAAAATGAAGGAATGGACAATACTGAGACTCAAATCAAAATCAATAGTATCAATACCAACAAGAAAAGTCATTCCAGTCAAAGTAGGAGGAGAATTAGATATGGGCACCATTAGTACTTGAGAAGATCAAGGCTAGACTATCTGCTTAGCTCCAGGAGGGGAATGCACAGAGCCCCTGACACAATGGCATAGAGTGCTTCAATGGCAAGAATGAAGCTGAGACTGATGTTGCCACAGGAGCCTAAACTCCAAGACAAAGAGTAACCAGGAGCACTGTAAGTGTCACGGCCAAGGTCAGGGGATGCATGAGTACCTTTACGGCAGCACAACATACCAAAACTATCCGTTATTCTGGAAGGTTGGAAACTGAGCTATGAGCTTACAGCAAAGGCAACCAAAAGAGGCTGACAGAGTACATTAGTGGTAATATGGTAGCAATTTCACCTTTCATAGCCTATTTGTAACTTATCCATCATTGGGTAATGCAGGGGTGGGGAAAATGCAGTCCATGGCTGCTCCCTGAAACCCTCACTTTCCCCAATTTTTAAAAAATGTTTTGGCTGAACAATAGTTTAAAAACCACTTTAACCACCAGAAAACAAACAGACAAACATGGTGGTTGGGTCCCCTTGGCCCCCAATTACCTTCCTTCACTACTCTCAAAACTGAAAATTGGCCTATTTCAGCTGCTACTCACAATCAGGAACAATATAACATTACTTCTATTTGCGCCAGGAGTGGCAGTACAGCCTGTGGGATGAAGAATAGGAACTACACAACAGTACTGTTACGGTTTTCTGCCAAGTTCAAAATTCAAAACCCAAGGTTGAACTCTACTGACCCAAAAAAACCTAAAGAGCTACTTCGCCATTGTGTGCCTTCAAGTCATTTTCAACTTATGGTGACGCTAACATGACTCTATCACAGGGTTTTCTTGGCCAAGTTTGTTCAGAGGCAGATTTCACTTTGCTCCCTCTGAGGCTGAACATATTCAATTTGACTAAGGTCATCCAGTGGGTTCCCATGACCAAGTGGGGAATTGAACTCCAGAGCCGTAGTCTAATGCTCAAACCCACTATGCCACACTGCCTCTCAAACAGCTAATACCAAAACAACCCAGTAGCTACCTCAGTTTTGAATAGAAGAGAACACTTCCCAAGATGGATACCTCCTTCTTCAGCATGGTTGCATTTAAGCCTTTCAATCCTATTATGTTGTACAACTATGCAACGTGGTGCTCTCCAGATGCTTTATCTGAAAATAACCATAAGCCTCTGCCAGTATGGTCAATAGTCATGCAAGGGTCTAAAACAGTGCTTTTCAGGTTATAAGATGTAAGGGAACCAGCAATTATAATTTTTCCAAGGACCAGTACCATATGTGCCCATTGGCTACAACTGCTTTTTTTCTTTCCTGGAAACTTACCAGGGACTAGCAGGCAACAGCTTGGGGGCTAGCACTGATCCAGGGACCACTAAAGTACATCCACTGTCTATGCAGCAGTTTGGTTCCACAGACCTCCCCATGAAGCATAATGTCCCATTATAGTCAACAGACACAACCTGTGTGCACATGTGGCAGTGCGGGCTCACACCCTCCAAATCCAATGACTATAATGGGACATGACATTTCACACAACCTCACATTCAAACATGTGGATTGCAAGAGAGGAGGACCCACTGTATTTTAAGTATCCATGGTCTAAAATATCTGTAGGACAAAAGATTGTCTATTTCTGCTGCAGAATAAATAAGACACACTTCAAACTATCAAACTTTTTTCAGTTACCCTATCATAAAATACCAGACTACAATCCTGCAAGTTCTTGGGCTTCTACAGGGCTATGGAAAAGGTTCCTCAAAAGTTGCAATGTCTACAAGTCATAACTACTGAGATTAGTGAAAAGCCACCAAGACAATGAGATACTCATTTGCTAAAATGACTTTAATGCATCAACAGGAATGAGCAGAGCTTAGAACAACTCTTTGGAGCAGCAGAAAACCAGCGGGATCCAACTTCTATATAACTTTGTGACATCCTTCAGATATTTAAAGATGACTATCATGTCACGTCTCTGTCTTCTCTTCTCCATGATAAACAGAACCAGCTCCCTATGTTGTTCTTCATAAGGCTTGGTTTCCAGACCTTTGATCATCTTAGCACCCTTCTCTGAACACATTCCAACTTGTTAATATCTAGAACTGGGTATCACAGTAGCATCAACAAGATCCACAGCACTCATCTGATTTACTAAGCTTGTTGCTCGGTCAAAAAAGGGGGTAAAATTAATTTGGAATGCCTTGAGAAACCCAAGCAGGCGCTCAGTAATCACAGCATTACTTTCTAAATGTGAGAAGACTGATTGTTTAATTATCTGTCCTAGAACTTTCCCAGGTACTGAAGTCAAGCTGAATGGCTGGTAGTTGCACTGGCCTTCATTTTCCCTCTTTCTGAAGATGAAGACAATATTTGCCTTCCTCCATCTGCTGGGACCTCGCCTATCCTCCAAGAATTCTCAATGATGGTGGCTAGAATAGCTAGGAATTCCTTTAATACCTACTTTACATATTCACGGCTGCAGTCCTTTTATTGAATAATCTATTCTCTTTCTACCAGTTAAAACACTGGGAGAAGACAGAGGAATTGAACAATTCAATCTTCTTTCTGTCTCCTGTTAGCAGATCCCTTTTGAATCTTCAGTCTGGCTGGGGGGTCTACAGTAGACGTATACAATAAGGTTATTGTTATTGTATTGCATTGTTATTAGGAAATAACAATTGTTACTTCTCTCCTTTAATTTTACCCAAAGCTTTCATCCTGTTTCCCATGTTCTAAGTCATGAATCTCCTCACAGGTATATATATCCTATATTGCTAGTGCTCCTCCTTCCCTGTTTGGTCTGTTTCTTTGTTATAGGTTATACCCTTCCATTACTATGTTCCAATCATAAGACTCTTCACACCAAGTTTCAGTGATGCCTATTAAATCATATTTGCCTTCTGTTAAGACTTCACATACATCTTATTCCTCATACTCTGTGCATTAGTGTAGATATATCTAAAACCATGGGTCTTCTCTCCAGTTGATTTCTTGTTGCTTTTTTTCTGCCCACTGTTGAGCTCCAGTATTATTGGCTGAATTCTCCCTGCTTTCGCTAAGATTATTGTTCCCAGTGCTTGGTGTTCTCCTGCCCTCTGGAATACTGTCTCCTTCTATGATGTAATTCAAAGTGAAGCCCTCCTGATCATATTTGCAAGACTGTTGGCAAATACATTCTTCTCAACTGCTGTGGAGTGCAACCTGTCTCTTGCCAGAAATCCTTCATGAAAGAGCAGACCAAGGTCCAAGAAGTCAAATCTTTCTTGATGGCACCATCTGCAAAACCAGTTGTTTACTTCTAGTGCTCTTCTCCTTCTTCTTGAACCACATCTTTCAACATGAAGGAATGATAAAATAATTTGTGCCCCAAGACCTTTTAGTTTCCTCCCCAGAGTCTTTTAGCCTCTTGTGATACACTGAAGCCTATATCTTGCTGTATCATTTGTTCAAACATGGGTCAGAAAGAAGGTGTAATAGTCAGTGGGCTTGATCAGCCTTGCCAACCTCTCTGTTAAATTATGAATCTTTGCTTCTGTGAGACAGCATACCTCATTAGACATCTTTAACAGATGAACACACCACTGTCTGTGTTCCCTGTAACAAAGAATCACCTACTGCTATCACACATCTCTTCTTCCTTTGAAAACTGACAGTAACTCTTCCACCCACAGAACCCTCTGAGGTTGACTGAATGACTTCAGAGCTGGAAGGTTCTTGTTCCTGCCCCAGTGCCTCCTAATCATCAACTAAGAAGAGAGTTTGGAATCAGCTGTGCAGCTCCAACCATGAAGCATGGTTCTTGATAGTTCTGCTTCTGTGTGTTACATTCCTCTAAGTATCTTCCCTTTTGTGTTTTGGTATTGTTGTCCTCATTAGAGACATCCATAATTTCTTGCCCTTCTAGCAGAGTCTGCTCCACTCTTTCCTGGGCAATCAACTTCCACTTGATACAGGTATAGTGCAGCAGATCCTCTGGCAACAAAACAAACATGGCACAGATGCTGCAAGTCACTGCAACATCTCCATCATCATCCATGGTCATCATCCTATATGAACAGCAGCATAGCTTTCCAGATTTTCCCTTTAAAATTCCCTGTGAGATGCTCCAAAAATGCCTCTTTTTCTTTCTCTTTACTGAGGCTGCAGCTATACAGAACTAATGGCTGTTCTGTATATCAAGTAAGTGACTCTGCAGCACTGTCCCCTTAGACCATGTGCTCAGACAGAACATGGCCAAAACACCCACATAAGCCTCAAAACAGCATAGGCAAACAACCAACACTCACCCCTGAAACACAAGCTTACCTTTTTCTCTTTTTTCAGAGATGATCTCACACAGCACTTCGAAACAGACATTTAAAAACTTGAGAGACAAAACAGAGCCATGAGGAACACAACAGATGTGCCATGGGGTACAGCACATGCATCCAAGCACTATGATCACAATATGATCATTTAGGCAGAAGCACTGCCTACATATCAATCTGGAAAGTTGAATTTATTGTGAAGTTCCTTTTTCAGCAATGGACTTGGATCACCCCACAGGTTTATTTAATTCAGCATCCCATTTCACACAGTGGTTAACAGGAACATAACCAGAAACAGGATATGAGCACAGTAGTCCCCTCCTGCTATTGTTCTCCAGGAATTAATAATCCATTGGCATACCACTTCTGAACATGGAAATAGTATACAGTCATCATGACTTGTAAATATGGGTGCATATCCTCTATGAATATGTCTAATCCCCTTTCCAAGTCATCTAAGCTTGACATCATACCATCTTATGGCAATAAATTCCATAAATGAATTGTGCCTTAAGTTAAGTACTTTTCTTTTACCTGTCTTGCCCTGTCAAACTAGAATACACTCAAGTAGATGGACCAATAGTTAAACCCTATATAGGGCAACTGGCTTAAAGCAATAATGAAAAATGCAAGTTATTTTACACAAGAATATCAGGACTCCAGGATCTCCACAAGCAACAATGTTTCCACCGATCCTGTACACCAAACTCAAAGAAACTGGATACAGCATATTCTCTTGTTGTTGTGGTGTGCTTTCAAGTTGTTTCTGACTTATGGCGACCCTAATGCAAACCTATCAACAGGGTTTTCTGGGGCTGAATGTGACACACCCAAGGTCACCCAGTGGGTTTCCACGGCCAAGCAGGGAACTGAATCTTGATCTCCAGGGTTATAGCCCAATGCTCAAACAACTACACCACACTGGCTCTCAACATATTCTTTACCACTGAGCAATGGCTGCAGCCTACCACACACAAACATACACCTGAACTGCAATGTCAGTAGTTGTTGCAAAAAAATCAAATACATACAAAAAAATTAAAACAGTTTTAAAATAGTTTTAAAATGAATAGATATTGATTTTATTGTATGTTCTCAGGAAATCCTTGGGTACAAAGCAGGATACATTTTATTTATTTAAATATTTATATCAAATCTAAAACTAAAATGCATCAATTATAACAAGCTATACAATACCAATTTAAAGCACCTAGATGCTCACAGATAGATGCATTAGAGCTACCCATTAGCTGGCAATGCAGTTACAACAGAGGTGCAACTAGATATAGTTCAATAAACTATGGTCTAAATCAGTGTTTCTTAACGTCTGGGAAGCCTTGGGTGTCTGTGAAGCCTTGGTGCCTTTTTAGTCTTTTTTGTGAAAAATCACCCCCAAATGCCAACTGGATCAGCAGCATAACTCAAAAAAACCCCAACACCCTGAAACGCTTTTTAAAATGCCCCGAATTGCTCTGAAAGCAAGCAAAAAATGAGGAAGCAAAACAAAGAAACAGTCAGGGCTGTCCGGCAGTGGAATCTGCTGCCTCGGAGTGTAGTGGAGTCTCCTTCCTTGGAGGTTTTTAAGCAGAGGCCTGATGGCCATCTGTCGGGAGTGCTTTGAGGGTGTTCCTGCATGGCAGGGGGTTGGACTGGATGGCCCCTGTGGTCTCTTCCAACTCTACATTTCTATGATTCTATGACCTCTGGTTATGTACAGAACTCATTTTTAGCCAACTTTCAGGAGAAAAACAGAAGATATGGTGTTCTATAGAAGCCAACACCGGCCTACACCACAGTTGTCTATCTTGACTTAATCTACCTTGTATCAAAGCAAAGATTCAATTCATTAAAAAAGCAAACAGTTTGCCACTAGTTTACTCCTCCTGTATAGATAGTATGAAGCTGCAGCCGTTTAGGTGTTGCTGGAATGTAATTCCCAGCATTCTTTACCACTGGCTATATCTCATAGGAACTGCATTTCAGCAACACCTAAAAGGCTGCACTCTGCCTACCTCCTTACTATCAATATGGTAGGAGTAGCCTCTGCCCTACCTGCTATATAACTTAAAGTCACAAAGCATGGAAGTAATTATCAGCACCATAACTGCAGTGGTGGTTTTCCTTCTCTTTCCAACTAGCAACTCTACATTTTTTATACAGAACAAGCTATATCTGAAATTCATGGGGAGGAGTAAAACTGTTGGGAAGACCAACTGTTGCAGACAAGGTTTGGAAAGAAAGCCAAGTTGTGTTGCACAATGCCACTTCTGAGATGTACATATTTTGGGTGGAATATTAAGAGTATAAAGCTATCATGAGGTAGAGTGTTGGACTATGACTCTGGAGAACAGAAGTCAAATTCCTACTCAGCCATGAAAACCTACTGGGTGACCTTGGGCAAGTCACACTCTCCCAACCTCAGAGGAAGGCACGGACTAACCTCCACTGATCAATCATGACAAGAAAAATTCATGACAAGTTCACCTCAAGGTCATCAAAAGTCAAAAACAACTTGAAGGCACACAACAACAAATCAAGAGTATAGATCCTGAATAAAGCAGACAAATATACCTAATACAAATGGAGATTTAATGAAAGCTTTCATCTTTGATGTTTAAAAGCAAAAAATAGTGATCTTTACATAGTGTGTGATGAGCCTTTCCTAGGCTGGTTTGTTGACACTTCTGATACAGAAGCGAGGTTATATTGAACCACACATCATCTGCACCCTGATCCTAACACTTCTAACAGTTTTTAAAAAAGGGAAAAGCCACCAAGACAACAGCTTAGAAGTATGTCTTCTGTGCCAACAATACTGTCCAAAAATTAGCCTGTGCTTGGAACAGGGATCCTGACAAAAAAGCCTGCAGTAAACCAAGAATCATGAATACTCCAGTAAAATCCAGTATAAGGTACATTCATAGACAGAGGATCTCTAATGGTATGTACTGACAGGTAGCACTCTACCCAATATTTAAACAAGCAAGGACCAACCTTCATTCTTTTGCTTCCTAATACATACACTTGATAATAAAAAAACTGGTTCCAACTTAAAAAGCTTATGTTAGTCTGGACTTCTCACAACTTGTCACTAGCAACGATCGCCAAGCATAAGTAAAGCCACAGAAAAGGTGTGTCCTCTGTAGCAGACAGCAATATGCCATGGAAAATTCTCCATTTTACAAATGTCATTTTTGGTGTGTGGCATTCTTAACAGGTATAATGCAATCAAAACTGTAGTTGATTTATCAGGTTAATACTTCTAGAAAGGACATATAACTACATACACACCTCTTCAGGTAAGCTACAATTAGCACTCTAAACAGTTCAGTAATTTTGCCCCACTCATATATAAGTAGAGTGCATTTAATTGAGCTGTCATGTCTTAAATATGCAAAAAAATAAAATAAAACAAAATAAATAAAATAAAATAAAAGGAAGTGCTGAACTTAACATTTAAACTTCACAAGATGTGACCTGTGAATCTCCTCTCCAATTGTCACTGGAACTACTTTTAGATACATTTATTCAACAACTTAGATTATCAATGTATTTTAGTTTTGTTTATTATAAACATGCTAAATGAGACTTCACTCGATTTATAGCAGCTATTTTTATTTTTATTTTTTTTTTGGAATATGATCACATCTAAAGGCAGATCAGACATTGGTGGGATCCAGCACTGATCCACCATAAACTATCTTAATATGGAGGCAAACAAATATGTATGGCAGTCCTTTTTTAGTATGCAGTGTCAAGATATTTAGGACCTTATGGGTGATAACCAACATTAACAAATTTGGTATAAAAATCAACTGGACATCAGAGAAGCTGTTGCAGTGGGCGAGTCCCATGCTTAAAAAACAAAAACAGAAACAACCCCACCACCACCAAAACAAAGCAAAGAAGAACGAAACAAAACAGGGTCCTGTCATCCTGTCTGCAACCTTCTGGAAAAGGTGAACTTTCCAGGCGTTTTACAAAGACAGACTTAAGTAAAGAGCATTTAGCTTGCAATGCAATTGTGTTATGACTGAAGTACATATGTCACAATGAATGAATGAGAGATTATTTATTATTTTTCCATAGTTATTTAATTTATATGCAAAAGAGAAATTCTGTATCCCAAAATACAGCTAAATCATCACAGTAAAAAACAGTATTCAGATCATTAAATTAACTATCCGAGAAAAAATAGCATTAATTTGAAACAATATAAAATCATTTAAAAATAATAACATGGATAAAAGTACAGCACCTCTATTAAAAGACCCTTCTACAACAACCAGTTAATAGTTGAAAGCTGGTCTTAAAAAACGTCTTTGTTAGCAAAAGGAAAATATAGGAAGCAAATCCATGGCTTGGAGGAAAAAAGACCAGAGCTGTGCAAATGGTTAACTTTTAATATGCATGCCTAACTGCATCACAGGACTACTTTTTACACTATCCTGAATTAAAATATGGCTGTGCATGAAAATAATTGCTGTGTCAGTACCTTCAGTGCCTTCTTCACTCTGCAAAGATGTTAAAAATCATATGGGAGAAAAATGGTGAAGTTGAGAGAAGTTTCTTTTCTGTTGATAATTGAGCTGAAATTTTATTTCCTGTATTTTATTTCTCTTTCTCACTAGTCCTCACAAAGGCAACAACGGGAGTGGCCTCTGCTCACACTGAAATTCCTCAATGCCATCTTAACTGACAACATCCCTGACAGAATGGAGGCCTGTGAGTGTAACATCATCACCATTTTTCTCCTGTACCATCTTTGCATGATGAAGAAGCTAGTGAATCTTCAAAAGCTTCTATAAGGTACTTTATGCTTTGGAGATGGCTCAAAAAAAGCTATCACTACTTGTGGGTTTTGGATTTTGTTGTATTTTGCAGCACGGCCAATATGGCTACCCACACATTTTTTTCCTGTTATGTTAGTGTTTCATTGTTCTCTTTTAAAAGTATGAAAAGAACCATTTATCTTACCTGTGAGATTGTCCTTTTGAGTGGAAGAGGAGATAAGCATCCTGATTATGGGTTGATCTCTACCTTTTCTCCAAGCAGTAGGAACATGACGGTTGTTTAGAGAATGTCCTCTTGGGGGAACCATCCTTTCCATGTGGTCAGTTGTGTTACAGCTCTGAAGCTCCCAGAAGAACTTAATGTACATAACTTCTTATCCCATTACACTAGTGGACAGAATTTAATGCTCTCTCAAGTAATAACAGTACTCATACTTCATTATTAGTATATTGAAGAAAGAGGAAAAAACAACAGTAAAAGCAAATAAGAAAGGAAGGAGATTGCCACAGAACACCTAACAAGTAAGAATCACTTAGCACGGAATTTGACATTCCAGTCCAATCCCAAATTGTGTGCCAAACATTTGACTGAGGTAAAACTTCCAGTCAATAATGTCCCACAAAGGAAGATGGCATTTTCCATGTAGCTGCCCTGCAAATCTCTGTCAGCAGTGTGTTGGTTCAAAATGCTGCCAAGGTGGCTGCACTCCTAGTGGAGTGTGCCTGGACCAGTACTAATACTCTCATCACCTTGTAATAATCTGATCATCATCATCATCATCATCATCATCATCATCATCATCGTTGTTGTCGTCAGTGTAGAGGAAGAGAACTTCTTTCCTTGGGAGCATTGACTGAAGGACAAGAACAGTGAAAAAGCTTTCTGGAAGATGGCTGTCCTCTTCAGATACACCTTGATCAACAACCAGAATCCAAAGTGTACCATATCTTCTCTAGGAATTTGGGTGGCTCAGGACAAAGCATGGCAATATTCCCTCCTGCTCCCCATGGAACAGCGAGTTGACTTTCACTAAGATCTAGACATAACTGAGTCCAGTCTTATTTCACACAGCTCCTTTCTTACTGACAGAGCTCCCAGCTCACAGACCTTGCATGCAGATGTGATGACTGTTAACAGGAGTACCTTCCATATCAACTGCTTGAGTAATGCCTAACTGGTTCAAAAGGAGGTACTGTAAATGACTTGAGAATTGTGGGCAGGTCCCATGACGGGAACCTTAAACCACTGGAGGGACTAAGAGAGAGAGTCCTCCTAATGAGTCTGCAGATGTGAGAGTGTGTTAATGTCCTATCACTTTTTCCTGTGGGAAGACATACATGATGGCAGCAAACTGTCTCTTAATCATGTTTAGTCTGAGATCCCCATCTATGCTTTCCTGAAGGAACTCCAAAGAGCAGGGGTATGATGATCTGGAGATAGTCCTGCTCTTTGCACTTGCACCATCTCCTGAACACTTGGAAGATATACTTGTAGACCTTATTAGTAGAGTGTCACCTTGAAAATAGCATGATGTCCACTACACTGTCAGAATATCCATGCCTCTGAAGCATGTGCTTTTCAAAAGCTACTCTGGAAGCTGGAGCCACATCAAGTCCATATGGTGGACTTTCCCTTGTGACAGGAGATCCAGTCTCATTAGAATAGACAGGCAGTCCAAGGCCATACTGCCTATTTCTTTGAACCATGGTCTTCTTGGCCACACTGGAATGATAAAGATTACTAGGGTATTCTCCACTCCCACTTTTCTTAGCACTCTGGAGAGGAGCAGAGTTGGAAGACAGGCCTATGGCAATATCTTCAGGCAAGGTAAGATCAGGGCATCTAGGCCCTCTACCCACTCTATCTGGTACTGTGGCTGGAACCTGGGTACCTTGTGATTGTTTGGGGAAGCACACAGATCCACTTCTGGAACTCTGGACCTTTCTACCAGGAGCTGGCGGACCTTTGGGTGAAGACCTCCATTCTGCCTGGCCAAGGTCAGTTCAGCTCAACCAATCCATTCTGGTGTTCAAAATCCCTTCGAGGTGTTCTGTTTCCAAGAACAAGAGATGGATTTCCACCCACGTTAGTAAAAGCTTTGTCTCCTCCATGAGGTGGCAGGATTGGGCTCCTCTTTGTAGCTGATGTGGGCCTTGGCTGTGACTAAGTCTGTCCTGATGAGAATTGCTCTCCACCTATTGCTGGAACACTACCAGGGCCAGTCTGACAGCCCTCAACTTCAACCAGTTTATGCTGTGGTCTAATTCCTCCTCTTTCCAAATCTACTGAACCAGGTGAGGCCCACCAACAGTGAGCACCCCAGCCTAATAGGCTGGCATTGGTTATGGCCTGGACTTTTGATTTGTCCCAGAAGGTTTTCCCCTCTGTGAATCACAACAGAGTTCCATCAAGCCAAAGACTGCATTGTCTACAATGGCACCCAGATCTTCTGGTGACTCTTGGACATTATGACCGACTGATAAAGGAAGAGGAATTCAGAAGTGGAACCTCAACCACAGGAGGTAATCTGCAGCCATGATCATAAAGCCTTGGACAGACACTAGGAAGGACAGGTCCACCTTCTTTATCAGCTTTACTAAAGCAATGGCTCTCCTGATGCTCTGGATTCTCTTTAGAAGCAAATCTATCATGCCTGAGTTGGTGTATATATCACTGTTCCAACATGCTGAATCTTCTGAGCCAGAGTGAGGTGGCTCTTCCCATGATTTCCCAGAAAACCATGGTAATCCAACAAATTCAGCACCTTCTACACATCCTCTTAGCCATGCTAGAAAGATACTGCACGCATCAGCAGGCTGTCCAAATATAGCCATCCACAGACATGCACTCTTCTCCATACCACTATCAGGGCTATCACAGCCCTTGGGGGCTGATGTCATGCTCAATGGGAGGGCACAGTAATGCTTCCCAAAGTAGGCAAACCAGACAAATCTAGGGTGTACTGGGTAGATTTCATTATATGAAATATGATTTCATATGATTTCATTATATGAAAATATGCTTCTGTTAAACTGAGAGAGGCCAGGTAGTCCCCAGGATGGATGGCTTGTAAGATACTTTTCAACATCTCCATTTAGAAATGATGCTTTCAGATAAATTTGTTTAACCTTCTGAAGTTCAAACTGTTCTCCATGGTCCGTTCTTCCGCTGAAAGAAGATGACAGAGTAGCAGCCTTTCAACCTCTGCAACTGAGGCAACTCTTCTATGGTTCCAATTGCTTGAGGGGGATGATTGCCTCCCAGAGGCTGTGTTTGAGAGGGGTTTTTTTTGATTTTGGGGAAGAGAGGAAAAAATCTAGAAGGGCTTCAGTGAGTTCCAATCTGTAGCCCTGGCTGAGGGATGTTGAGCATCTACTGGTCTGAAGCTGCTTCCACATACACAAAACTCTGAAGTTTTTCCCCTACTGAAGCGTTGGCATCAGGTCTGATTATTGTTACACTGCCCCCTTTTTGGAAGGAGATACCTGGGATCTCTGCTCTGACAGTTCTGTCAGGGCTGTGGTCTCTGGTCTCCCCACTGCTGCCTGAAACCCCTCTCTGTCTGGAGAAGGAAGGAAAATGAGATGGAATTGCTTGAGGAGCAAAAGAAGGATTGGCCTTAGCTGACAAACCTCCTGTCTTCTCTCCTCTTGACATGGATGAGTACCTTCTTCTTGTTTTTGGGACCTGTGACTCACTGAAGAGCTTTGTACCCAGAAGGTGTACCTGGTGAGGCTGTGCTTCGCTCTGGAATTCACATTCCAATTCTTTAGCCACACATGAGAATCTGACTGCCACAGCTGCAGCTTCAGGTCTTGAGCAGAGGTGAATGCCATCCAATCCAGCAACTGCAGTAAAAACCAATACCTTCAGACGCTTATCAATGCATTGTTTGGCTTTGACTTACTAAGGTGGAATGAGCATGATGAGTTCCTTGGTCCGTGGGAGTGCTGCTCTAAACGTGATGGAGGCAGAGGCTACCATCCTTATGGCCAAGAAGACGGCCTCATGGACTTTCTTGAGTTTTGTCTCTGGCTGTCTTCTGTGCTTCTTAGGCAATCTTCTCCATCCTTCATGTACACAGATGGTAAGACAAGCGTTATCACAGGTCCACTGACCAATGAGACCTGGAGCCTGGACATCATGTTGTCAGTGAGTGTGCAGAACGTCTTGACACAATCTGAACTGGATCTGTTAGCAGCAGCCTTTTCCCATTCCTCACCAACCACAGCCATGAAGTCTGCAGAAAAAGCATGTGCGCAGAGAGACTGCTGGCTTTGGGGAAGCACCTTCTGTTGCCCTGAGGCAAAACAGGATGCTGGAACTCTGGGATCTGAGAAGGCATTCTGACACTCAGTGTCTTAATCGCCTTTTTAAAGCAAGACACTGAAATTTTCATCCTGGTAGTGTGTGGCAGACAGAGGGTCAGCCAGTCTGTCTTGGTCTTCATCCGAAGAAAATTCATCTTCTTTAGTATCAGAATACTTGCTATGCTGACCTTCCTCTTCCCTTTTATCTTCATCCAC
The DNA here is from genome assembly GCA_948474755.1 of Ctenosaura bakeri. NCBI lineage: Eukaryota > Metazoa > Chordata > Lepidosauria > Squamata > Iguanidae > Ctenosaura > Ctenosaura bakeri. The sequence continues at coordinate 188,073 of CAOLHI010002239.1, forward strand.
TGATTGAGTCTCCTTATAGATCTCAGAGGCATATGAGGTGGTCTCCCTGCATTTTTGGGGGGGGCTGTTGCGTCAGCACCCCCTGACTTAAGATTCTGAAGGGTCCAGGCTGGCAATGTCGTTGCCAGCTTCTCTCCTGACAGCAGGCAGGCCTTCTCCACCCCGCACTGCAGCTTCTAGACTGCATTCCCTTTGCCCATGTGCTTGCTTTGGAAGCCAGAGGAGGAGGGAAGGAGAAAGTTGCAGTGAAAAGGAAGCGGGGGAGGAAAAACAGAAGAGCTAGCATGACTTGCTGAAGGGGGAGAAGAGAAAAAGAATGAGGCAAAGGAATGATGTAAGGCAGAGAAATAAAGCATCTTTTCAGGCAAAAGGCAAAGGAGAGCTGAAGGAGAGAAAGAAACAGAGAGAGACAGAGACAGAGAGAGAGAGAGATCAGAGCTTGCTAAATGAGCTCACTGGAATTAAGACTGAACATAAGGAGAGGGCTGCTCCCCCTAGAGGGCACTCTCAAAAACATTTCCCATGTTCCTGCCTGTCAGAGAGAAGGAGGGGACCAACCTATAATCAAGATGCTCCTCTTCTCTCCACTGTGAAATTTAAACAACTAAATTATATGAGCACAAATAAAATGACAGAATTTTTTTGGAAGTCCAGTTAAGTTCAGAATACTGTATTTGCTGGTGTATAAGACTTGCTTTTTCCCCTGAAAAAAACTGTTTGAAAATAGGTTGCATCTTATATGCCACTGCGTCTTATCTGTGGGAAAATAGTATTTGCCAGTCTATAAATGGAGTGTGTCTTATACATGGGTGCGTCTTGTATGCCAGCAAATGTGGTACCATTTAGGACTGGAAAATCTGGAGGAAGGAAAACTATTTAATCTGCACCTATTTATCTTTGCCAGGACCAGGAGCAATTATTTGTCTGCTTGCTATAGATTTAGAAGACAAAAGCTGGTTCAGCTCCTACTAGAGCCAAAGCCTGAGACTTGTATGTTTCTCACCCCAGTCCTTTAGTTGCATTCTGCAACTCCCTCCTTGACTTCTTATCATGGTCAAGCAATAGTTTGCCGTACAGCGGCTAACTATGTTTCCACAACTTTTAATTAAAACTCATACTTAAATAGTGCTTTTAGTTCTAAACTCCAAACAATTAGTAATGTCAAGCATCAGCCTAGTTAAAATACAGCATTCTACCATAATTTAGCTTTACAAAGATGAGAGTACATAAGCTTCAGCCTCATCGGCACCTTCTCCCCTCCTAAGAAGACAGAGAAACTGAACACTTCCAATTCAGAGCAAAAACAGTTCTCTGTGATACTGTATTCTGACAACTGTGGTTTGTTCCAACTTTTGTGAGCTGAAACAGATCACAAATTCTTCTCCCTTTCCAGCTGCCATTTTCCCTAAATCACTATTCTAATACTGCAGTTAGGCTTAAAAAAAAAACTTAATTATTTGGGGAAAGTTGTATGAGAGGACCTATAGAGCACTTGGGGAAGCCTTGTGGACTGCATTTACTTCAGGGGACAATGGTTACCCATACCTGACCTAAAGCAATCTTTCAATCTCCTCCTTGCCCAAACAGAAGAGAAGGAACATACAAGGATGAAACTTGTGCAGTCTCCTTCACATAACAATAAACAATGATAGAGTGCTACATCTGAACAGATTTATGGTCTAATCACACCAGAATGTCAAGAAAGCGCTCAGCAAATTCCCACTCTTCCAAAATATCTGAATGAAAACACCAACTCCAAGATTTCATGAGATACTCTATAGTAGAGGTTCAGAACATTTTCTAGCCCAAAGATCAGATTGGAAGCTGGAAAATCAGAAGAACCTACTTTCTCAAACTCCATCCATAACACACAGCCATACACGCAGATCACCCTACCATTATCCTCCTCTCTCTCTCTCTCTCTCTCACACACACAAATATACACATAGTCCCTATCTCCCCAGTGATTCCTGAGATAGGCTCTCTTTCCCAGTAGAACAAAGGGACAAGGTCTGCACTCTGATCATCTGCTGATCCCACATGATCAACGCTATTTTCTTCAATACTATTTGCCCTTGAAAGAGGTACTACAGGCCTGTCTTCCTTCTCCTTGGATTGGAAAAGCTGGCCAATAAACAAAATGGGAACACAAGTGGCTTTGTGCATGATTCTTTAGAATTTAAAACTGTTTTACAGAAAGATGGTCTTTTACTATTTATTTTTGAACTTCAACCTTAGTGTTCTTAGCGTCTTTCAAAACTGCCTAGTTACATGAGCAACTGTTGAAAATCTGATCTGATGCTAAAGGGAAGTAATGCAGTTGGTCCTCCACTTTTGCAAGAGGTAGGGGCGCAGGACACTTGCGAAAGTAGAATATTGTGAACAACATTTTAAACACTCATTTGCCTCCTATGACTAAAAGCTGCTGGTCAGTGCTTTGGCTGATCCAGTTCCCCACCCCCACTTCATCTCCTCCCTGTCCCCCCATTTCCCATCCTCAAACAACACCTCCTCTGCCTTCTCTTACTTCATGCCCACTGTCCACCTCTAAGACCTTTTTCTCATCTTTTCCCTTCTCATCCTTTAACATCACCTGCCCTACTTTCTCTTAGATCCCATCACACAATCCATCTCTAAGCCCCACTTCCCATCTTTTTCCTTTTCTCATCCTCACATGACTATGGTAAATTTCAATGAACTGACTGCTGAGATATTTTTGACTTTGAACAGATTTGGAGCAAGGTCAATAAGTGCACAATTAATATTATAAGTGAGGTAGCTTGCTTTTCACAGGACTCCTCAGTACACACTGCAAATGTTTTCCAAAGTTTATACTTTGTTTCAGACATTTCTTGAAACAAAAGATGGGAGTGTTCACCACATTATATTTCATTGAAGAGGAAAATAATATTAATCTTGTGAAGATTATTTTCTTATCATTGTACTGATTTGTTAAACTATACTAATTACTGATATCTTTTCTTTTTGTCAAATTCTCTGTCTCTGACCAGTTTCTAATCTTCCTGTTTGATGAAAATTTCTACTAAAAGGCAATATTTACAACTGCAACACCTACTGGTACCTACTGCAGTTCTGAGTGTCTTACATCTCAACCACTTTTGGAGATTCTTAATTAATTATTCCAGAAAAAAACCCTAAAATGTTTATATATATCTAATGTACATATGATTTACTTAATCTAAGAAATTAGTGGAACAAAGAAATGGGCTGCCCAATTTTTGCCTAACCTCTGGGAGGAATTTACTGCAGCCATTCAGAACCAGGTTGGCTGCAGTTACCCAGAGGACCTTTTCTTCTGTCGCTCCCAAGTTATGGAATGGCCTGCCGGAGGAGACTCGCCACATTACCAGTCTTGACTGCTTTAAAAAAGCAGTCAAGACTGTTCTCTTCCAACAGGCCTTCCTAGACTAGTGTTCTACCACCTCTCATCAATTGTCCTTTCGTTTTAATTTTGTTTTTAATTTGTTTTTTTAAAATTAATGTGTTTTAGGGAGATAAAAGGGTTGGTGGGTGGGGAGGATGGGATATATTTTAATGTTTTGATGTATTTATATATTCCTGTAATGCTGCCTCGATCCACTGGGAGAGGCGGGATAAAAATAATAATAATAATAATAATAATAATAATAATAATAATAATAATAATAATAATAATTATTATTATTATTATTATTATTATTAACCAACAGAATGTGACTCTTTTACACCTGCTGCATCTAGAGATCTCAGGCTACCAGCAAAACCTTGCATTTTGTACAACACCACAAAACATCTTCAATAAAGTTTATTTGCTATAAAAGGCAATTAATTTCTATTGTGTGTTTTTTAAATATGCAGTTTCATTTTTTTAAAATAGAGATGATTTCGTTCACTTTTTCCTTTGTGCTCTTGCTGACATGATGAAAAAATTGCCAGGGGAGAGCATACAGGACCTAGGGAAGAAGCTAAAGAACTTGGTGAGGAACACCTGCAGCTGATACCTTCCCCATGCTTACTGTATTTCTTAAAGTGAATGAACTGTTTCTACTTTTTGTCCCAATTTTCACTTTTTGATCTTTTTTCCTTTCCTGTTTCAAGCTGTCTACTTCTGATCTCCATACCATAATGCTCAGCTCACCTCTTCACTAACATTATTCAGATATAAATTTAAACTGAAAACCACTTATACTTGACATACTTCACCATTTTACCACCTAACTTTATTATACTTTATTCTCAACTTAAGTTACTCTTTAGGAATTGTGTCTCATGGCTAACATTACAGTTTTAAGCAGTTTATTTAATTGGTACTATCTTGATAGCCCTAAATCTACTGTCAATATGATCTACTCCTGTGTTTCTTAAGTCAGATAGTGAAGTCCATATAGGAAAATATGAGCAGAGCCTTACAGATACTTTTGCTATGTCTCATATTTGATACATCTAAACTCATCTCTGTAGTCTTGTTTTACAAAAAGCTATATTCTAGAAACCAATTTTTATACCAAGTTTCAACTTCAAGCTGTTAACAGGCCAATACAATGTGACACCTGTTTAACGCTAACATGAACAGTTCCCAAGCCCGAATGGAAATCACTCCCAAAAATGAAGAAGAAGCTACCTGCTGCTTCTAACAAGGCTTCTAGTCTTGCTTGTGTTTCTGGATCTACTGTTCGTAGGTCTGTTCCTTCAGCAGCACTTGACAAAAATATCTCTGATGTTGTTTTAAGCACCGGGTTATCTAGATCTTCTTGGTCCAATATAAACGACTCAACCTGTTTGAAGACAGAAAATTTGAGAATTTACTTCTAACCACAGCAAAGTTGAGAGGTATTGCACCAAAGCTCAGCACTTGATAACTGTCACATGTTTTCATTTTCTAGGACAAATGCTACTGGAGCATAAAATTTCAGATCCAAAGCTATTAGCTGGCCAAGTTAACTATTACTTCTAACAAAGAATACCATATCCTGTTATTCAGCACTGTAGACAAAATTTAGACCACTTTTTACTGCTGAACCTGCCCACAGATTGTCGTTTATGGAAATACACACTCCATGAATCTTTTCTACCCACTTCAGAGGGGTTCTAAGGTTCTAACCATAAACCTGAAGGAACCGTTGTTCAACTACAATTAATTCACCATCCTCCCTTGAGATGGCCACTTCCCAAGAAACCAGTTCAGATACCAATCCTACTCACATGATATCTCGGAGGACTTAACTAAAGGTCTCATAGTAGAATTCTCAGAATATATGAACAAGAAGACACTGTAAATTACCAATTTAATTTATGTATTATTCCCAAGATAAAGAGGTACAGGGAACTACTGGTAGAACTGCAATATAGCTGCATCTCCTCTGAAACAGAATGAAACATTTTCAAGCATCCAATGAGGAATCCATTCAAAGTATAGCAATCAAAACCTGTAAACATTTCTCAGTAGGAATTGAGAGTAGTTAATACTATTAGCATTCCTATGATGTTCTAAGAGCTTCTTATGCAGAAGCTAAATTAAGAAGATCTATAGTAACCAGACGGAATGTGTTTAACATGCCTTTAGTAAATATTTCAGAATATGTGGTCAAAGACCACAAGATGGTCTAGTACATTTTACAAGACAGCACTATCAAGATTTCACTACTGCTGGGTAAAGAATGTGAGGTTTTTAAGCGGAAACATTGGATTCTAAATCAGATTTGCACATAGTCACTCTTATAATATACAAGACCTACTAGTATCTAAGACAAGGAAGTCCTCATTCTAATAATAATGAATCAATTCCTATCTTCTAGGTGTTGGAATTCAAAAATGTACACTTTGTAATTATCAACATAATATTTGTGTTCTGCTGTTTTAAGTCACAATTTGAAAGTAAAGGCAAAATAACATAGCTGTATAATTCACTGGATTATGCTGTGTGGGAGATATGAATATATATCAGTATCTTGAACTACAACTATTTTGTTTTTTTTCCTGGGAAGGAATCAAACACACACAAACACTAGAAAATTCAATAGCTGCCTGCTTCAAAAAGCAAGATACCCATTTTCTCTTATTTAACAGCCACAGTTCCTCCAGTGAGAACCGAAACCACGGCTTGAGAGTTTTCCCAAACCACATTTTGCTAATTCAAAGTGTTACTGCCAGTTAAACCAAGAAGGACAGAAATTTTGTTCAGAACCTTCAAGATACAAGATTGAAGTATCAAACAAACTTCAGGTGAATCGTATGCTTCTGTTATGTCACCAAGTGAATTTGCTGCTCCCTGCCATGGAGAGAGAAAAGATAAGAAAACTCAATACTGGATCTCCTCAAGCTCTGGTTCTATTGCACTCCAGTTTTAGCTACATAGGAAATAAAAGTAGAAAAGAAAAGACGGAAATTCTGAATCAAAGGAGAAAAGTATTTTTCCTTGTTTCTCCCTATTCTTCTCCCCCATTGGAATTTGCAAGGAAAAACTGAAATTCCTTCATTAATTGCTTTCTTATGAATGCGCGTATTATTTCACTACTTTAACAAGATCAAATGCAGCATTTGTGATTCAGCATATTGTACCATTTGTCATATATATGAAATCTGCAAAGAAATGTTCAATAATTTTAAGCTCACTTTCAAGATTAAACTCTCAAAAGGTAGAATCCTATGCATGCTTACTGAAAAGCAGGATACACTCTGTTTAATGAAGCATCTCCAAGCTAAACATACACTGTATGATGTTCTTAAAAGCAGAGGTCTGGGATATGCATGTTATCTGGGGGTTAATGTGGGAGCTATAAAAGAATTTTTTTACAGTAATAACTGATACCTGCTTTAGTGCAATTAGTAATATTCTCTTATTGCTCCTAAAATGCTTTGAGGGGTCACTTTTGTATTTAAGTGTTTTGTTCCAAAGAGAGAAAAGGTAAAAAGCTGTACGCTAATAACACATCACACTTTAAAGAATTAGTAAAGACAACAAGTTACTTCTGAAACAAATAATGAGCAACAAATTATGTTTCAAAAATATCATTCCATACTTTGGTCCAAGGAATACAGGCATTTCTCAGTTAACAAAGCCTCTGTCAAAGAAAGTCTTTTTTACAAAGACTTTTTATGCCTGCCCAGTCCCTCCTTTCTCTTTGTCCTCTATCTACCTGTTTTTTCAGTGGTATTGGGACTGGAAAGATGGTAAAGGAGGACTCAAGAAACACAGACTTTCAGCATCAGGTTGCAGCAGTGTGTCTAGAGCAGGCCTGCACAACATACGGCGCCAAAGGATTTTGTGCGGCCTGCATCGTTTGCGAGCGTGAGGGCCGAAAAAGGTTGTACCAACTAGGTTGCCAATGGTATTGAATGAACCCAGCTGGGCTGTTCCCTCCTCCTTCCCTCCAGGGGGCAGCAGAGAGGCAAGCTGATGCTACCTTTTGCCCTTATGCAAGATGGAAACAGTTGCTTCTTCTCCTGTTTCCCTTGGATGGGCAGTGAGGGAGGAAGTGCCTGGGAAAAGGAGAAGACCAGCTGGGGCTGGAGGGGGCAAGAAAGGAGGTGGTCTCCTCCTACCTGAGCAAGCCAATATGGACTGTTACACGATGAATTGGGACCCTCTGGAAGAAGCAGCTTATTATGTGTCACTGTCCTCATTCACCCCTATCTCTCCTAAATTACATTGGAAAAAATTAAATTACATTTAAAGATTGCATTTTAAAATGCAATTTAGGTCTATCCTGGTGTGCACCCTCATAAATTCCACCCCTCCACCATCTGGAATTCCCCTTGTTTATCCTCCAACTCTATTTTCTTCCCCTTTCCTCATAAATAATACTTTTTTTCTGCCACCCCAAATTGTTCCCCTCTCCTTTGATCTTTTGCAAATCTTTTGCAAATTACACACTGCTACATTTCTTAAGGCATAGCTCTCTTGTCCTTCCAGTAATCCTATTTACTGGTTTTGTGTAATCACAACTTGCCCCATCTACCTTATCTCAGTCATCCTAACAGCAGGTCAAGAGGGTAAGACAGTGGCCATTTCTGCCCTACTGTTACAGTGCTCTTATTCCACTTTCAACACCCCATGGAATCCTGGGGTTTGCAGTATAGGGAGGGACCTTTAGAATTCTCAGTCACAGAGCTCTTGGGCCTCAGTAAACTAAAGGCAGAATAATAGCACTATAACAGCATAGGGCAGAAATGGCCAGTGTTGTCATTCCCCATGTTGTATATTGGTAGTGGTGAGTGAAATTTAAGGAAGGAGGTTTCCCTAAGATTGCCGGGTGAGTTTGTAGCAGACGCAAGATCTGAACTTTTCAGTCATGGCAAGCGACTGGGCGGATCACACACACTCAGTCCCAGAAAGCCCAGTGATAGGTTTGCCTTAGGGTTGCCGTAAGTCGGAAATGACTCGAAGGCACACAACAGCAATAATTCTACTCTGGTGAGATAAAAGCTTACCCAGAGCTTGAAAGTATTGTTTTTTAAGACTATAACTCCCAGAATTCCCCAGTCAGTAATCATGCTACTTGGGGTTTTGGGAGGTTGTAGTTCACCAAAAGGAACTTTTGTGAAGCTCTTATTTGAAAGGATGTCATGTAAAAGAGACAGCAAGCTTCTTTTCTGCTGCTTAAGAGATTAGGGGCCTTTCCACACTACACTGTTATAGTGTTGTTTTTGCAATTTCAGCATCCTATGGAATCCTGAGGTTTGCAGTTTAGGGAGGGGGCCTTTAGAATTCCCAGCCAGAGAGCTCTTAGGCCTCAGTAAACTACAAATCCCAGAATTCCACAGGATGTTGAAAGGAGAATAATAGCACTGTAACAGTGTAATGTGGAAAGGCCCTAGGACACAGAGGAAGTTTCAAACTGCAGGAAAAGAAGTTCCACCTAAACATTAGGAAAAATTTCCCTAATTTTGCTTTTTTATAATATAGTTTATTTTATTTGCAAAATAGTTTAATCATTAATTATACTATAATTTATTTTGCAAATAAAAAATATTATTATACTATTATAACTTTACTCGGAAAGTAAAGCACTAAAAACCTATCTCTGGCCCGAAGAAGTTTAGCCTATTTAATTTTGGCCCTTACCTACTACTGCCAAGTTGAGCAGGTCTGGTCTAGAGTAAACCGGGTAATAAAACACGATACAAGAAAGAGTAGGATTCTGTTCTAGCTGATCCTACCATAGCCATGTGTGCCTTCCTACATTAGGCAAGATAAAGAGCAAGTGCCTCCAGAATCCTTTACTAAGCATGCATGAACAGCAAAATACAGGAAAAAACGATAAAGCAGATACTAGGCATAGATCTGTAACTCTGGCCACCAAAACAGGAAACCTGAAAAAAGGGAAAGTTGGTAAAAGAAAAAGTCATTCCTGGACACATCTTAGCAGAAATCTTCAAGTGGTTGCTAGATGGTTCAACATGCTTTTGTTTGCTCATATAATGCCCACCCAAGCTGGTTGTTTCGTTTCTCATATGCCTGTTGTAAGATTTGAATAAAAGGTCTGATCAAACAAGCTAAATGGTGCAAGATTCAAAGTTTATAAAAAGTAGTCATTCACACATAGTTACTATAGAATGGTACCATAAGAGACAGTAATGGCCACGGCTTTGGGTGGTTTTAAAAAGCAACAAATGAATTCATAGAAGGTAAGGCTATCAATGAGAGCCAGCATGTCGTAGTGGTCTAAGCACTGGACTACAACCATGGAGACGAGAGTCAGATTCCCTGCTTAGTCATGGAAACCTACTGGGTGACTTTGGGCATGTAACACACTCTCACCACCACCACCACCCCAGAAAACTCCATGATAGGTTCACCTTAACGTAGCCATAAGTCAGAAATGATTTGAAGGCACATAACAACAAAAGCAAAATTTCGTGTCATGATGGAGATGAATTCCTTCCAAGAGTAAGTATGCCCTGCATACTAGTGGGAGCAGGAAGGAGGATGCTCTTGCATTCAAACCCAGTTTGTGGGCCACTGCATGAACAGAATAATGCTGGAGTAGCTAGGGCACTAATTTAAAACATGTAAAACAATAAAATTCTTCTGACAGTCTTAAATTATTTTATGAGAATAATTTTATTTAAGTGTTCCCCCAAATTTCAAAATTTTCCATAAGGAAAAACAAAACAAAAGTCTTCGTGAAAACACTGGCTTAAATCCAACTGTTAGTCCCAACTAGAGAATACCCAATGAATCAAAAGGGGCCTGATAAAGTCAAAGCTTATGTACATCACACTGATTCAACATGTCTACTCTACACGGAACTAACAGTGAGATTCAGGGCGCTATTTCCTCTCCACCACCCATCTTTTTTATGAGCGTACCTATCTCTAAACGCAGCATATAACTAGAGCAAACTTTCTGACTCTCTTTATTACATCCCACTGAGACCAGAATAGGGTTTCAGTTCTCAGGTAACAGACACATTTAATCATGTCACAAGATCATCTAAACAAGAGAGGAGTTCAAAAAAATTAGCTTCAGACAACAGTCTCAGTTCTGGCAATGTTCAATCAGGATCTAGGAATTAGGAGGCGAATACAACAATCATAGCTGAGAAACAAGCATACTGAGCCCTACAAGGAGTGTTGTTAGTGATCAAATGATCAAAGATGCCCTCTAAAGCTTATTTTCCTTCTAATTAACTGTAAAATACTAAGGCAGTTTCAAGTCACTTTTGCTGCCCATATAGGGAAATACAAAATCACTAGGGAAGAAAAGCTGCAGTATGCTGGTATACAGTCAGCCATCCACATTCACTAGGCCCAACAGAAGTGAGAAAAAAAATCACAAATGTCAAAATTGTGTCCACTGTTGAACCTCTCTCATTGTTAAGAAGGTCCTTCTAATGTTCAATCAAAATCTACCTTCCATTAGACCTAGTTCTATCTCCAAAACAGCAGAGAACAAACCTGCATGCTCTTCTTTGTGGCAGCCCTTGAGGTATTCAAGGAGCGTACCTTGAGTGTATTTAAAGAGTAGTCTTCTCTTCACCAAGCTGAATATGTCTAGCTCCTTCAACCTCTTACATATTTTGTTCTTTGTACCTCTTATTATCTTCATTGTCCTTCTCTGAACTCACTCTAACTTGTCTATATCCTTGTTAAAAATAAGGCACCCAGAACTCAACACAGCACTCAAGATGGGGCATCACCAGCACCAAATATAGTGAGACTTTTACTTCCCTCAGCTTGGAAACTATGTTTCTATTAATGCAGGCTAGAATGCCCAATAAAGTATAATTTTTATGACCAAAGACACGTATGACATTTTTCTAACTGTATATTGCTGGACTTAAGATTACTATAAAAAATATGCTTCCAGACAGTCAGAGCTGTTCAACAATGGAATATGCTGCCTCGAAGTGTGGTGGAGTCTTTGGAGGTTTTTCTTTGGAGGTTTTTAAGCAGAGACTGGATGGCCATTGTTGGGAATACTTTGATGGGTGTTCCTGCATAGCGGGAGTTGGACTCGATGGCCCCTGTAGTCTCTTCCAACTCTTATGATTCTATGAACACATCGCCATTCTAAAAATACTGATGAGAATGAACATCAGTATTGTATACCTGCAGAAGGCAGAATACCAAATATATCTAGTCTTACCCACAGGATACATATATCCATCAACAACTTCATTCTGTAGTACACTCACAGCAACACGTGCTTTACCGGACGTGCTGACAGGCAAAACATTTATATAACATTGGAAATCAGTAATAGATGGCTACCAGCAGCTTGATCTGGTATTGGGTCAAGAAAATATTTCTGAGTGGTGGGTGTCAGTGACAGAACGGTTTTCCTCCAAAGCCCGCCACTGTACTCTGATGGTACTGGGAAGTCCTGCAAAACATGTTCATGTCACTCAGAAGTATAAGATACATTTACATGCTTTCTGGTATATCTAGTACGGTGCCACTAGGCTCAGTCACCTGTCTTCCCTGCTGCTCTCTTGCACACAGAAAAGGAAAAATGGCACTTGAGAATTTGGATTATTCACTAGGCCTGATCCCAAAATCTAATGTAGTGGAGGAGCAGGCAAGGACATTTATGATTACCCTTTTTCGGGGAGTTAATAAATTCAGCACTGAAACTCTGGAACAGATCACAGAGGAAAAAGGTTGATTTAAACCAATGAGAAAAAAGTTAGATCAATTATTCAAGTTAAGTTCTTTACTGACACATTTTTACATATATTTTCCAAACAGTGCTGCAGTTCAGATCTTTAAGCCACATTAATTTTCAAATGGAATTTTTTTATAGTTTCATACTTACAAATAGGTTTTATCTCTCTGTATATATTTCATACACTTTTGATTTTTACTCATAGAGTACTAGTGAGCAAAGTGCATCTTGTGGTTCCCATATGGGCCACAAAGCTGTTTTTGTGCCCAGATGTATCCCTATGCCCCTGCTCAGCCTGGGGCGCTTTAAAAAATTGTCCCCTAATGGCTCATAACAACTCCAAAGCCAGTGAAGTATTCTGGACAATTTCAATACATTCTGAAAAAATTAATCTCCCTCTTAGGCTTTGAGGGGCTTTCTTCTCAAATAGCAAGTGACTAGACACTGTGGGAGGGGGCAACCCTTTTACAGCTCTTAATTGTGAAATAGAAAACTGATGCTATGTCAGCAATGTAGATTAAGGAAGTGCTTTGGGAAAAGGCTAACTCCCCTTAGCCCAATCAAAGTAACTACATGACTCTGCTAAATAGCATTAATATAGCTTTGGACCATGCATCTCCCACAGTTTGGTCCAACACACACTCATCACTAGAAAAGTATACAAACTTTTAGCATTCTCTCACAGAACTTGAAAAACCACTACAAACCCAGTACTTTTGCACACAGCAGGAAAGGAAGGCTTTGCTGTGTGGGCTTACGATTCACATATATTAGGCAAACACAGAATGGGGTAGGGGGTCTCCAACTGGCAGACAGACACATGAATTAAAAAACGGAATGCTTTAATAACTCTCAATTTAGTGATGAGAGTTTCTGGTGGCAACCAGGACCTTGTTATTTTTGCAAGATTCAGGTGATCTTCACCAATATCCTGCATTTCAGCTAAACGAGTTATGGCAATGAAATAAATATAGGGATATGCTGAGAGAGATGTAATACCACATGCTTCCACAATTCCTCTCTATAGCCATTCCTGTTAGACAAATGTTTTCCCAGTGCTTGCCCTACCAGTCCTAAATGTAGTTAAATATTATTTTAGCATTCAAGGACAGCTTGGATTTCCTGTTCTTCAATGCTGGGTAAATGTAGCACTTAAATAATTGTGGTATGAGTTTACACTATGAAACGGAGGCTGATTTGCTAAGCTGAAGTTTAATAGTCTACACTATTGCCATTGCAAAAGGCTTTTTTTTTTAACTTATCTTTTAAACTCCCCAAATTGATGCCAAAAGATGTAAAATACTGTGCAGGACAAGATTCAGTCAGTATATATTTTGGTATTTTGAAGACATGAAAATGGATTTTTGAGGTTAAAGTTTTTAGTATTTCTAAAAATGCATTGTTTCATAGAAGCAATTACTAACACAAGGAATGTATACTGAAGTTCAACTTGGCAGTTACAAACTGTAATTATTATTGTTGTGTGATTATTTTAAAGTGCACATAATACTGTTACATAAATGTATAACTTTTTAACTGTGTTCCGTTTAGTGCCTCAATTGTTTTCACTGGCTTCAGATAATTTTTACTGAACAGTAAAACAACGCAAGAAAGTGTATGCTGAACTGTCATGCTTTAATAATTACAAGCACTCCAGTAAAAATAGTAAGTATTTTGATTAGAATCTTTAAACTAGATAGCTACTTTAATGTACACCCTCAAGTCTTTTGGTTATTAAAAACACTAGGTTTATAGAGTACATAAAGTGAATGTGTAAAAGTTCAATTATTTAATATACTGACACATTTATCAGAGACACTAAATTCGATCTAGACTTTTAAGGTACAGCTTGGTAATATGCATTCCTCCTTCACAACTGTTTTCAAACGCAACCCTGGCTAACACAGGCAATGTAAAAAACCATACATTCCTTATCTCTTATTCAGGTAAAGTGTGAGTGCTCTGGACATTGCTGGACTGCAACTTTCATCATCTCTGTCCATTAGATAGGCTAGGGCTGATGGAAACAGGTGTCTGTCAAGATCTAGAGAGCCACACTCCCCCACAGCACAAACACATGACACTGGGGAAAGGTTCCTATTCAGGATTATCCAGGAAGCACATTATCTCAGAAATTTTGTGATGTTCAATTCAGTGCATGAGTTTGTTCACCACAACAGGACAATTTGCTCTCTGATAATATAGAAAACAAAGAGTAGAAAAGACTTTGTCTACACAGCTGGAGCACTGGATTAAATAGGCCCAAATACTTAATTAGCATCAGCCAGAAAGTTCTTAGACCTCATGTGAATGATGTTTGTTGCCATTTAGATTAAGGAAAACAAGTACTGCTGATACAGGATGTGCATGGATAACTATTACTAAATCTCCATATATTAAGAAAGTGTCTCCGACTGATGATTACTAATGAGATTATGAAAATGTCTTTTTTTCATTTAATTGCTGTTGTGTTCCTTCAGTCATTTCCAACTCATGACAAACCTAAGGCAAAGCAAAGGTGGGGTTTTCCTGGAAGGTTTGTCAAAAGGGGGTTGCCTCTGCCTTCCTCTGAGACTAAGAGACTGTGATTTCTCTGAGGTCACCCACCAGGTTTTCATGGCTGAGGAGTCCGACTCTGGTCTCCAGAGTCATAGTCCAACAGTCAAACCACTGTACCATGATGGCTCTCCTTCTCTTAATTAGGATGTTTCAAAAACTCTGAAGACACAGATAGAACAAACTCTGCTTCTGACAGGTAGAAATGTTTTAGTTAATAACTGACAAAACAGCAAGTTCATAAGTAAAAGCATTATACATTGAAGCAGGAGAGAACTCTAAAAATGTTTTAGAAATCCTCAAACTTATTTCTGGCCTGACTGAATCACTGCCTAAAGATTCTGCTGTTTTCAACAATATGGGGTGGTTAGACTTTCAGGACCGTATTTTTCTCCCCCTTTACCAGAACTCCTAGATCCACCAATCAGAGCCTGGTGCAGAAAGCATAAATTTAATGTTAATGTAATCCACACAATAGTCCATTTCCTGTCCTCCTTCTTTTTTTTCTTTTCAACACTGTAATTAGAAGTGTCATTTTGACTTACCATTATTAAACAACTGAGAACAAGAAATCAATTCCTGTTCTACTTCCCAGAGATCTACTACTAGATTCCACTGTACCCCACTCTTGCATTACAAATTAAACATGGCATCAGGAGTCATCTCCAACAATCAAGGGATGGTCAATGCTTATATCATGCTTCCAATCACCTACTGTTACATTATAGAAGCTGACAGGAAGAAAGGTTACTAAACTCTGAACTAGCTGTGCCAAGAGTTTAAAAGTAACCCTTTTATAAAAGTAACTCCAGTAATCTATCCTTCAAGACAGAGAAGTATTAACAGCAGTTATCAGATCTATAACTTCAGAGAGTTGCACCTTTTTCTAAGATTAACTTTGATACAGAACACTCAAAAGTTATGAATCCAAGGGTAGCTGCCACAAAGTTCACCAACACTACACTACAAGACTAACTAAATCCAGTTAGAAATATACCAGTATGAGTCACACTTTAAAAAAAAAATCAGTGAAGTCTTGGGGGACTCTCATCAATTTTAACAAAGAATATATATTTAATGGAAATAAAACCAATTGGATCAATCATAAATTGACTCAGAATGTCTTTGCAGTTTGGCCTAGTCTCTGCACTAATCTACTAGCAAGATTACAAGATTCCCCCACTTATCTGGCAGGTTAGGAGCACTGTCAGAAAATGGAACTGGCTGATAAGTGGAACCCACATACTATACTGTAGGGAGCATGAAAGACTCATGGATGTTGACTTGTTACTGACTGTGCACACTCTGCTTGCAAAGTCTCTCAACCAGCTTAGTGCCTTTTTTACCCTCTTAGCTCATTTTACAAATAGTGAGTGCGAGCAGTTCCAAGCGAACTTCCACACGCAAGAAGAACCGGTGAAAGAGCAGAATCCTTGTTGAATTAACAGAATGCATCCTTAATTTGGAAATGTCAAAAGAGCAAGTTGTCAGATAACAGGGTGTCAAAAGGTGGCTGCCTCCTGTACTGTTCCATATATATCCTCCTCACTCTTTGAGCAAGAACTCTGAGCAAGAACCAGGATATTTCTACTGAAACCACACAACTAATAGCAAGAAAATAATCTGTTCTTGTAATAATAGGTCAAAAACCCAGCTGATCTAATCCAGGTTGCTCTCCAGATATTTTTTTCATAGATATTTCAACTCTAGCCAGCACAGTTAAGTATGGATGACTACGTGAGCTCCAGTCCAACATCTTGAGAGTCACAGTTGCCCACTCCTGCCTTAAACAGTGTGACTTACCCCCCCACACAGTGGAAGTCTGAAAACATAGAAAATACTAAGTGGATTATACTAAAAGTCCAATATACCAGTTTCAGATACCTTTACAGTAAGCACATTCTTCTCAGTGCTATCAAATGTGCCTTTTTTTGATTTACAAGTTTCACACATTAATGTTTTTGTGAGAACCCACTTCACTCTTCACCAGCTCCATATACCAAAAATCTACCTCTCACAGTCTAAAAACAAGAAGCAATTAAGAACTGCTTTTGTATATTGTGAATAAAATAATAAATTATTTTTGAACTTTAGGGGAAGTACCTCTTACACTAAATTTTGAAAAAAATTCCTTTTGCAATGTCAAACCTTTTTTTTCCTGGACTATGTGAGATACTATTCCTCTACAGATTTCTTTTTGAAACATCAAACAACAACTTTTTCAATATTATGGCACTGCATATCTGGTATGCAATTGATTCACTTAACTGCTACTATATTTTGATCAACTTTCTATACAGTTTATAGATCTAACTGAACAACTGCTCAATATTTAGGACTCCCATCACCTCCGTATTTTCTTAAGACTGTAAATAAGGTATTGTCTGCAGCCTTGGTAAGAGATGGGATAAATTAACAAGCAAGATCAGAGAGGAAAATAAAATATATAAAGCAATGGCTGCTGAGTTTCTTTGAGAACTTATGATGGTCTCTTCAGTAAGATGATCAGGAACAGCAGACGAGAATTTTCTGAAAG
Source organism: Ctenosaura bakeri (assembly GCA_948474755.1). NCBI lineage: Eukaryota > Metazoa > Chordata > Lepidosauria > Squamata > Iguanidae > Ctenosaura > Ctenosaura bakeri. Next base: position 205,274 of record CAOLHI010002239.1, read on the forward strand.
ACACTCTGCCCAACATTAGCAATTTTCCCCTGGAATATGCAACCACAATGCAGTGTTAAATGTATTTGAGCACACACTCTCATGACCCAAATAAATGAGATAGTGACAATCCCAGCTAGGGAAGCCAGAATTAAACATGTACAGTGCACTCTCCACACATGGAGGGTTCTATTCCATTTGTGAGCAATATTCATGAATGCTCACATCTCATTATATTCAATGGTAGCAACATACACATGGATGCTGCAGTGTGTACGTTACTGTCATTTTAGGTACAGGATGCAATGCAGAGTGGATGCCAAAACTTGTATACGCAGAGTCTGTAGGTAAGGAGAGCACACTGTATAAACATTTAATAACAAGAGTAAATTTATAAAAAGGAGCACACAGGTGGGAGGAAAATTCCAAACCCTCCTCTAACCACAGCTCACCCTAAGACATCTTGTAAACCAAAGACACTCCTTCCCAGGTGACACACTCCTAACAAGTTGGAGATGATGTAGTTCAATACATCTGGAAGGTGCCAGGTTGGAAGAAGTTGCCCTAGGAACTATTTTCTTCTGTCAGACTGATATTAGAAAAGAAATCAGATGGGAGGGCACTAGGGAGGGGACAGGAAGGGGAAGTAAATTGTAAAGACAGTCCAGTTCTCCTCATTTTTCCCTTTCATTGAAGATGTAGTTTGTATATGATAGGGTAGATTTAACTAGAGGGGCACAGCATTTCTAGAGGTTGCAGAGTTGCTGGCCTGGTCATGGGGCCTGCGTGCACATATAAATATACCAATCCTTTCTTCCCTCGTTGAGAAGGAACACAGAGCTTTCTCTCCACACAGGAAGGGAAACTTGCACATTCTCTCCTCCAGAGATAATCACACAGATGGATTTCCTCTCTGGAAAGAGCAAACTGCCCGGGAATCTCTAGGGAAGGGAAGGGACTCCCCTTCTTTCTACCACCATTCCCCAGTAATCCCAATACAGATAGCTCTTAGAGCAATCTATATGAAATAGATGGTGGAAATTCACTTCTGAGGAAAGCAGGGCACCCCATGGAGGGATGAACTGGAGGCCTAGGGGATGCATACAGCCCCAGGTGATGCATACAGCCCCAGGTGGCAGGCTGTACACCCCTGATTTAAGCCACAAAAAATAACACCATTATGCCTAGTTCTACCCTGAGTTTATTCAGGGCAACAGTGAGACTCAACAGTTCTACTTAACATCCCAATCTACATATTGAACGTGTACTGCAGAACCACCATGGTCCAAAAAATCTTCTGCAACAAGTTTCATTTCTGAGGCAGATGCATAGGAAATGTTCAAGGAGATGATAAATAGTGCATTCCCTGATAGGAAAAAATGCTGAAAGAAAATGGATCGTGAGAAAGTTTCTAATTTTCAGATGTACAGAATAAGGTATGCAATTAAGAAAAAACAAGATCAGAGTTTTTTAAACTTCTGAATACGAATTTCTCCATGACACTGGCTCTCAAAACTCTTTTCAATACCTCTGGAAAGCGGTTGGGTGCCACAGTAGATAATTTAGTTTAAATTCATTTATTCATTCTTCTATGAGTGGACCACCCATAAAAACCATGTCATAACAGCATCTTTTTTTTAGTGCTGACATCTTCAGCATCATATTATAAACATAACTGAATCATGGGAAGAACCCTTTCAAATGATAAATCTTGCAGGACTTCTGATGAAAGGCTTGGACCTATATCAGTCTTTAACAATTTAGCTCTGGTCAGAGGCCTCAATCTTCATAACCACAAAAAATAGCCAAGCACAAGAATACATATATTACCTATTCCATAATACTTCTACAGACCATGAATGGAATTCACTGATCACATTTATGAGTCTCTGCCACCTGTAAAATTCTCCCCTTGCTTTACTGTAGTTACTGTATGCCTTTTCTGAGCAATGATTCATCTTCAGAATCCTAAAAGCTGTATTTAATGGCATTCATGTTAAATTCCTGGAAGAAAATGAGTCTTATTACTTCCCTGTTCCAAACAGGTACTAATAAAAATGGCATAAACATATTTTTAAATGAAATAAACTGATTTCTTAAAATTATAAACTTCTATAAGAGTCTATATCCTATAGAAAGGCTTTCAGAACATACTGCATACCTCAGAACTCTAATGAAAGTCACAACACCGTTTCACGGCATTTTAAAAGCATTGTGATATTTTTTTAGTTGCCAGTAGAGAAGGACAAATGAAAACAATGCATCAAGGTAGAACACAAAGATAACTAGAGACTAAAAACAGTTACATCCATAAGGATTTAGTCAGCAGTGTTTGCTAGCTGTTCACTGAGAAATATGTACAAACATTCCACAAACCACCACATTTAATGAACAATTTTTATTCACACCAATTCTTTTTCATACAAGCAAATATTTGCAAGCCTATTGTAAATGATGTTGCCAAAGATACTTCATTATGATGAATCGTGGAAAATCAATTACCAAGTAGAAGAAGAATCATCTATACGGTTCCCACCGCACTTGAGCATCTAAGCCACATAAATTGCATTTTCTCCTCTGTATGTACGGGCCTCCAAGTTCCCTGTCAACTTATCATGACCCCTGTGAATTTTACAAGGGTTTTCTTTGGCATGAATTCCCAGAGATGGTTTTGGCAGTTCCTTCCTCTGGAACACAGCCTACAGAACCTGGTATTCGCTGGTGGTCTCCCGTCTAACTAGGGCTTACTCTGCTTAACTTTCAAGATCAGATGGGATCTCGTGTACGCAGGCCCGCATTTTCTCCTATGCCTAACCGGTATTTTGTTACCGAATTTTTAACAGACTCAGTTGTGTCATATGTGCAATAAACACAACGTAAACGGACACAGGGAATTACCACTTTGACCTACCTATCCGTAAGAAAACAGTTCCTTGCAGGCTCAGGGACAAGGGAAGGGAGGGAGGGAGGGAGCAAAGAAGGTACGGCAGAAAGCGAGGGCTGCTTCCACCATCATTCGGACCCAAGCAGGCACCAGGGGAGCTAACGAGACGGGGACGTGGAAGGCCCAGTTTTAGCTATCTCTTGAGCAGCTTCCACGCACAATGAAGCGAGAAAGAAGAGCAGGACTCTTCCTCTCAGAGCGGGGGGGGGCCCATCTGGGTGGGTCTCCACCCTCCTTTATGCGACCGGGACCGGCCCGCAGGGACGATTTCTAAATCCTGCCGGGCGGGGCCGGCACCCAAGCGCGGGAGGGAGCTCCGTTCGAGACGGCGGCCCTCCGGCCCCTCCTCCTCCTCCTCCTCCGGGCACAGCCTGGCGGGAGCAAAGGCCTCTCTCACCTCAGACACCTCGTCCTCGTCGCTGCCGGACCCGCCGCCGCCGCCGCCGCCGCCGCCGCCGCTCCTCAGGACAGCGGCCGCCAGTTTAAAGTCGAGGGCCGCGGCGGCAGCCCCGGCCTCTCCCGAAGTTGTTGCTGGGCCCGCCGGCCCACAAGGCCCGGCCTCTCCGAAGAGGCGCACGGCCCGCAACCCCAGCGGGTTAGGCCCCGCCGTGGAGGCCTCGACGACGGCGGCCGGGGCAACACGGGGCGTCACCGAGTCTATCTCCTCATCGCCGGCGGGGGTCGGGGCGGCAGTGCCGTCCGTGAGCATCGCGCGCTGATCCGAGCTTAAGCCGTGGGAAGAGGGGAGGGGGAAACGCCGTCTCCGTCCCCTCACAGCAGCAGCGCCACTAACTTCTCACACCCTACCTAACCCTCAGCCACCGCGATGCCCTCGCCAACCCATTTCCCCGCTCCCATTGGTCCCGGTTGCTAGAGCTTCCAGCTCTATTGGACGAGGTGCACGTCACTCGAGGTGCTCGTCACGCGCTCCTTCACCCTCCCATCACCAAGATGCTGTGAGAGTACACGTTGAGGCGGTTTAGACTGCCCGCCCACCACTTAGGGCTGGTATGCTCGCTTCCTGAAACTGCTTCCATATTATTAGGTAACTGGCCTGCCAATCAATCACTTTCTGCCGAACTCTGCTATCTGAGTGGACAAGATTGCAGTCGTTCGAGATACCCTTAAGTTTGATTGCACCGAGTGACCGTCAGTCATGTTCTGCTCCTCTTGGCGGCGTACGATTGGCTAAAGTTCCCTTTCGTTTGCACTTTTCTGCGTTTCGAGTAAGGTCTGGGCCGGAGAGAACCAACTCCCCCACTCCAGAAGAGCGGGTATTGATTGGGAACAACGTGTGACTATTAATTATAAGGCCCACCTGTAGCAGCCCACCTGTCGTCCCCCGCCCCGCGCGCCACCTTAGAGTCAGAAACTGATTGGAGGAAAGTCACGTCACTCAGGGAAATCGGAGGTCTGATCCTCAGTCGGCCTCCATCCCGTAGAAAAGCTGCGGAGATGCCATTTTGTAAGGTTGTGCCGGTCAAAGTCGTAGGTGGTTCAGGGCGGGAGGGGTTTAGTGTCTCCGTTGCTGCCCATCCCCTGGGAGTAGAAGGCGGGCGCCTGGCCTTTGGCTCTGCCTTCTAGTAGAGGGGTCCTTGGTCCGAGGGATGGGAGCGAGAGACCAGGAGACCCCTTTCCCCGTCCTGTCAGCCGCGAATGAAAAGAGGAGACCGCTGCGGACTTGACGGACCCCATGCTCGCACGAAGCGTCACTGCCGGAGCCGCCTGCGCGCTACGTTGGGCATTTCCGCACTAGCCTGCTATAGCGCTATTATTCCACTTTCCACCTCCTATGGAATCCTGGGGTTCGCAGTTTAGGAAGGGGCCAGGATTCCATAGGATGTTGAAAGTGGAATCATCGCGCTATAACAGCCTGGTGCGGAAATGGCCACTGTTAACCATGAAGTTGCCCTGGAATCTCCTAGATCAGACTTGCTGGTTCAGGCTGCTGGCGGACCAGGAAGAGCACGCTGAGGGGTCCTGTAGCTAACTCTGTAGGGAGCGAAATCGGGTTAAACCCAACGCCTGGCTGTAGGGTATGAATTACAGCCATCAGCTAAGTTGCTCCCCATCCAGTCATTGGTCACCCAAGAATCCCAGTGAATCTCCCAAGTTTTTAAAGTTTTTCAGTACTTGCTTCTGTTATCAATGTGTGGATCTCTTGTTTAGGAAGCCTTTACCTGCTTGCCAACTATGTAACTATTTATACATTTTCTGCGGAAACTCATGATGGTTAATAACGTTCAGCCCCTTAGATTATGGCTTAGCCTTAACACCTCAAAAATTGCTATTGAAATGTACAAGCAGACTGAAATATATATCTTTAATGCTAGATTAATTCTGAATTGTCTACATTATTTTTTATTAGAAATGTTTAAAAGCTAACAAAGATACATGCAACAAAAACAACAGAGCAAATCACACCAATACATCAAAACACATAACATGTTAGCATAAAATAACCTAATCTAACATATGCTATTTGCTCGTCTGTAAGACTCACTTTTTTTCAGCTTTGGTCACCTCGATGGACAGTCTACACCCAGAAATTGGAAAGGGTGTGTGTGCTGCGTTGGTTCTGCTGGACGTCTCACCAGCTTTCAGTACCATCAACCTTAGTATTCTTCTGCACTGCCTTTCTGACATGAGACTTGGAGGCGCTGTTCAGTCTTTCTTGGAAGGGCACCCTCAGACAGTGGTCCCCAGATGACTTCTCTTCAACAGCTTGACCACTGGTCTGTGGTACCATCAGAATCCCATTCTTTCCCCAGCTGTTCAACATCTACATGAGAGAGGTTATTCAGAGATTTGCTGCTCAGCGTCTGTGGTATGCTGATACCATCCACCTCTATTTCTCTCTACCATCTAATTCCAAGGAAATTGTTTCAATACTAAACCAGTGTCTATTGCCTGTAATGGACTGTATGAGGGCAAAGAAATTGAAACTTAATTAATAACTTAAGAGATGCTTCAAGTCATTTGAAATGCAGATCAGGCAATAGAAATTCAGCCTGTGCTGGACAGGTTACACCCCCCTAGAAATCTCAGGGTCATAGCTTGGCTGTACTCTTGGGTTCAGCTCTGAGCCTGTAGGACCAGATTTTGGCAGTGACCGGGAGTGTATTTGCATAATTAAAATTGGTGAACTAGCTGTGCCCATTCCTTGACATGTCATATCTAGTCTCAGTAGCTCCTTCATCATATTGGAGTACTGTAACACCCTCTATGTGGGGCTGTCTTTGGAAACTGTTTGGCAACACCAGCCGGTCCAAAATACTGCAGCTAAATTGCTGACTCGGAATGGTTATAAGGAGCATATACTGTGCTGAGCTACTTGCCTGTTTTTGGGAAGAAGTAAAAGTTCTAGTTATGATATAAAAAGCACTGTACAGAAGTCTGAAAGACTGTATCTCCCTATATGAGCCTACTCAAGTTTTAAAATCTTCAGGGAAGGGCTTTCTCTCTATCCTACCACTATCATAAGTATTTCTGGTGAGGCCTTGGGAGAGAGCCTTCTCAGTAGCTGCTCCTGGGCTATGGAATTCTCTTCCAAGAGAATCTCAGTTGATCCCCCTCTACCCTCTTTTTTTCTGACAGGCAAAGACCTTCTTATTTAAACAGGCCTGCTTAGAGTAGCACAGTGAATATCCTGGTTTTAAATGTGTGAAAGATTTTAATATGTTTTAAATTTTCTCTGTTAATATTTTAAAGTGGCTTGTTATTTAATGCTTTTTAACCTTTATATTAGAGATCATTTTAGCTGTACTGCTTTAAGACGCTAATGTTTTTGTGTGTAATGTGCTTTTGAGTCCCATATGGAAGAAAAGTGGGTATAAATAAAACAAATGTGACTACAAGTATGCAATATTTTTATAATACAAATTAATTTGCTGGGATACTTCCAGCCAAAAATGAATAACCACTGGTCACAAGGAAGCCTTATCTTTATTAAATCACCAGCATGTAGCTGAAGTGGTCAGTTTTTTCCTAAAAAGATGCCTAATATAACTGAAATACTAATTTTTGCTGAATTGAACGTAGTTTGAAAACTTAAAAAAGATTTAAATTTGGGGGCAAATATATATTGGTTGAATTGCATTGGATAATCTAATTCTTTATTCTGCTGAATTCTGACTTCACTGACATCAAATTTAATACTTCCCCAGAAACATTTGTAAAATACACTTGTATTATTGGCCTGCAGACAGTGTCCAAATCTTAAACAACTACTAACTTGCAACAGGATATATAACTTGAATGGTAATACAGGGACAAGACCAAGATCCAACTTTGTCCCCACATCTTTTCTGGGAGCAATATTACAGGGGCCAGTAACATCACACACAATGTCAGAGATACATTTATTTGCTCTTCTTCCAGTGTGATATGTGCCATCCTATTCCAGCAATTCCTGTCTGCAGTCTACATTGGACAAATGGGACAGCTCTACACATGAGGATAAATGAGCACAAATCTGACATTAGAAATGGCAGTAGTCAAAAACCAGTTGCAGAACATTTCAACTTTCCTGGACATACCATGAGGGATTTATAGATCACAGTCCCTGAACAAGGAAATTACAAAGGAAGTGTGGAAAGAGAAACAACTGAATTAAATTAAATTCCAAAATTCCAATCTATTAGCAGAAGTATGAACAAGGAAAATGTCTTCATGGTGCATTACATATATTAATACAAGAGTCCTCACTACTGCACATACAACAAAAGACTTCTCAGGGAGAGTTTTGAACCTAAGGAAACTGACTTTTGGTAAGCAGAGTTATTGCTTTTATGCATCAGCACTAACTGACCATTGTAAAGATCTGGAAGACCTTTATCACTTCTCCCAGCCCTTTGAAAATTTAAGACAAGGATCATAATTTGCATCTTTCTGGATCCTTTTATATTCTATCGCACTCCCATAACTGTTTAAATAACTCTTATACCTGAGTATATCTATACTACCATGTTCATTTTTTTCTCTTATTACCAACACAATAGGAAAGGATATGGAACTCATACCTGATGGTCCACACATGGACAGTACAATATATTACAATTGTAGATATTGACATATTGTACCAGAAGACAAATGGGATATTGTAAATGACAAAAAGTCGTCTATCAGCTGTTTTCATTGTGGCCGTTGCCCTGGTCCAAATTTGGACTGTTCTAGTACGTTTTATGAACGTTTATGCCATTTGACCACTGCCACCTATATTGTGTGAGAATTGTGGAGGGCAAATCCTGATTTTAACAAGAATACTCCTTTCTTTGTTAAACAAAGCTCTTTGGTTCCTTTCATGGTCAATGATTAAATGTTTGACTTAATATGGTAGATGTCTAGTATATTTATTTATTAAAAAATGAATACCCAATCCATAAGATGTTTTACGTTCCACAAAGAGAGATCATATTTTTTTCTCATTTATTTCTATTTCTCTTTCTGTTTGGATTATGATGGTGGTGGTGATGTGCTCTTTGTATTTCTTTGGTCTTCCCTGATTTCAATATATGATGTCATGTTACACTGATACCATTCTATCTGTATCACCAGATTGCACGACTACAATTTTTAGCATGTTTTCCTGATCTTCTCAAGCTTTCTGGAGTATGTTCTCTGTATGTATCCTGCCTCAATTATATATATGAAGTTTAAATGGCCTTTGAACTCAAAAACTATTATGCCAACATTAGAGGTACCATGTTCTCATTTGCTGTCTCTTAGGCTGTTTCTGCACCTTTCCCTTTTCCAGTGTCATCTTTGTCACGATGGGAACATGTCCCTAACGCTCCCCTCTGGTTGGCTGCCTGCAGATGGGAGTGCAAGTGACATGCAACTTCCTTCCACAGTGCAACTGGCTTCTTTCTCATGCTACACTGGGGAAGGAAGCGTCTAGATCGCACTTCTACTTGTTCCGTGTGGCTGCCAGTGATGGGACTGTCATGCAATCGTGGACCATTAACAGATTTTTTCTGTTAGTGGACTATCCCGCAAATGCGATGGGTGGAGACGTGTTGACAGTGCGACTGCAATGACATCATGCAAAAGCATGACTCACAGACCACCAGCAACACCTCCTCATTGCGGGACAGCAACGTCATGTGGAAATGGCCTTAGTATATGCCTCTTAGACAAAGAAACGTAGAATTCAGCAAGAGGAAGACTTGGTTACTTCCCAATTGGCTTAATGTAATACATTATAAATGAGGCTCCCGTGGAGATTACCAAGGAACTTCAACTGTTCCAAAATGCAGGTCCCAGAGTTTAATTAATAATAATAATAATAATAATAATAATAATAATAATAATAATAATAATAATAATAATAATAATTTATTTATATCCCGCCTCTCCCGACGGATCGAGGCGGTACTACAACAGTACATCAAATACATTAAATACGTTTTAACTGATTTAATACATAATGATTTAATACATTTAATTTAATTTAATGATTTAATACATTTGAACTGATACAAACCAAAAACATCAGATTGCACTGATGCTAAAGGACTTATACTTGATTCCTCTTCTCATTTGAGTTTTATTTTTCAAGGTATTGGTGCTTACCTTTGAAACTCTTAATGTTTAGAATCCAACTATACAAAGGAGTACCTTTACCCATATCTGTATCTTAAGATCTCCAAGGGAAGCCTGTAGCCAATTTGTCAATGACAGCTAATGGTTCTGATGCCAGTGGAACAGTGTTAGCAACTCAGAATTTAGCCTGAACATTAGAGGAGTTATCCAAGGTACTGAACACTATCCCCCAAGTAACTTCAGTACCTTCAATAGCTCCTTTCAACTTTAGAAAATACCCAAAGAGGACAATACCCTTCTTTAGAGGTAGGACTGGCACAGATACTGAAATCTTGGACTGGTAGAACAGTTTGAGTGTTGGTTAGGACTCAAGGAGGCCATGGGTTCAAATCTCATCTCAGCCCTGGACATCTACTTGGTGACCTTGAGCAAGTCATATTATCTCAACCATAGAGGAAGGCAATGGCAAACCTCTGAATAAATCTTGTTTAAGAACACCCTGTGAGAGGGTCAGCATCAGTCAGAGCCAACTTGAAGGCACTTAACAATAACAACAATTTCAATTTAGGTATGCTTGTTAATCTATTTCTACTTTTGTTATTATGATGTTTACTATTTTTGTACATCTTATTTTATTGTGATTGTTTTATTGATTTAGAGCTGCTTAGAAATATTTTAATAAAGTTACCTTCTTGCTTTACACATTCATAAATTACAAGATTAGGTCACACATACACCAACCTATGACTCTGGGACAGAAGTGCCGTCTTTGCCCTTTTACAAAAACTTACTCATGTGGCCTGCCAAGAAATAGCAAGTATAAGAGTTGCCTCCTTCCAGGTAATAAAAGGGCATTAGTACTTTCCCATCCTAAACTGAGGACCCCAAAGGTACCCTAAAATGCTTCAAATGTTTTCAGAAACTCCATAGAGTGTGAGATTTAATCCAGCTATAGCTCAAGACACCATAATGATTAGACAGCTCTGGTAGACATTTTACGGTTCTCCTGAGAGAAAAGGGGCAAAAATATATCCCCACACATTTAATTTACCTCCAAAGTATCCAGAAAACAGTCATTTGACACACAGGTCGCACAAGACACACCAATTCCCATAAAAGTTTTAAATGAAATATTCCTACAGTTGTCATAATGTTATAGTGTTTACCTACCTCATGAGAGCAAGGTATGGTGTAGTGATAAACTTTTAGCATGGGATTTGGCAGATCCAGATGTTTTTGTCTTGCCTTAGCAGGCAGTGAGGGATAATGAAAGGTGTAGTCCAAGAGCCACTGTTCTCCCCTCCTTTTTCAGTCCATACTGAGTTAGGAAACTAAGTGGGTGATCCTGGGCCATTTGCTGTCTCCCAACTCTACCTAGCCAAAGTATTTGAGAAAATAAAGTAAGGAAAAGGAAAACTGCCTGTATCAACCTGATCTCATTGGAGAAAAGATAGACTATACATGTTAAGCATGATGTCGTGGTTTGAGTGTTGGATTACAACTCTGGAGATTGGGGTTCAAATCCCTGCTCAGTCATGGAAATACCAGAAGTCAGAAATGATTTGAAGGCACACAACAACAAAATAAACAATAGTGAACAAACAAAATTCTCATATGGAGTAGAAGTCTAGGCGATGGAAGTTCTTACACTTTTTAAGATTTGGTGTGCTTCCAAACTAGGTGTTTATTGTGGATTAGTTATGCTTTGTGTGCAACTTTTCTGGGAAGCATCTACCAGGCATTGCCTTAATGGATGTTATGTCCCCTTTCCCCTTGCACACATACTGGAAATCTGTTTTCTTTAAAAAAAAAAAAAAAAGAGAGTGAGAGTGAGAGATCTTTGTAGATTGAGTTTGGCGGCTGTGGTGGGTTGGGGCCAATTTCCTGAATCCAGAAGCCTCCCAGAGTTTACATGGATTGAAAAAAAAAAAGCCTAAAGTGGAAAGAAAGCACTTCCCTTTTTGAAAAATGTATATTTTATATATATATATATATATATATGTGTATATGTATATGTATATGTGTGTGTGTGTGTGTGTGTGTGTGTGTGTGTGTAATATATATTAAACAGTCCAGGGTCTACACATTCTCTTTATATGCCTCTCCTGGAAGCTTTTAAAGGGGGCAATTCAGCCTTCAATTTTTGACCATAAAAAGGGGATTTTGAAGAATTCAAAGACCACACAAACAGTCTTGAGCCCTGCTGTAGATTTACATCACCATAATGCTACTCTTACACATTTCTAAGCATGCTACCCTGTAGCATATAGAGAAAGTGGGTCTATAGCTACTGTGGACAATGTCATTATGGCACAAATTCCCCATTTTATCACTTAAGAGAAGTTGAGCCCTGAGGGGGATGAAAAATTGTGCAAGATGTATTCCCCCCCCATTTTACCCCTGGAGTCTTTGCTCTGCCCATAAAAAAAACTGGAAAAAAAAGATTGTGGAGTTTATTTATTTGCTTATCTATATGTTGAATTTATATCCTACCTTTCTCCAAGGATGGGATTTAATTTTCTTTTAGAATATTGAATGGAATGTTTACCACAAAAGATTAATATATTTACTCCCCACAAATTATGCCTGTTGTGTAACAGGAAGGTTTTTAGGTACATACTATGTATCATGTAAGATCATGACAATTCTTGGTTTTTGGTCTGACTCCTATTAGTTAATGAGAGCAGACTGGCAGAACTACTCTGTTGAATGGAGAGTCAACATACAAGTAATTCCCCTTCAGTCAGTGGATCTTTTCTAGTTGACAGAATAGAATTTAGAACTTGGCTTTCTTTTCTTGGCTCTTCTTATGGGAATGAATATTGTATGTCTTGTTGAACTCCTTGGAGGACTAGAGGAGACAAAATAATTTTGTTTTACTAAATTTGGTTTCTTATGTTTTTATTGTTTTTGGCCCCACCCCATAAGCTGGCAAAACCATAGCAGTTCCATACAGTTCAGAACCTTGTAACTCCATTTGTAACAAAATAAAACAAAAATGTTTAAAAAGTAAAGCCAATGTGAAATTACTGTCTGAACAAACTGTACTTTTAATATATAAGACATGGTAATTTTCTGCTGAAGTTATACATAATACATTTTATGTTCCTAAGGCAACAGGTGATTTAATCAATAAATACTGCAACTTCTCCATTTTTTTCTGAAAAACATGGGGGAAGGGGTTCCCATGACCACAAAACTTCCCAAATTTTACATCTCTAATAGCAGAAATTTTAAAAATCATTTAAAAATAAATCCGTTTTTTGGCACCATCATCTTTGGAATATAGTTTTTTTCCTGAGCTGCAGATTTAAGCTAAAACATTCATCGTCCAAGACACTTTTACAAGTGCCTACTATCTTTAAACAGATCAATTTGAATTAAATAATGAAAACAGATAAAAAGAAGGAAGAAGAGTGTTAAAGTGAATTATTCTTCTGTTCATTAGGACAATGCCACATTCACTAATGTAAACAGAACTAACACCAAAACAGTATTATACATCATCCATTGGAAAGCTGCTTGCAATTTTGCTTCTAGCTCAAATAAGAAAAGCAGTGATAGAATTCTGCTGAGAGCTGCCATTCTGGAAGATGCCTTAGATTTATGGGGAAAGGCATTTCTAGTTGCTTCAAGAGTATACATAGGTATAATTACAGAATGACATCTCCATTTGTGTATTGTTCTTGTATGCCTTCAAGTTGTTTCTGACTTATGGTGACCCTAAGGCAACCCTTTGTAGGCAAGATTTGTTTAGAAGGGGTCTGTCCTTGTTTCCTCTGAGAAGACTGAGAGTGTGTGACTTACCCAAGGTCACTCAGTGGGTTTGCATAGCTGAGTTGCAATTCATACATTAATATCTATATACAACATTCAATAAATAAATGAATGCAGCAACAGTACCCATTTTGGTATATTTTATTTAGCATATTTCTAAAGACCTTTTAAAGGAAGCAAAGTAATAGAGGAATGTCAACAGTTTGGTCAATAACTGATACCGTGATTAAGAGAGAAGTATTTGGGATTCATAAACTAAAATTTATGTCCCCTTTGGGCTTAAATGACAAGTTGGACTTGTCTTTCTGTTTTGTTTTGTTTTAATATTTGTGAGCTTTGATATCACAATGTGTCACTGTCGGTTTTCCAAGGTCGTATCAAATACAAAGATAAAAATTCTGGTTCTCTCTCATTCAGGGGAAATAATCAACCAGTCTTGTTTCTCTTTAAATTTTTCACTTTAATCAATATGTCAAATGTATTTGATGAGTTTAAATTTTGCTAAGAGCATTTTACCACTTACTTTGATTCTTATACACTGTACATAATATTTTAATTCAGCATTTCTTGCTTGACCTCTCTATTGGGCACTTCATGTATGTATAGGCTGAAAACTTTTGTAGAGATCTGCTCACTCATTTCCTTTGAAGTTGCTTCATTTGGTCCAAAATATATATTAACTATAGCAGGACTGTTTTCTGTGAAGGTGGGAATATTACTCCCTGAAAAGAACAGATCAGCCTGTTTGCAACTATTTTGCACAGAATTATGTTTATGTGGAAGGATCTAGTTTGGCTGCTGTTTATTCAAGTCCATTTCAGCATTGCCTTGGGAAGAAGTAGAGAAACAATAACACATTCCAGAGTTGTTGTCAAAATCCTGTAATGTTTGATAAATAATTGGATTTTCTTCTTGAACATTGAATTCCTTGCCTGCACTGTTTATACTATGTATTCTGTTTGTTACGTATGGGATCCAGATTTTGGTAAACCTACCTTTAGTGACTGTATGTATATTTTGCATGCCTGTTATCTGAATATATACAGTATGTTTGATTATTCATGAGAGGCTTTTTTTCTGAATTTGAGTTTATGGTTTTCAATTCCTTCGCTTGTACTGAAGTGTTCATAAAGATATGCCACAGTAATTTGCACCTTGTGATTTTCCATGATTGCACAGTAATGTTAAGAAAGCATAGCAAGATATATATGAGAGAAAGGGAGAGAAAGAGAGGGACTACCTGTGCTTTTTTTTTTTGTGGGAAGGGGGTTATGTTAAATTCCCCAGAACATTTAATTTAGCTGTCTTTATGCTAGACCTGTTGTGCATCAACTGTATTCCATAGAATGTGAGGCGTGGCCTTCTAAATTCAATCTGCTTCCTTCTTGTGCAAGAACTCACAGGAAACAGCTTGGAATTCTGTCTGAAAGTCAGGAAAGCACTCTAATCATTGTCTCATACATAAAGATGAAAATTCATATTCTGCACCTCCTTTCATCTTCATATTCTACACAAAAGAAACACATTTTGTAACATATTTTGTAAACTGAAGAGCATGAATCAAAATATATTTTTAGGGAGTCAAAGGTAAAATACATATAATTTGTGCAGAGATGTTTGCCATTTAATATGGGCAGGACAGACCTAACTCACAACTTGGAGAGCTCTGAAGGTCTCTACTAAGTTCATGCTGGCAGGATAGAAATGAAAGAAGAGTGGCATTTTTCTCCTTTCATCATCCAGAGATGTGTTTATCCCCTTCTTATAAATTTCTTGCACTATCTCCAGGACTGGCATAGGTCACTAGCCAATTTGAGAGCATATTTACTGTCCAGGATCCTTTGCATCCCAAGCCTGCAATGTACCCCCTTTCCCTCCTTTCTGATGTTGGACTGAGAAGAGCTAGGGATGTTTCTGCAGTGGCTGGGAGAAAGGTCAGCTCTTCAGAGGGCAGACCTCTCTCTCTCAGCACCCAGAAGGGGAAACCCAATATATCTGAAGGACCCAAGGATGCCAATCCAGGGATCATAGGATTGTGCTGAATAAAAGCAGGGAAATGGATATGCATAGAAACAGACTAGATAATATCTGTGCCATAGATGAATTCAAGTGTTTGTGAGTGAAGGGAAGAAGGTGAACAGAAGCCAGGAGAAGTAAAGTGCCTTTTACCAAAGAAGAAAGTCAGTTCCTATAGTAATCTAGACTGGCTGGTAGCAAAGTTAAAGACATCCCACTAATGAGAATTGTGAATTGTAATGAGATCGTAATGACCTGCAACAACAACATATGGTGATAGGATCAATAAGGAACAATTCTGAATTATCACAGAACTCAGGGCAAAAATCAAAAGGTGTACATTGATGTAGAAGTACCAGTCATATAAACGGAGCTCAGTCCAAAGAATGGATGTTTAGAACACAGATTCAATTACTGCAAAACAGCTTTACACAAAATATCTGCAAACTCCAAAATGCCCCCATTAATCTGTAGCAAAATTAGGTAAGAAGTACTTTGATACTTTACAGTCAAACTGAATTACTGCAACACCAGAAAATGTTGATGGCAGGAGGTATCAAGCAGCACCAGAGAGGGAGTGGTAGAGACGGATGACAAGCAACCCATGGGGCTATTCTGGTTCTGTCCCATCTGCTACAGTGCAAGCAAGGGATGATGCTCTGTCCATTCATGATGGTGACAGCAGGGCCAGAGCTTTTGATGTAGAGCCCCACTGCAGAATGGCAGTGTGAAGATTTTCTCTCTTCTGTTCCTTCCCTTAGCCCTACTTGGCAGTATCTACAGTATGAGCAAAGGTGTGCCTTATCACCCCATTCTGGTAACAGGAACAACAGCTGCCACTGGAGGGTGTCCAGGGGTTTACTTTCAAAAAGAGGGCTCCCAGAACTACCAGTCAAAAGGCAATGTATAGCCGTTCTATGTTTTCCCTTCTCAACCATTCTACTGTGGAAAGAAAGAAGACAGAAAAAGCATGTTACAAATGGAAGATAACATCATCTGGACACATGTACTTTTTGTAAGAGTCCAGTAATAAGCCAGAGTGGTATCATAGTAAAAGCCTCGCCTGAAAGCATCCAGAGTCTCACCTGCCCAAGCCTCCTCCTGCCTGTTGCTTCTGGGCATCCAAGCCTCAAGAAGGTTATGATAGCCACTGGGACTAATTACCTATATACTTACCCCTCCATACAAGGTGGAGAAGAGAAAATATGCTTTTCTGGGCCTTTAGGAAAGAACAGTCTTGTATATTTGTGTGTATTTGTGTGCACAAGTATATGTGCACATGTGAGCATAAGAAAGAGAAATGAATCTAAGCACAGACTACACAGACTCCTTTGGGATCCCTTTTACTAGAGAACAGACCAACTAGAGACAAAGGAAAAGAATATCTCCAAATGCAGCACTACTTTTCCCACAGCAAGATGGTAGTACATATTCACTTATGAGAAAAAAATAGATTCAGGGCCAACACTAGGGTGTGGGTTAAATTTCTTTTCAGCAGTTAGTAGACCTCTCCTTTTAAGAAATGGGACCTCAAGAAAATTTTCCAATTCCACTCCTTTTACTTGGACCCATAAAATGAACTGGTCCCCCAGTTCCCCTCTCCCTAGGAACATTTTTTCTTGAGAGGCTCAGAACATAAGATGTGAGGTGGAACTCCATCAGCGATATGGGGCCCCTAGCCACTAAGGCTCAGAGCTTTTGCTCCTATTTTCCCATTATTTCCTAATGGACTGCAGGGCATGGAGAAGGGAAAAGAGACTTACATATTAGACATATTTACTTTTTGCCTGGTCCACTGGTGAATATCAGTCCCTCTAGTTCACAGAGATGTTGATTTCTGGTCCTTTTTCTTGGTACATAAGTTCAGACTGAAAGAAAAAAGAAAAGAGAAAAGCAAAGCACTGGTCAAAAATGAGTTAATAAAATGACAGTTAATATACTTTACACTTGAGATCATGCTTTGAGTTTATTTCTTCTTGTCCCTGAAAAGCCACTTCAGAAAGAATAAAGCAACAAGATATACAATGTGCAAGGGGAGCAAAGGACAAATTCTCAGCTAGGTTAGGGGTGTTCCAGATCTCCTTTCCTATCCTCATCTGTTGTTGTTGTTGTTGTTGTGTGCCTTCAAGTCAATTTCAACTTATGGGGACCTTAACATGGCCCTGCTACAGAGTTTTCTTGGTAGAATTTGATCAGAGGGAGTTTGCCCTTGCCCTCCTCTCAAACTGAGAGAGTTCCTGAAGGCCACACAATGGGTTTCCATGGCTAAGCAGGCCATTTGAACCCTGGTCTTCCAGAATCCTAGTCCAACACTCAAATCACTATACCATACTCCCTAGAGAATAGGACCAGTTATTGCAATGTTGGCTTTCAATGGACTGCTGAGTAAACCCAAGGAGTGGAAGATGATTGTTTCCTGTGGCTGGACCCCATCATCAAACAAGTCTTCTAAGGGCCAAAACTGACTTGTAGTTAAAGACCAGCTTCTGCGTGTGCACATCCCACGCATATATAGCTTGCTTCTGCCACCTCTTGCTCTCAGAGGTCCCAGTCCTGTGATGGGACAGCTTTCCATTTCTGTGCCCAATGATTTATAAGGTGCTAGACACTGGGAGCACTGAAAGCTCTTTTTGAGAAGATGGCAAAATGAACTAGAAGTGCAAGGCAAAATACAAATGGAGTTCTCACTCCCGCATCTCCAAGCATTACATGAGTCTACCACATAAAGTATCTTTGGCAGGTGCTGTGTTTCTGCAGTTTGATGCCCAGCAATGTAACTAAATCACAAAACCAAGCCCCAAACCCCTGGAAAGTGGCGTTAATTCACAGATGAAGTGCTGCGGGATTGCTCTGCCCCTTCATTCCCCTGACTATAAATGGGACAATACACATCCTCCTCCTGAGGGATCTTTTCAGAAAGGGACTGCAGTCATGAATTGCTCTGAACCAGCCACAAGGAGATTCGGCCAGCTCTTCCCTGCACACAGTCAGGTTCCATTTCTTCCTTCTTGGCTAATTCACATTGACATATTGAGGTTGGGGTGGGGAGAGTGTGCAACTTCTATACAGTGCAGCCCCCTCCCCAGTCTTCTCTGTCCCCCAGAATCATACTCACATCCTCGCTGTCACTGTCATCTTGATCTTGCTTCCTCTTCAGCTTTTCTTCTTCCTCTTTTCTCTCCTTCTCTGGCATAATGTCATCCAACCAGACCAAGTAATGTTGGGGGAAGATATATTCCATCACCTTCCGCACACCCACTAGAGCCAGCAACTAGCAAGCCAAAACATAATTACACAAAATTAGGAAGAGAAAGAGGAGGATTAGCAATTTACATAGTATTTTCCAAAGGGATAACTATATTAGTTTGTTGCAAGAAAATGAAAAAATTACACCTCTCTCTTGTTAGGGGAGAGCTAAGTCTACGGGTGTACATCCTTGCCCCCCTTTTAGTTACTTCCAGCAACAAACTGCACTATAGAGATACAAAGCCAGGAACCTGACCAAACACCATGCCAGACTTTGTCATCCTAGATCTGATAACCTCCCAATCTTGGCACATAAATGCTGGCTAAAAAAGGATGCCAGTCCAATAAGGACAGATAAGTTCCAGATTGGACTATTGTAGTGCACTGTTTGTACTCCTTCCCTTGCAGACAATCTAAAAGCTGCAGTTGATGCAGAATATTACACCACAGATGCTGACAGAAGAAAGGAGAAGTGAGTATAATAGACCTGCTCTGAAATCTCTTCACAGGCTACCAATGACAATTCAAGATATTAATGCTATAATGGGATAGGAAATATATAACTCTCTTGCTAAAACAGCTTCACTGGCTACTGGTCCATTTCTAGATACAATTCAAAGTGCTGGTTTTGACATATAAAAGGCTTTACAACTTAGGTCCAGACTATCTGAAAGCCCCTGTCTCCCCATATGATCTTTGGGGGAGGGCTTTCTCTCCATCCCAACCACACTCCTAGGTTTGGTTGATGGGCACATTAGAGAGTGCCTTCTCAGTGGTTGCTCCTATGCTTTGGTACTCCCTCCCAAGAGAGGTTTGACCTGCCCCCTCTGTCGTCTTTTCACTAATAGGCAATATCTTCTTGCGTAATCACGTCTTCAGTCTTGGCTGACTAGGGTGGAGTGATGTGTAACTGGCTGTGCTGTTTTAATATGGATTGTGTATTTTAATTATTTAAGTCTTTTCATTATTCTATATTTTAATGCTTTAAAAATAGTGTTTTAATTCCATGTACTATTCATTGCTTTTTAAACTTTTGTACTTCATATTGTTTTAATGGCTCTGTTTTAATTAATACTGTATACATTTTGAATCCCATTTGGGAGAAAAGCAAGATTAAAATAAAATAAATCCCTTACAGAATCTTACCATTAATGGAAAGATAATAGCAGCTGCAGTTGACTTAATGATCCATAGGACAGCTAGGCAAAGTGTTTGAATGAAGGTGAAGAGATGGACTTGGCGTAGGGGAACATGGCGGAGGTAAATGAAGTCAGGCTGATGTTTAGCAGGCATCAGTAGGAGCTGGAGTCTGTCTGTGAACTGAAATATGTGAGAGCAAGAGACAAAGAGAAAACTCTTTTGTAGGCACTGAATGTTCCATCTGGGAACTCCTGCCCTAGAGGAAGACAAGCTATCACAATGGCTGGAATCTGATGGCTTAGGCCCACCTAGAGCAGACCCATTGAAGAAAGGGTTCACTGGTGAGCCAACTTGTAGCTAAATCCCATTGATTGAATAGGTCTACATTAATTGGGACAAACTATAAGATTAAGGCCAAGTATCTTCCACATTGTTTTTTTTAAAGTAAGGAAATTCAGGTAGCCAGATATCTGCTAAAGATGTTCATTATTCAATGTAATATAGCTGTGTCTTCTAAAAGAGGTGTAGTGTAGTGACTAAAAATGAGCTGGAAAATACCTGGTTCAGTCTTGACTGAGCCAAAGATTCACTTGGTAAACCACTGACCACTCGGGCTCAGCCCTTCCATGTCCACTGTGGAGGTGATGATACTGGTACTGGTTTATATCATTGGGTTGTTGTAAAGATTACTAAGATAATATATGTGAAGCAGTGCAAAATTATGAGTATATGATTTGATTCTCCTGAACCACTCATCTTAAGGACACAGTTATAGAGATTCTAATGTTTCTGTGGGGAAAGACAAAGGTGATGTAAAAATAAAGCTTACAACCAATTCCTTCACAGTGTGTTAAGCCTGACTTCGTCCCAGTTGCAGTTACAGATGTTGGATCCAATATTGGATCGAGCATCAGTCTTTCTCCTCTTCCTCATGCTTCAAATGGGCTATTCCTCCCACCCTTTATTTCTGAAAGCACCATGTATATTTTCTCTTCTGCCTTATTTGTATACTTTCCTCTTTTGCCTTATTAACAAGCAATACTTTTAAACAGCACCTATATACAGAGACATGAGAAGGTTTTTCAAGCTAGGGCAGACACCTCCAGTGTTGGCACTGTCTGCCATCTTACACTGTGTAATGGGCCTGATGGAGCTAGAGACCAGAGGAACTCATAGTACATCCTTCCCACACAGTCCAAAAGATGCTTTTTCTATTCTTTTGCACTCACCTGAATACTGCTAAGTGCAGAAACACCCATGTAAAGGAAAATGCCATAAAGCACAGGCATTGGAATAAACTAGGAAAAATCAGATCCAAAGCATAAGCATTACTTAGTTACACTGGGCTTTGTTTAAAGACCACATTCAATAAAACTTCACCATTCAAGTCAGCTTTAGGCTGATTAACTAAAAAAAAGGACAGTGATATCTATGGTATCTGATTCTTGTACCTTTAATAAGAAAAAAATTTGGCAATCCTGCTGATGGAAGCCTATGGGCTTTACTGACATGAGGCTGATAAACCCCAACTAAAGCAGGACAATAGTGTCTTTGGCTGGAACTTACCTTCTCTTGTTCTCCTGGCTGGGAGATCATTTGGAAATCATTTTTTATAGTCCCAGCCAGAGATGCTATTATCCTGTTGTA
Source organism: Ctenosaura bakeri (assembly GCA_948474755.1). Classification (NCBI taxonomy): domain Eukaryota; kingdom Metazoa; phylum Chordata; class Lepidosauria; order Squamata; family Iguanidae; genus Ctenosaura; species Ctenosaura bakeri. Next base: position 226,566 of record CAOLHI010002239.1, read on the forward strand.
ACTGCGATTTACCTGCCTCATGTCATAAAGCCCTCTACCTCTCCCTGCCTGGCCAACATGAGCCATTTTTCAAACAATACAAACTATGCAGCTACAATAATGGCTCTAGGGGAAGTCAAGCATTCTTGACTGCTTCATGAGCAGGAGAACAAAGAACCAGCCCAAAGGATGTTTCCCTTCCTGTTCTAGTTCTCTCTAGAAGTATGTTGTGCAGAATTTCTGGTACTCCAATTCAAACATGGCACAGGAGTATTTAGAGCTAAAGGGTCATCTAGAGTTTCAAATGGAGATACATTTAATGAGAAACAGAGCAGCATCCTATCTGTTAAATAACTTGCTAACATTTTTTGACAATGGCCATGCAATGATTTGATTTCAATATGTTAAACCCATTTCTGTCAAGGACTCAGTGATCTCTCCAGGCACTAGCTAGTGCTAATATTCATTCCAGTATTTTGGGGGTACAAATACTAAATGCCTTTCTTACCTTGAGTACAGGTGCCAAGAAGACAGACAGTCCTGTGAGGATGAAGACCATCAGTCCTGTCACTCTCTGTTCCCTGAAAGCAAGAACATTTTTGGAATGAGGCCATTTTTATTTCAAGAAGCAATCATTAGCCCTGTGCCATTCATACCCCAAAGCTCCAGCAGGGCATCACTTGTGCATCTTTTACTTAAAAGCCAGGAATTGTTCAGCACAAAGAGAGTAGATGATGGACAACAAGTATCATGAAAATCCATATAGGCTACTCAAAAGAAGTCCCCTACAACTTCACAGTACCTGATTCCAAGGAATTTTGGTTGCTCCCCTGGTGCACGGGTGCTGCTCTCTTTCTTAAGGCTGTCCATATGGGCCAGAGAGATGACTGTTGCTGACACATACCAGGGCAAGCCCATGATGGAAGTAAAGATCATCAGAAGGGAGACACAGAAGAAATCCAGGTGAAATCCTGCCCCCTTCTGCAATAGGACAGCAATGTTAGTTACATTTATATCCCACCCTTGTTCCAGTCAGCCCAAGGCCACACACATAGGTCAACTCCTTTCCACTTTATACTCATAATAAACTTTTGAAGTAGGTCACACCGAGACAGAGAAACCATCCAAAGTCACCCAGTGAGTTTTATGACTCATTGAGGATGACAACCTAAATCGCCCATGTCTCAATCCAAAACTCTAAGTACACCATGAAATTTTACCTTTAAAGTCTAAAATTTTAAGTAGTATTAGTACAGTACTATAAAGATGCTTTATGGCAGTCAAGACCATCTCCTTTTGTATCAATGAGTTAATTGCAAGTCTAGATTAGACCCAGTGAAATGAAAGGAATTTATTAGTCACAGAGCTTGTTCAGTTCCCATTGATTTCTATGGGCGCACTCTAGGTACTGATGGTAGGTAGTCAAGTTAGAGAAGCCAGTGGCCCACATCTCTAATTTGGCACTAGTACAGACTCATAAATTGCCTAGGAAATGTCTGTTCCTCTCTGAAAGTCTTCACTTTGGGGCAATTATGTCCCATCTCCTGCCTCTTTTTACTAGAGGATCATCTTATCAGGCAGGCTTTGGGTACATGAAGACCAATTTAAGGGCAATGTGAATAATCACTGAGTTTATAGATAGTCATCTGCAATTGCAATAACCCCTTTTTAAAAAGCTGGAAAGTTGGGCTCACTTGTTATCTATCTCTCCCCCATCCCATGCTAGCTAACTGTCAGGTTTACGGCGGCAGCAGTAACTAGGCAGCCCTCATGCAGCTGAGAGCTGCTTCCTTTAAACTTCACTGGTGCCCAAGAGGACATTAGGTGAGAGAGACACTGCAGACAATGAGCTCTGGTGGCAGGAAAGTGTTGGGCTCTCCCTCTTACTCTGAGTCCCATCCTGAGACTAGCTGGTACAAGTAAGCGCTGTGGAAGGAGAAATCACCCCTCCCTGACAAGGACACTTACAGATGTGACGAAATGAAGATTGTTATTGCACTAAATCTCCAATCTAGTGAAAGCACAACAGATGAATAAAGTATCCAACTTTTCCACCCTAGCAGGACTGCTGTACCCTCATATGCTGTGCTATCTAGTAGCTATAACATGGAAGGAAAAGATAAACAGTACATTTGTTCCCTTTCTATTTTCACATAATGTTTCCCTATATTGGATTCCTCTACCTCATTTCTCCCTACCTCATGGAGAGAAACAAAAACTAAGCATGTGTGGTACACAATTGAACATGCAAAGAAAAAGCACTTATTCCAGATCAGCCTTGAGTCAACCTGAAATGCTGGAGCAGATCTGGAAGTGGTAATATATAAACAGCAATTGGTGGTGGTAGGGAGCTGAGTGACTGTTGTTAAATTATTGTTTTTAAACTGGAACATACTAATATGGGTCACAAAGAAAATCACCTTGAAAGATGGTTTATACTAAATCAGACCATTTGTCCTTCTAGCCCACTTTTGCCTATATTAACAGGAAGGGGCACACCATGCTTCCACATGGTAATCTTTTTTCAGAGGTGTCAGGAATTGAAACTGGGACTTTCTGCACACAAAGCATTGGTTCTACCATGCAATTGACCCGTGAGCAACTGATTGTTAGAATGAAAGGTGGATATATTTGACAATTAAACTAATGAATAAATTCATCCTGATTCTGAGGGTAGAGGAAATGACAGGATGAAAAGGCTGGCTTCTAACCTAAATCCCATTGATAGTCCTAGCTGTAGCAAACTGATTGAATCATTAATGATGAGTCAAAAGTTATATAAATGCAATGATTTAATGGCTCTACTCTAGCTGGGACTAATAATAGGATTCAAGCCTCTGTCTCTTGTAAAAGAATATGTTGGATTCAGGTATAGTTTGGAAACTTTTCTGTTATCTACTGATTAAGCCCAGCTCAGTATCTTAGCTGCTGGCTATATCTCACAGGACAACCTTGGTTTACACACTCCTCTGTCTAGCTTTCCACAGAAGATCTTCAGCCTCCTTGGCAGCTTCCTTTAACTTCGCCTTAAATTGTGGAAGTGATGTTTAGCAAATTCTTTTCTGTTTATGTATATGTATGCATGTTTCTCAGTGGTTATTTCACTAAGAACCATTACACTAGCATAAAGAACTGAACAAGAAGTGGCTCCCAAGAAATGTATTTTTCCACTGGATTTTCTATTGGTGTTGCTGCTCATCCATATCCGGCCTGTTAGTCCATTTGGTCTAACAATGATCTGAGTGAGAGTGGTTCAATCCCTATGGGCCTGAGGTATTACATGTGCTGATTAATAGTTGTTTCTCATTGAAAGAGGAGGAGGAAACTTGGCCAGGTAAATCTGAGCAAGTGTGAGAGGCCAAACACCAGAGAAATGCCAGACACTCCCACACACAGTCCAACCAGAGGAACCAGTTCCATCTTGCACAGTGCAGAATAGATATATCTTCTAGCACATTACACCATGGATCACTTGGGGAAAGTAACCAATAAATTCACTTCTGCAGAGAAGGCTGAGAAAATTGGCATTGCTAGTTCTCTAAGTATCACATACTTCTGTGGAAGGAGTAGATGGGAAAGAAACTGGGCTCTCCAGGAAACTGGATTATATACAGACTGCTTCAGGAGTGGGTAGGACTTTAAGGGAGCAACACTAAAGGCCTTCAAGTTTATGCCATGGTCTGCACTTGCCCAGTCTTGCCTATAAAAGGCAAGGGACACATTCTTCTTGTGCAGTGGAAGACAATCAAGTTTTGCATGTAATTAGAAAGATTTGTTTGCATAAATTGGAACTTGGCATAAAATTTAAATTTCTGAGAATCTGAATTAATTTTCCTCTGAAGTCATGTTTTCAAGCATTATGGATATAAAGATACTTTAAAAAGAAGCCAAAAGATGCTGTCCTTGGAAGTTTCCATTGTTTTAAGCACACTATATACTTACAGGTATCACTCAGTCTGTCCTCCTATATCTCTCTGTAGAATCTCCTCTGCTCATTTTGCAAATCCACACATATCAAATATTAGCTTCATCAGAAATAAGAAATGTTACTTTCCCCACTACAACAACCAGAATACCCACAGACCATGCTAGCTTAGGTATTCTGGGAGTTCTAGTCCAAAAAGTAACTTTTCTATCACTGAGCTTCAGAATAAAGCATGCAAATAAGCAAATATGTATAACGTACATATTTAAAATGTACTACCAATGGGAGTTATTAAACCTCAGGCATAAGAGTATTCATTAATATAAATAAAACAAAATTTGCATACTACATATTAAATGACAAGAAATAATAGTGTGGGAAACAAAAGAAGATAGCATAGTTACAGGGAGAGCTAAACCAGATATGTCAAACTGCATTCCATCCTGATAAATCCTGAATATTCTAAATAAATTTGGTCAGTGTGTTAAACACTCAACTCCTTGTGCCAACATCTAAAAGAGAATAACATTAGCAATAAGAAGAAGATCCAAAAATGTGCATGAAGTATACAACAGTGACTGTTGGTAGTCACACAAAAAAAAACCTTCAGAATACAGACTGCGAATTACAAATTCAGAATTTAAACAGATATCCCCTTAGAAACCATAACACGAGGATAGAAAGTTGCTAGGTAAAAAGTATTGGATGAGAAGTGATTATTAGGCAAAAAGTTAGGGATGAAAAAGAATGCAATAAAACTGAGAAAGCACAAAGAATTCTTAAAAAAAAAGTAGGAGGCAGAGGAGGAGAAGAAATAGAACCACTGAAAATGGAAGGGAGATTTTTTTAAAAAAAGTATATTGCTGTAGCATAGTTAAATTTTCCACACAGACCCAGAGGGTTCATAATAAAAATGAAAGAGGGGAGAATGAGCTGGAAAGTACCTGGTCCAGGGAGAAGGAATCCGGCAGCATCTTTAAGACTGACTGATTTATTTTAGCAAGAGCTTTTATGGATTTCAGTGCATTTCTTTTCAGGCACTGAAGATGCTAGATCCCCTCCCTCCTCTTTTCCTTTGTATACTAAAACAGATTAGCATAGCTGTCTCCTTGAAAACTACCAAATAGTTCATATGCACTGCTGAGTAAGGACAGAGGGGGACAGATGAGAGAGCTTTCTCTCTTGGCAGAGATGACTTCCTCATCATGGTAGTGTCTGTGACTATTATAACCCAAGATAACCCAGCCAATATGGCTAATGACCAATCACAATTCTGGCTAGGGGATTTGGGGCATTATAGTCTGAAAAATAGCCTTTTCAAACTCTGCATGCACTTTTCATTGGATTTTCAGACTTGATTTTCTTCCTGTGCAAGCTAGGGAAAGTAATGTTCAAGAAACCATAGCGGTATCAGCAATCATGCTGCAATCAGGCCCATGGCTTTCTTTGTATGCTTTGATTTAGGTTAGAGAGAATAGTATCCAGTTGTTGTGAAAGTTTATGTTGGGAAGTATCAGGAATGATGATAGATATAGGATGCAAAAAATGAAGTCTTCGGCCATTTCCACACCACACCATTATAGTGCTATTATTGCACTTTCAACATCCCATGGAATTCTGAGGTTTGTTGTTTACTGAGGCCAAAGAGCTCTCTGGCTGAGAATTCTGAATGCCCCTCCCTAAACTGCACACCCCAGGACTCTATATGATGTTGAAAGTGGAATAATAGCACTGTAACAGTGTACTGCAGAAATGGCCTTGTCCAGGAGAGAAAACAGGGTGACAAGCAATGCACAGAGGCCTCATGTTCAGTCCCTTCAGTTTTTGCCAACCTTAGTAGGTGAAGCCAGTCCAGAATGAAGAAAAAGTCTTGGCTTTCCTGGCTGCAGCTAGAATGTGGGTGATACATGCAATCTGTGGAGTGAACCATGGGTAAAGGCTTGCTTTGAAGCAGCAGTTTGGATTTAGCAGCCATCTTTTTACTCTGAAATCTATGTTATCTATGCCAACGTGTGTGACAGAAGCCCTCCCTGAGTTAAAGAGCCATAAACTATCCCACTCAGCACTGACCTGTAGCTTATACTCTTTACGGTTGAGAATCACAGCTGTTATTTGCTGATCCATGAAGATGAGGATGATGACCAAAATGGCAGGCACTGATGATGCCAAATATATCCACCAAGGATTTGCTCCAAATGGAAACACATACCAGCCTCGTGCAGGATTTGTAGGCTGCAGAGAGATCGGTGATAGGGAAAAGTCAGTAAGTCAAGGTAGCCGGCAGAACTTTGAACAATGAGTTTGAGTAACCAGCTCTCCTCTCCTCCTACTTTGAAATATCTGCCAATGAAGCTGTTTCTACCTTGATTTCATGATGTAACCCGGGGTTGGGGAAACTTCAGGCCCCATGGCCAAAATCATCACTCCCAAAGACTCAATTTAGCCTGTTCTGTCTTTTCCAGGTGGCATCCTATGCCTCTAACCCTAGTGAATGTGGAGGGATGACTGTATTTCATTTGACCAGAATGGACAAAGGTGTATTTAGTGTATTCAAATTATTGTTTTAATTTATTTTAAATCTATTTGTACCAGTTTATTTGTATGCCCTGCTGAGATTATATAATATTGTACAGAATGTAAATATTTTAATAAACAATAGATACTGTGTTTGGACTATAATATTTTACAAAATCAAAATTATTTTATAAATGTGTTTTATATAAACTGTATATGCGAATTAAATAAACTTCATTATTTACAGGTATGTATAAATCACTTGTATCCAAAGATTTCAAAGCTGTATACAGTAATGGGCAGACATGATAAAACAACCCCTAAAATCAATATACCATACCAACTTGATTTATAAGAGTAAAATATATAGCAGGCTGAGGTGCACCATGAAAGTTTGAAAAAATAGATCAACTAAAAAAAGTCTCCACCCAACAACAAAAACTGGATGTCAAAAAATGCTCAATAATAATTGTCATAATGTAACGGGTGCCATCCCACTAAACTTCCTGCTCCAAATAACATCACCTCTGTGGACAACCTAAGGAACAAATAGATCCACAAGGGGTAAGACAGTTTTTCTGATAATCACATTCCAGGTTGTTCAGGGCCTTATACACTAAGAACATGGCATTTTAGCAAATCAGAAGCCACTGAATCTTTCTATACAAACTAGAGAGTCCAGAGCAGCCTTAAGGAGAACTCCACTTAGGGTGCATAGCAATAACCTAGTCCTTATGTTACCAAATTCTGGAGCACTGTGGTCAAGCTATACCAGAGCAAGGAACAGTAGAAGCAGCTTAAAAGCCAATCTGAGTCACCAAAGCCACCCGGACATCAGCAACAGGAATGCCTTCAGTCTGCACACTTCCTCCTTCTGCAGGAGTGCAACCCTGACCACAACAGGTAATACAATCACCGTTTCCACACTACAGCGTTAAAGTGCTGCTATTCCACTATCAACCTCCTATGGAATTCTGGGGTTTGTAGTTTAGGGAAGGGCACTTCCAATTCTCAGCCAAAGAGCTCTTTGGTCTCAGTAAACTACAAACCTCAGAATTCCACAGGGCGTTGAAAGTGGAATAGCAGCACTTTAACACTGTAGTGTGGAAATGGCCAATGTTTCCTGGTTTTGGGAACCAGTCACACACGAGGCCTCTATCTTGTCAAATTCAGTTCACTGACCCACATCTAGGCACTGTGTCCAGACCCTGCATAGCCATGTCCCAATTTAGTTGAGATAGAGAAAGGTGTCATTTTCCCCAGATCTCATCATTATTTCTTCCAGAAGCTTCACGTAGTGAAAGATGTTTAAGGGGATAAGATATTATGGTGCAGCATCCCATAGCACAACTGTCAGGGAGCTGAAAAACAGTCTCCCAGTGCTGTTATCCAGAATTTGCCTTGTGGACACAAGTGGAGTCACTGAAGTACAGCGACCCCAGCTCCCAACCCATCGGGCTGGTCCAGAAGAAAACCCATGGCCGAAGATCGCAAAGGCTGTAAAGAGACTAAGCAAGAGTGACAAGGTCATATCCCTCCATCCTTCTTTCAATCCAGGCCGTCCATCAGGGCCACTGAATCTACCGGTAGGTCTGAATCCAGACTGATATCGCTTGGCACTGTCCTAGAGGCTGCAACTAATTCAAGCATGGGTATCAAGTTTCAAGAATCCACCCCGCCTCCCTACCCAGGTTGAGTCAGAGGACTGTTCTTAAGCTCTGCTTCAGTATCTCAGAAATCAGGCTAATTATAATGAGTCCTTCCTATCGCTGCCAAGGCATGCTGCTTGTGTGGCATTTAATTAACACAAGCTTTTTTGAAAGCCAGGCAGAGAAATACCAGATGCTGTTTACTGCAGGTGCAAGAGCACACAGAAGTACAGTCAGAATTATCTGGGACACCTTTTCCCTCCCCCAGTTTCAGTGCCTGGCTACCTCACCTTTTATTAAGCCTGACATTTCACCCATGTTGGCCAAGATGCTTCTCTTCTGCCTGTTACAAAGAGAGAAGCCATAAGCTCTTCTGCCCCTCCCTTGGCAACAAGGGAGTGCTTCTCCCACTGGAACCTTTGCTAATCTTCCCACACCCAGGCCTGCAGCAGGGCAGCTCAAGCCTGGGCTTGAGCCATCAGGTGGTTTTTTTTTAATCTTTCCCCAACCAGCATCACTGGTAGAACCATTACATGGCAGGCTGGCTGGTTTGGCTTAGTTAATATGGTAGCTAGGGAGAAGAATACGCTAAGGGGCTCTGTTGCAATGGGACAACCATAACTGCAGCCAAGGCCCACTCTAGAGGCAACTAAGGGCAAGGCAGCATGTAGTATCCCACTTTTCTAATAAAGTAAAGTGGGTTTTCATGCTTTTCTTTGTTTCCGTGAAAGGCAGTCCCCAGGTTCTCCTAAAAACTGGGAATGACTACTTAACCAGTCTAAGTTTGCAGCTGCATTTGCACTCACTCAGGAGCAAATCCCATTGAATTCAGTGGGACTTAATTCTGAGTAAATCTGGCCAGAATTCATCTATGGCACTCTTCTCCACTGCCATCCTCCAGGTGTTGGACTGGGAGTAATAGGAATTACAAGCCAGCACAATGGAGGGAACAAAGATGCAGAGGGTATTGAAGATATTGCCAAAAGCAAAACAATAAAAAAAATCAGTATTATCAGGGTACCATCAATACATATGAGGTTTATAGGGTAACAAAGAATAAGTTTCCTTCCCAGGGAGTTTGCAGTCTAGAATCTGACACATGTGAAGAGAGAAAGAAAAAGGAGGCAAAATTTGCTCAGGAAAAGAATACAGTAAGGCTCTGGAAACCAGGGTATTGCTGATCTCCTCCCTCCCCAAAAGTAGGGCACCTGGTTTACTATAAAACCATTCTGTTTGATAGCTGCTGATGTAACAATTCCCTTACAGAGCTCAGCAAACCCAGTTCCTGCTGAACAGCTGAGGCTCCTAGGTAATTGGGGAGCAGGCCTTCTTGGTCAGTACCTGTTACAGTTGCTTCTCCATTGCTCAGTGGGGAGAAAGAGGCCATCTGAACAGGGTGTTTGGGTAGGTAGTTTTATCTTAGCCCCTCTCTCTATTAACTTTCCTTCCTTGTTCCACCACAAGTCCATGAGCCGGTTGGTTATGGCTGCTCTAGTCCTTGCTGAAACATTTTGAGTTACATGGGAGTGAACCCCAATCCTGGAAAATGAGCTTCTTTGTCAACACTGCTTTGATACTATATATGGTCAGCCCTGACCTTTACTTTTTTGGATTTCAATACTAACAGTTTTACATTATCCCCCAGACATAGCAGCCACTGGCTGGCCAGGCTGATTGGGGATTTTGGGAGTTGTAACCCAGAGGTAACTTTTTCAAACTCTGTTAATTTAAATGCATTGCCTAACTCTGGAATACGTTTGTTTGCTTCAAAGCATGAATTGCCTTCCTATGACAAAGACCAGGGAGAGTTTGGTTGCAAACAGAGGTATATACATTGAATGATGAGCTTCCTGAAGAATAGCATTCTCTGCTGTGACTCTCCAGTTAATGCAATAACTTCCCCTTGGAGGCCCAATTGGTGCTATCCCCGTCAAAGCTGCTCTCACTCTGGTGCCAAGTGAAAACATGCTTGTTCACAAAAGCTTTTGGAGCCTAATTATTTTTACACAAACCCACACATGTACAAGGTTTTAAATAATTTAAATAATGTAATCAGTTTTAATCTGTTTTTAGCTTGCTAAGTTGTTTAAGCTGTTTTCAGCCTTTTAAAATCACTTTATTTACATTATTTGTGATTTGTCAGATTGGTTTTATTGTACACCACCCTGAGAAGTCTAGATAGAGGGCAGAATATATACATTTTAATATATAAATACTGCAGAAGCACATTCATCATGTGCATTCAAATGTACCATCTTCTCCCCTGGACCAGGAACATGGGAAACTAATTCTGTATTTTGGCTACAAAAGACAGCTGTGTACACTGCTGATATTTCTACGGTAAGTATATTGATACCAGAAAACTATCTCTCCTTCTCTTCCAGAACATTTTTTAATTTTTTAAAAAAGTGATGCTCTTTAAAGATACAGGGAAATGTACATTTAATTTTAAATTTTTTAATGAATACTTTAAAATGAAAAGGTGATGGGATAGACAGCTTGCATGAAGCATGAAGAGAACAGGACAATCTATTTGAAGCTATGCTTGATTTGCTAATTATTAGCATGCATACTAAAAACATGAGGGAGAAATATGTCTCCTACTCTTGGGTTTGTTTGTTTTTTTGCTTCGTTTTGTCAGTACGACATGCCCAATTGCCCACAATTAGTTGCTGTCTCTTGTCTGAACATGTCTCCCTTTTTCTTCCTTTCTTGCACAGCTACTCCTTGTTTTGGAACAGCTGCCTGATTACCTTTCAGACTGCATGAGTCATAATAACAATGAGCCTACCTACTCTGTCACTTCCTGGTAGAGCTGTTGCCACCATTTTACCAGTCCTGGTGCTTTGGCTTCAACAGCAGCCAAACACACCGCAGATTTTCGAAACTGTGGTTTCCTCACCACTATACCTTCATGCTAAGAAAATCGCTTTCTCAATTGTTGTATGTCAGAAGTCTGTTAAAAGCCCAAGAGTATACACATACACACCCAAAGAAGGAAAGAAAAAAGAAAAGTCCTCTCTAATATGACTAAGGACTCTCTGTTCTCTTTCTAATGGGAGAAGGTAGGCAGTGGGCTCTCTCTTATATCCAGAGATTTGTACATAAATGGAGAAGAAAGGAGAGGAACTCTTTATTTCACAGATAACTAGGCAAGGGAATGTAGGTCAAGCACTCTTTGGGAGTTCATCTAAGGTTGCCATATCTCAGTCCTTCAAATCTGGACACTTAATTCTCATATTATGCAAACATTATAATTATGCACATTCTAATTTACATCCTAATTATGCAAATCCAGTGTATTTATTTGTTGCATTTTTCTACCACTGTATTTCAACTTTGGTAACCACTGTTCTGAATAACCTATGTTTAAAATTTGAGGTTTGTTCACAATTTAACTTACTTTGACCCATTTGACTTTTCTTCATAATTAATCTATGCTATGATGTGTCTCCTGTCATCTATTGTTTGTTAATGACCAAACCAATTGAAGCAACTGATGAAGTGGGCTGCATTCCACAAAATCATGCAAATATGTCAAAATCTTATGGTAATAAAACTTGTTAATCTTTATGTTGCTCCTAGATACTGTTGTTGTTTGTTTGTTTCAACAGACTAACACAGCTATCCCCTGAAAACTTTGAGAGGTATTCTGTTATGTAAGAGAAAGAAAAAATAAAATAAAATACATGGCAACTAAATGTAGCAGACCTGCTTCTCCACTTAACACACTGCAAATCTTACTTTCTTCCAAAAGGACTTTATCTTTTTCTCATAATTATCTGAACCTGCTCCCCAAAATATATTTAATATTCACTTCAAGCATCTACCCCAATAAACTGTTATCTGTCCTCTTTTCTTGCCTTTTGCCAGCAATTCCTTTCCTCAGAGTATCACTTACTAGATAGCTTTCTCAAGAGGAATACGGCAGCTCCCTTTCACCTCAAGCTCCTCTGCTGCTTCTGTCTCCCTCCTTAGAACTGCACTGCTACCTTGCCTCCTTTCCTCTCTGGTGTTTCAACTCTTTTCATTGCTACACTCAGGCCATTTCCACACTAGAGTGTTATAGTGCTGTTACTCCGCTTTCAACATCCTATGGAATCCTGGGCTTTGCAGTTGAGGCCTCTCCCTAAACTGCAAAGCCCAGGATTCCATAGGATGTTGAAAGTGGAGTAACAGCACTATAACGCACTAGTGTGTAAATGGCCTCACCTTGCTCCTTGCATTCTGCTACTTTGTTGTTGTGTGCCTTCAAGTTGTGTTTGACTTATGGTGACCTTGGGGCTGAGTGTGTGTGACACACCCAAGGCCACCCAGTGGGTTTCCATGGCCAAGCAGGAAATCAAACACTGGTCTCCAGGGTCGTAGTCCAATGCCCAAAGCACTACCCCACACTGGCTCTCATTCCACTAGTATCCACTCTCATTCCACCCTCTCTTTCCACTTAGCCTTACCTTGTGTCACCACAACTTTCTCCCTTGCACGTTGCCTCACCTTGTGCCTACCCCTCTTGCTCCTTGCACACCAACACTCCACTTCTCACCCTTTCTTCTCTTCTTTCTCTTTCCTTGCCTCATGCGTTGGCGAATGTTGCCTCCCATATTTCTTGTACTCCAACGCTGCACCTTTTAGCCTTCTTTTTCCCTTCTCCTACTCTTTCCTCACTTTTCATCTCCACCTCTATACCTTACTTCTTCCATTCTGTCACTTAAACCTCTTTACTTTTCTCTTTCCTCCTCCCTTGCCTCACATTGTACCTCCCTTCCCTTACATCTTGTACCCATCATCATACATCTTCCCCTCTCTCCCTCCAGCTAGCTTCACTTGGCAGCTATGAAACTCTTCCCTCTAGTGCAACTGCCGCTACCCTTCCCACCCCCTCTTCTTTACCTCTGCCACTTGCCTCACTTTGCGCTGCCCATCTGCCCTCTAAAGAAGTGGTGATTGTACAAAGCTGCAGGAGTACAGGTAAGCAGGCAGGCAAATGAAGGCAGGCCCACTGCTGCTGTAAAGTGAGAAGTGAGGGGAGATAGAGAGGTGGGAGGATATGATAGCAGGGGTAGTAGGGGAGAGATAAACTAGGGTGGAGATGATGTGGCAGTAATGAAAAGAGTTGCAACATCAGGCAGCAGAAGAACCCAAGCTATGCCTCATAAAGTGGAACTTGATTCTCTGTTGGAAATCCAGTAAAAAACCCATAATATTGCTATGTTGTCATACAAAAGCAAGTAACCTAAAACAGATTCCATGGCATCCTAAATTCTAATAATTTTATTATGGAAGTAGCAGCTTTTCACCTGTTTTGTTGCATTCCCCTCCCGATTCATTCCAGTGGGGTCCATTGCTATCTGTGCAATCTTTGCATGGAAATCTGTAAAACAGACTACTGCTAGACTTTCTCTCCAAAGTTAGACTTTCCACCAAAACTGTTACATGGACACAAGAAGTTGGAAGTGGATGGGTAAAAGTTTGTAATTCTAAATCTATGAAAATGTCAACCATAACTGTAAAATTTTGCTCTTTAGCACTGAAAGTCTTATTTCTTGCAACCTGATTGAATTGTGATTTCATATTTTGCCCAGTATCTTGGCTTCTACAAGAGTTAGTCATTTCCTTTTTTTATAAAATGAAAACCTGGAATCCTGGCCAGCTACTTGTGTGAATGGGGACTGAGTGATATGCCTAGCATCCAGATAAAACCCAGCAAACCAGGTAATATGAAACCCAGGGGTGATCTACTATGCCGCAACCCAAAGAATATGTGCATAACTTTAAATTTCTTCATGCAGCACGATGTTGGTTTTAGACATTTCTTCCCAATCCTATAATTTTCCCGGACCGCTCTCTTGTCATAATTAGCAAGATTCCTGATTAACAGAGGTAACCATGGCTACCTCTGTGTCCAGTACACTCAGAAACTCTAAATGTGAGTATGTGTTCTCCAAATTCTCTCTCGGCGTGGAAAATTTGCCCATTTATACCTGAGAACTGCTAGGGTATACTGACTAAAAATGTGAATAGGGAGCTGGAGAGTTCCTTCAGCATACCTCATCTCTGCTGTGAAGTCACTGAGGATGTCATTCAAGCCACTGTCTCTCACGTCAATGTCTCATGTGAGACATGTGGATAGTAATATTGACCTGCTTCAAAGTATGTTTATAAAAATTACTGGGGTCATTTATTTCTATGTCAACATATAACAAGTGTTAGGTGTTATTTGCTCTGGATCAGTTGACTAAAGAACCCAGTTAACAAACTTCCCCCAATGCCATGCATCCTGCCCCGGTGGCAAAGATAAGCTCTTCTTATGACCCATCCATGTTTCACCTTCCTTGCTTAGCCCGTCCACAGTTTCTGACCTAATTCATGATAATCTGCCCACAAATGCTATGGATTAGGACCAGGACCCACACCCCAGACCACTGCACCATCTAGCTGAGCTTGTATTATCCTTTAGAAAGAGTATTTGTAGTACCATAGAGACAGAGGTTGGACAGTGGTCCATGATTTTTCATTTAACTTGATGCCAGTAAGAAAGCGCATGGGATGTCCAAATCCCTTCTACTGAGTCCATGGAGTGCCTACCTAAAATAACGCCATGGTAAGATGTCCTTTCTGTGAATCAACTGTTAAGACATGACAGCTCACCCCTGGCCCAATGCGGGGTCATTCAGTCTTCTAGAACTAGAAGGACAGCATTTGCTGTAGCACTGGTTCAAAAAGTCAAAAAGCATACAATCATCTTAAGGAAATGTTACGCAGAGGTTTAAGGAAATGTGAACAAATATATTAAATCCAGATCAGTTCCTTGTACCACTTGCTCATGTAACCCCATTTCCTACTCACATCCTTAAAATTCCCAGGGCATCAATTGTGCATCTAAAAGAATAACTCTTTTGCTTGACTCAAACCAGCCTCACCTTGAACTCACTGGGCACAATGAGCTTGGGAGTTTCCAATCCAAGTGCAGCATCAATTCCACAGAAGATGAGAATAGCCAGGATAATGGAGAAATCACCCACTAGCCTTCTCAGCTAACATACAAGAGGAAAAAACAAACAACAAAACAACAAAAACAGCATGAGATTTACCAAATAAAATCTTCACATACATTTACACAAGTCTGCAATTAGTCTAAATAAAGAAATCTCTGTTAACTTCTTCACATAAAAAAAATAGATTAGGAAAGATAAATAAAAGATCCAGTGCCAGCCATCCTACTTCCTTTCTCAAAAAAAAATGACATGAACTCAGTATAACTGGGGATCTTTTGTGTGTGAGAAAGAAGATGGCAGTTTTGGAAGAAGTAGAGGAATTTAGAGGGCCAGCGTAGCATATTGGTTTGAGTGCTGGACTAGGACAGTGGGAGACCAGTGTTCAAATCTGCATTTGGCCACAAAAACCTAGTGGGTGAGTCACACTCTCTCAGCCTCACAGGAAGGTAAGGGCAAAGCCCCTTTGAACAAATTCAGCCAAGAAAACGCTGTGATAGGCTCACCTTAAGGTCGCCATAAATCAGAAATAACTTGAAGGCACACAGCAACAAGGGAAATTTAACAGAAATAAAGCTTCAATCTAGAGAATAAATCCTATTGAAATCACTAAGGTTTTCTTCTACATTTAGGGTTGCACTGTAAGAGAATGACACCCAAGCAGATAGATAAGGGGAGTATGGTAGTGCCAAAACAACAGTCCCCCCTCCACCGCCTCCAAAGGAGATGTCTCAACTGCTTGGGGTGTTATTAGGAGGCAGGAAACGTATGTGAGAAGTGTGCATGTGAAAGAAGGGGAGTAGATTTTAAAAAATGAATACAATCCATTTTAGGAATAAATAAACAAATCTTAAGAATAAGTATCATCAAGTACACAGTGTCTCAGCCCCAATCCTGTCCCTGTAAGTCACTAATAATCAGGAATGAAGCTGGTAAGCACATGTAGACACATAGATTTCCTGGGGGTAACCCAGGCCTTTCCTCATCTGTAAGAAGCCAGCTGTCTTCAACTCTGTTGTAAGAGTTGGCTTCCCTTCGTGAAAGAATGAATCCTTCACCTCCACCCCCACCACAGTATTTGGGGCAGCTTTCCTTCAGAGTGACCACTCTCAACCTTGCCCATGGAACAAACAGGACAAACACAATCAAACAGATCAGCTGGCGTGGAAGCAAAGAGACTGACATCACTTTCACATTGCACAGTTATAACACTTTGATAGCCCATTAACCACAATGGCTCTATCCTATGCAGTCCTCAGATTTGTATATTCGTCAGATATTAAGAATTCTCTGCCAGAGACCAGTACAGACTTGTCAAACTTAAATCCCATAAGATACAGCCACAGCAATTGAAATGGTATCAAACAGATGTAATTGTGCACTGTGAAAGGGGCCTGAAAGATTTGATAAGAGGCTCCAAGTTTCCACTCTTCCACTCTTCTGCCATCCATTCTGCCGTCTAGTTGGGGTAGTAAGAAAGTGGAGAGAGGAGGAAAAACTTTGTACAGTCTGAGACATTGGCTCATCTTCTGTATTCCCAGACTCCTTACCCCTTTTCTTCTTGTTCTTGGAAGGCACAGAGAACTGGTGACTCTAGCCTATGCTCTGTAACTAAGGAGGGAGCAGGCTGGATAAAACACAACCAATAGGTTAAGAAAAAATCATTTATGTATGCACATTATTGATGTGTGACTTCAAGTCATTTCTGATAGATGGCAACTCTAAAGTGAACTTATCAAGGGGTTTCCTGCGGCTGAGAGTGTGTGATACGACACATCCCTCTGCAACTTACTCAAGAGCTTATGTGAGGAGTCGCCCCATGCAGCTGAAAGCTCACAGACAGCAGAAGCAAATAGCCAGTTAAACCGATCTACAGTATTTCATCCTGTAAAATACTGGTTTAAAACAAGCTGACCAAGGGAACTGGTCTGAAAAGTCTCTTATCATACCAGGAGCTGAAAGGAAATATTCTGGGATGAGCAAAATGTCATATAGATCTCCATAATAAAACTGGAAAGGACAAGAACAAAATATGGGACTTTCTGTTTTGTTTTGTTTTTAATCAGTCTGGATGTGCCTTATATCTTCTATATTATGTTCTAACTTTTTATCACTTTGAATCTTTAAGTCTCATAAAAATTTTAGTTTACCACTTTTGGCTTTTCACACTTATGTTCCCATCAGTTTTTGCATATCGTAAATCATATCTTTTGCACAGATTCCAATGCATAATTACAGCCACTTTATCATGGTTGCTGCTGATGTTCTTGTTGTTGTTGTTGTTATTATTATTATTGTCTCCTTCCTTATCTCTGGGGTAAAGCAGCCAGAGGATTCTGTGGAAGGCTGCAGCTATGCTTCACTGGATGCAGTATGGTCACATTCCTCCTGTTGTTTTCCACTGAGAATTGTGCATTTCTGCCCCCAAGAGGAAGGGAACAGGAGAAGAATAGGCATCTGACTGAGAAAATGCGGAAATATTGATGAGGAAGGGAAGACTGGTTTGGGGAATTAAAGAAAGAAAGAAAGTGAGAAGAGGAACATGAATCAGAGTAGGAAGGGGAGAAGCAGAGGATCAGGAGGGGAGGAGTGCAACACTTTTTTCTTTGTTGACCTTTGAACATTTCCCCCAAATTCCCATTTCTACTATGTGGGAAAACAAGATGGCTCATAATGATAAAATATTGAGTGGTTATACAGATTAAAAGAACTTCTACAGGTATATCTGTATTTGTCCATTGCATCAAAATGAATAAATAATAAACATAAAAACAGGAGTCTTGTAGCAGCTTTAAAAATAACTTTTTTTTTTAGGGTAAAAGAAAAAGTTTGTATTTAAGATACCACAAGAGTCTTTGTTTTTTATTTGTACACTATAAAATTAGCCACAGTGATAGATAGCAAATGGATGGGAGATGGGAGGTACTCACTGTTGTAGGGAAATAGCGGCTTGATTTAAAGTTCTTCAGGACCAGGGAGCAAAGAAATGTCCCCAGAAAAAGAATGAAAGACATGAAAGTGACGTCAGGCACATAACTGCAGCTGTTGCCCACCAGGTGGCCTCCAAGTTGCACACATTGTTTCTTGGTCAGCAAGGACCAATTCCCAGGCTCCAAATCTGATGGCTATGGAGAAGGAAACACCAGATCATTAGCAAGAATGCACTGCTGGACTTAAGGAAATAAGAGAAGAATCGTTGTGACAGAATAATATACACCATAGCCAAAACAGAATAAGGGTAAACATGTTTTGTAAAACTGATTCCGACTGAATGAGTGATACATTTTAAAAGCTAATTCAAGTTTTTCTTTCTGGGTGATAGCCAAGCTTTTCTGTATGCTGAAACTCCCTGTTACCTTGGAGATGAGAGATCTATGCTTAGGAGAAAAGGAAGTGGCAATGGGGGGGCACAACGCTTTTGGGTATGTGCCACCTCAGTTTATGGCTTTGCTCCCTCCCTGGAGAATTTCTCTCCCTGGCACAATCTAGTGCCTAGAGTCAAACTAGACACAAATAAAACACATACCAGATCACATCAGAACAGAGAAAGAGGAGTACATGGACGGCACAAAAACACCGGGCTTCCTAGATCTTTGGCAGCCACACATTGGCCATTTCCGCACTAGACTGTTATAGCACTATTATTCCACTTGCAACATCCTATGGAATCCTGGGGTTTGCAGTTTCGGGAGGGGCCTGCAAACCCCAGGATTCCATAGGATGTTGCAAGTGGAATAATAGCGCTATAACAGCCTAGTACGGAAACAGCCATTGACAAGACACTGCACTCATAGCGGGTTAGGGGAAAGTGTGTTGTACATCTTTAGGCAAAAAGCACAGGATTATTTTTCCACTAACATTTCTTGCTGGGCTCAGCAAGAACCTAGAAAGTTACTTTTTATATATATATATATATACACATACATACATACACACATACATACATACATACATTCTTTGTATGCTTTGTGGTGTTTGAAGATTAGTTTGTTTTTAAAAATTAAATTTGCTGTGTTGCTTTTTACTTTTTAATGACTTCTTTATACTTTTAAAGCAAAATTTAGGAGTGATAACAGAATGGTGCAAAACTTGGAAATTCTTGAAATTCTTAAATTCAAAAGACCTTAAAATATTTTCAAGATAACTTCAAAGTAACTAGAAAATGTTACTTATTGCACCTACAAAGTAACTTACCTCCTATACAATTTTGCCTTTATTGCAAAAAAAAGAAAAAAAGAATAAGAAAAGAAAAGAAAAAAATCACATGTATCTTCTTTGCCTGAGAGTTGGACTATAAATCTGGAGAGCAGGGTTTTAATCCCCACTGAGGGATGGAAGCCTATTCACTGACCTTGGGCAAGTCACACGGCCTCAGTCTCAGAGGAAGCAAAAGGCAAACCGCCTTTGAACAAATCTTGACAACAAAACCCGTGACAGATTTGCCTTACGGTCTCCATAAAGTGGAAATGACTTGAAGGCACACAACAGCAGTCTCCTTTGCTCATAACTCATCACGTCATGCTGGCCAAATTGCCTTCCAAAAAGACTGTGCATTTATTCCTCTATGAACAAAATAAGATGGAAAAACATAGTGTGCACACATGGGTGTTCTTTGGGGCTGTGGGATGACTGGTATGGCACCCCCTGGAGTGATTGCCAAGCATTTGTGAGGTTGTGAGATTCTCTAGGAAGTGATATTAAATCAGCAAAAGGCAGATGGCATATGTTGGTGGTGGAGTGGGTACATGTACACACACAGGGACCGTTACAGTTGACATGTTGCAACTCGTAGGGTAACCTACCCATCTCAACTATGACTGGGAGAAGATTTAAATTCTTTACAGTTTACGTTTGCTTCTGCTTAGGTCAACTGCATTAGCCACAGAGTCTAATGGACTATTGCAGTGGTTCTCAACCTTCCTAATGCTGCGACCCTTTAATACAGTTCCTCATGTTGTGGTGACCCCCAACCATAAAATTATTTATTTATTTTTTACAATGGCCAAGAACCAAGAATGGGGGGGGGCAGCAGGGAGGGAAAGAGGAGCTGCGCATCTCCCCCAGGAAAAAACTCAGAGAACCCCCCCTCCGGGCTCTGCTTCTGCTTCGCTCTCATTTCTGCTGGGGGGGCAGTGTGGGAAAAGTTTCCAGAGTGTCGACCCTGGCTGGAGAGGGGGGAGGAATCCCAGTGCCTTTGTCTTTTGTGCCGGGCACAGCTCGCCCCCCGGAAAAGCACCGCCTTGCAGCCCCCCGGCCCTTCCGCAGCACCCCCCTCCGTGGCGAGTGGGGCAGGGGCTGTGGCAAGGAGGGGGCCTGCCCCCCATGCTGCCGACACCCCCCCAAGCTGGCCCGTCAGATGGGAGGTTCTCCCAGTAGTGGAGAAGGAGAGCGATTTCAGTCCCTTCTGAACAGGGGGCAGGAGGACGCGAGCGTGTGGCTCGTGCTTGCGCACCACCACTCCTGCTGTAGCAATGCTGTGGCCACACGTGCTCCTGCCAAAGGCGGCAGAAGGACGCGAGCGCGTGGCTCGCGCTTGCGCACCACCACCAAGGAGGGAATGGAGCCTAAGACCATCGGAAATACGTATTTTCCAATGGTCTTAGGCGACCCCTGTGAAAGGGTCATTTGACCCCCAAAGGGGTTGCAACCCACAGGTTGAGAACCGCTGGACTACTGGAACCCTGGGACCCTTCTAAGGCCCTTTCACATTATACAAGTAAAATGCTATGATTCTACTTTAACTTGCACTTAGAAAGGGGCAATCACACAGCTCCAATGCCTTCTTAAAGTACAAAACCTAGATTTCACAGTATTCAGCCATGACAGTTAAAGGGGAATCATGGCACTGTAATTGTGTAATGTGAAAGGGCCCCATAACAGTGATAACGGTTTTATTTCTTACCTCTTCAAAACTGCTAAGCGCTGGGAACAGTGTTCTATTCAAAAGAGAAAAGTTGCCTGGAGGGGGGAAAAAGAGATAGAGAGAGAAGAAAGAAAAGAAGGGGAAAGTCAATCTTCACTTGGTCTCCTGTTCCATGGCAACCTAAAGTAATGGACGGGACAAACAAAATTTAAAGGAGCTTTTGAGATGTGTTACTCTTTCACACTCCACCAGGTATCGGCAAAGTAACTGGGTTATATGCAACTTCCTGACAGGGCTGTAAAACCCAGGCCTGCAGCAGATTTTCATCTAGTTCATCTAGATATGGAAGCTGGAGGCTGGGCTGTACTTAAGTGGAAAGTGGAGAAGTTGTTTTTATTTATTTTTCATGAACAAAGTGCTAGGCACTACTTCAGAGCAGTAACACATACTGTAACAACACATACAAACAGGATGGAAAAGGTATGATCTCAGGAAGATAATACAGAATCTCCATATTTACTGTTTGAGTGGGGGAAGGTAGTACGCTAATGAATGCAACATAGAGTGGCCTTTGTTTAAAATTAATTAATTCCCTGTGCCTGCCTACAAAATGCAAAACACTTGGAAAATTAGCATATTCTGACAGAACTGTATTGAATTCTGCTTCTTTGTGTTACTTATTTCAGACCCAAGTGGGCTGCTCAGGAGAGCAGGAGATCCCTTGTAGCACTTCCAGTTGGCATCAGTCAGATGGGAGATTATTTATAGGCTGCTCTGGTCTACACCGCTAACAGAGGCTGTTGCAAGACCAGCCTGACTGCCTTAGACAGAGAAAACACAAAAACAATTTGCAGGGACTTTGCTCCAAGTTACTTTCCTTTCAAAAGTGTGGCAGATGTCTACCTGAGACAAGGTCTTGTTGGCTATAGCAGAAGAAATAGGGGGATCCTCTCTCCACCTACATCTGACAAGAGTCTGTGTTGGGGTTTTGATGCCATTTGGAAAAAATTAAATTCTTCCCCACCATTGATATTTAGTGATTAAGATTTTCAATGTGCATCTTTTGTATGTTTTCCTGGCATCAGTGCCACTGGGGGTGGGGTTTGCTTGTTTGTTTTTTCTTGTGAATTTTAATTGTTGTGCTGACGCTTAAGTTTTATGTTGCTTGATTTCTTTTACACTGTGCCATTTGTATTTAATGCTTTAAGCTGTTTTGGAGTCTCTGGTTGGGTCAAAAGGTAAGATATAAATATTTCAGCAGATAAAAGTATAGTAAAACTAAGCTAGGCTGGGAACCTGGAATCTCCAGCCACTCTAACCCAGCCATCACAACAGCATTGTACCTCTCTCTGGCATACTGCAAGTGCAGCTGTATAAGGTGACATCATTGATCTTGTAGTTCCAGTTCACTGGGTAATGTTCCACCAGCGACAGCATCTTCTTAATGGCATCATAGATGAAAATGAAGCTGATGAGAGCACAAAAGCCTTCCTCTGTAAAGCGTGTGAAATACTGCACCAAATAACTGGCTTCTGTTGCCACCAGTATAAGGCCAAAGAAGGCCACCCACAGGCCAATCCAGAGGCGGAATTCTAAATAATCCAGGTTATAGTCCCTGGTGGGAAAGAGGAGCCAAAGATATTTTCCTGAACTGACAGAGTTTCTTGAAAGACAGCAGTCAGAAAGAGCTATAGACAATTCATTCATCTCTACTATCTCTTGCCTTAAGATTTCAACATGGTAGATTCATAATAAATAATTATACCCCCAGTCCAGCCAGTTCAGTAACTGAATGATCATCTCCACACAATAAGGCACCAACAGTGAAGAATCCCCACTAATAATCACCTTACAGCTCAGTTCATTTATCACACATTCACAGAAAGATGATAAAACCTTATGGAAGACATTGCACATATTCAGGCTTATAAGTTGATAATTTACCAAATTGTGGACAATGGAATGCATTTATCAGGGGACAAAGAATTACCACCTCCCTCATCAAACCTGAGTTCTCTGTACATTTTGGATTATAGTTCTGCCTATCCTCAGCCCATGGGAAAAATGAGGTCCACAGTCCAAAACATCTGGAGGGTACCGAGTTAAAAAAAGACTGGGGTACAGAGCATCTTTTTTTTTCCCCCTATGGCTGCTGCTCAAAGGCCAATGTCACCAGCTTGTTTAGCAGCCAGAATGTGTTGAAGTTATCGGAGTAGTAATGCCTGGTAAAAAAAAATACACAGCTAAGGGTGGTGTATCCTCTGCAATACAATCCTCCCTCCACATTCATATGTTTGACTTTTGTGAACTTGATTGTTCACAAGGTGCCCACTTGCTTCCCCCCATCCCCTCCCTCCCATTCCCTTGCCTTTTGCCCAGGCATATGTGTCTTCCTTCCCTAGACCTGGGCAAAAGGCAAGTGAATGTCAGGGGGCAGCCTCACACATGTGCACCAAGGCAAGACACAGGTGAATGTGGGGAGGAAGGTGCATGCACACACCTTCTCTGGGCACACAGCTGCCCCTCCCATTCGCTTGCCTATTGCCGGGGCGCCCAGAAGGGAGCATGCCTGGGCAAAACACAAGTGAATGGGGGGGGTGAGAGGCCTTCTCTGGGTGCATGGCTGCCCCCTGCCATTTGTTTGTCTATTGCCTGGATGCCTGGAAGTAGGCTTTCAGGCAAAATGCAAGTGAATGGGGGCAGGGAGCCCTGGAAGGGGATGGGAAGGAGAGAGCTCACTTGGGTGGATGGAGTTCTTCACTTTTTTTGACTTTCACAAGGATTCTGCACCCTGAATCCTCAGGGCCACTCTACTTCCTACATCTGAATAGCTAAACTGTGGACTCATTTCCAGGATTGTTCCTATGCTGAGAAGTTTAGCCTGGCTGACTTTCTTGCGGGAGTTTGCTCTACTGAACTTTAAATGTGATCACTTTAAATATGAAGACCTGTGTCACAATAACAATGTATAAGCTTTGTTCAGTAGTCTAGTTTTTCAGTGCTCTGACTATCACGCCACTCTTAAACTAAAGTAGTTTAACATGATGGATTCTTAACATGGTATTTTCACTTTACCATGTTGGTAAATTACTATGACCTTGCCAATAAGCAGCTGTGTCCAAGTCTGAGCTGAGACGCTAGAGTGGCAGATTCCTTGCTCTAAGCAAATTAGAAGCATGAATGAGCTTGTCACAAGCCTAAAGTTCTTTCTGCACTACACTGTTATAATGCCATTATTCCACCTTCAACATCCTGTGGAATCCTGGGGTTTGCAGTTTAGGGAGGTGCCTTTAGAATTCTCAGCCAGAGAGCTCTTTGACCTCAGTAAACTACAACCCCAGAATTCCACAGGTTGTTGAAAGTGGAATAACAGCACTATAACAGTGTAGTGTGGAAAGGCCCTGAGAGTGATACCTGCATAATGTATATCAGAACTAGGGTGCAGGCAGAGGGGAGAGACCCTGGCACAATATCGCTTAAATGACTCCTTATCATCCCCATGGGGCATCAGGAAAAGGAATATTGCAGGCTTCCACCCGGTGTAAACTCTGACTAATGTCAGAGGCTTACTTACTTGCTGAAGGAAAAGAGAAGTCGCTCAAAGACAAGGACAGGCCCTGTGCTGCTCAGAATGGTGAGAGGTTGGCCAGCAAACAGGCAGAAAAATGCTCCAGCAAAAGCAGTGCCCAGGAAACTCTCCAGCACACCCTAAATCATATAAGGAAGGATATAGTTCATTGGCTGAATGTGGACCTCATGGCAGTGACCAACCAATTGATCCCAACATGAGTTCCAGGTCTGAGAAACAGACAGACAGACAGACAGACAGACAGACAGACACATACATACATACAGCTGGGGTGATGGCCATGAGTTTGCCCTTTACTTGCATGCATATATGCATGTATTTGCACACACTCCACCAGAAGTACCAGAGTTGCCCACTTTCTACTGCCCCAAGCATGTGTAGAGCAGGATGCTGAGGCAACTTGGGCCTGGAATAGGCAGGAGAAGTGGAGCATCCACAAATGGATGGTGTGTATTACTAGTAGGATTTTTTTAAAACAGACCTGCATGTTATCTGTAGCATCTCCCAGCATTCCTCCAAAGGTGATCGCATTGGTGACTGTTGCCAGGTAGATGTAAAGGATTGCTGAAAAGCACTGGATGTTAAGGGCGTCATAGAAATCACTGCAGTACCATGGAGCTTTCCTTTGGATATCCTTTAACAATCCTCCAAATAGTCTGCAAGAAGAAGAATACGTCCTTAGTACTGGGTTTTTAATTTACTGTATACAGTTATTTGGGGCCCATTTTTTCTTTTTATGGCTATATCCTTAGGAAGAGGGAAGAACAGAATGGGGAGGGGAAGATGATAGCTTAGATGATTGGCAAAAGATCATCGGGGGGGTTCCAGTCTTCCAGTCGGGTTCACAACAGAAATAAACATAAACACACACACACACACACACACACACACACATGCATTTCTGAATTAGGTTTCTAACATCGATAAAGCTTGTGGGAAAACAGCAGTGTGTTTGTGTATGTTCTGGTTGCAATTCTGGTATTGAATACACATTCCTGAGTTCAGCATGTGCTCAGTCAAAGGCAATTTGTTCTGTAGTTCTGTCTACCTCTTTCAGCCACTGTTTTGCACCTTGACTCTGGCTGGTAGACTTTGTAATTCCAGTAAAGAATAAAGGAGGTCCCAAAACCTGAAGTCTTTCCAACAAACTTCAACCTGTCCATGATTCCAGGCCAGTGAAGCCACCATAGATCACTAGAATTTTTCCAAGCTTGCATCAGTATTTGTCATTGGTTTAGAGACTTCAAACAAAGGCACTTCCTTCTTCCTCCACCCAGACAACCCTCTCTGTGAATTTTACCGTCCTGTTCTCTTCAGCTCCTCACTGACATGCTGGTGACCATGGCCATGATGGCCATGGCCATGGCCATGCCGGTCATCCATGGTAAATATGTTTCCATTAGAGTGACGACTCCATTCACGGAAATGCATGGACAGCCTAAAGGTAAGGGACACATTTAAGGATAGATCCATCTTTGAATACAAATGAGCAGCAGTCCATTCATCCTCAGCTGGACCTCCTATTCTTGTCTGCTACTGTCAGACTCCAATCATTCCCAAAACTGCCACTAGTGCTTCCAACAGTTTGTGGTGTTGGTTGAGATATGGCAAAAGTACAACACTGGAGCACCAAACATGCTATTTTGAATTAAGATCTCTAGAAACTGCATTATAAATGAAGAAAGAGTGGGCTTCTATTATCCACCCCAACTAGTCATATTTATACAAGATGGACTTAGGACAATCCAGAAGATCCAGGCTTTTTCCTACAGATTTGTAGCCAAAGAGATCTCCTCAGATTCACCAGTATTTATCACTTCTCTCCCATTCCCAGCTCTACTACATAGATACCTCTTCTGTGGTGAGGGCAAGCATTTGGGGGGAGCAATTCGGGTGGTTGGGTCCCATTTTCCTGGAGGTAAAACAGTCAGCTCATCCAGAAACTCATCGATTCCTGCAATGAGATCTCCTCTGCCACTTGCTTTCCGGGCAACTCTCTGAAAAAGCTGCAAGAGAATAATTGGCAAAGCCAACATCACACTGTCCATGGGACAGAGAATTACATTCAGGAGAAATGCAACTACTTGTTTTGAATTTGCTTGCCACATCATAAAGATTGGAGGGAATCTTGCAGAACCTGACATAGTTCAGGGGTGGGGAAAGTGTAGGCCTTCAGATGTTGTTAGACTGCAATTCCCATATAGTCTCAACCAGCATAGCCAATGGTGAGGAATGATAACAGTTGCAATTTAGTTTGCTGACTCCTAATCAAATCCAACTGTGCAGTCAATAATGGGACTGCAATGTAGGATATAACTATAGCAGGAGTGGGGAAAAGGTTTAAGTACTGATCCACATCCCTCCAACACCACATGAGCCACACAGTGCTAAGGGGCATAGCCAAATAGAGTAGTTCCCCTTCCTTGCTCTTGCATGTTGGGATGGTAATTAGGGTGGGAAAAATTCCCAGGAAGGATATTCAGGTTTGCTAAGACACACAATGTTGCCTTTGTGCATGCACAGACACACCCAAATATGGATGAACTCTGCCTTTACTATTTTTAATGGGCAGAGCTCTGAAAAACAAGAACACTCCATGAAAAAGTATGAACTAGCAGCAACACCTATTCCTTTCTTGGAAATAAGATTAATCTCAGGTTGTTTGTCACTTGTTCACTTTCCCTCCAGCTTTGTTATCCCCAGACTCGCAATTCCATGTACCATGAACACCCAAACTCACCTCATCTGTCAGGAGAGTGGCCACAGCTCTGCCAATTTCATGATAGGCCTTCACTTTGGCTCTGGGACCCAACAGGATAAAGAGGAACCTAGAGAAGCCACAGAGAGCCACAGAGAAGGCAAAGAGAGAAAGAGAGCCACAGAGAAGGCAAAAATGTCACTACCACTGCCAAAAGTGAGTAAAGGATCATATTCTGCTTTTGGAGCCACTAGAGCATTGATGCTACTAATCCCATCTTTAGATAAGTAGACAGGAAATTTTTAGGCACCTGGGGCCTTGAACTGGACACCTGAGAAGCAAGGCCTTTGTCCCTGAGGAATCAGGGCACCAGTCAGTCTGAGGACCTGACCTTTGTTCTCCTGCAGCACTACTGACCTGGAACAAATGACCTGAAGAACCAATGAGGTTTTAGCTGGCTCTGTACATTTTAGAGTGGTTTCTCATCATGGGACCCAATCTTTTACTTTGCCCTCCTTGATCTGAAATATGGCTACCAGATATGACCCCACCTGCTGGCCTATTGTTTCTCATCTGGCTTCTCTGAAACCATCTGGTTTTTTTTCCCTTTAGGCCTTTAGAGTTTGGTCTGCCTGAACCAAATGTGGCCCAGCTCAGCATTTGGCCAAGGTCTGACAGAGATGGACTGGGCCCTCTTTAGCCTGGACACAGTAACCAGGACTTGCCTCTGCTAGCCATACTCTTTCTAAGGCTGGCCAAAATTATATCTGCTCAGGAACTAAGGCTCACAGACTGTGCTTTGCACAGGTTGAGGGGAACATTTCGGAATGGCCTGGGTGGTGGCCTCATTGAAGCTAGTGGGCTAATCTGAACAGCCCTTCTAACAATCCCAGGCACTTTGGAGCTGCTGTGCTAAAAATTCTAATGGGCAACCATGCCTTAGTCAGTGCAGGTGATCCAGGCCCAGGTTAGCTTGCTGTTGCCCTCATTTTTAATGCTGAACAGTCGCAGACTGAATGTTTCAGTAGCAGAGAGGATGGAGGTGGGGACAGGGAAGGCTGTAGCCTTCTACTCATGCATCAGAACACTGACTATGGCTTTAATTTGCAATGGCAAACTGATGCTAAGAACTGCAGGAGATTTTCTACCCTCCAGCATCCTGGCAGAAAAACCACTGTTTGTTAGTGGTCCTCAAGACCATGTGACTAGTCCGCTTGCACGCCTACATGCTGATTACCTGGTGGGAAAAGCAACTTCTGTCAAGTTCCCAAGAAGCACTGATTGCTGCAGGCGCACAAAAGCAATGAAGGGCTTCTCCAGGAAGCTGGCTTCTCCCACAAGAATGTTGGCCACTTCAGTCCCAGCTGGAATCTTCTTCTTAAAGTTATTTTTTAGCTGCCATGAAAGAAAATCCAGGAAAATTCATAGCTTAGAAAGGCAGAGAAAAGTACTGAACAGTCCTGAGGAGTAAATAAATAAGATGAAGCCACCTTTCCCTGTTGCTCATTCTTTTTTCTTTTTTTTCTTAAATGGGTTGGATGAAAAAATTGGACAACCCCTGCTGCAGCTGAAAGTGTGCAAACACCAATCTCCATTCTCAAATATTGCATCACGATAGGGAAATGGGGTCAAAGAGAGGGTTAAGAAATGGAATTATGTTAGTGTGCAAAGAGAAGTGGCTTTGCTGGCATTTTAAACTTAGGTATACACACATATACAATCCACAGACATGCCTTTTTATTGTTGTTGCTGCTGCTAATCACCAGTGATATAAAGACTCTGGTCAATACATCTGGATACTTCTCCAACCACATTTTGCACTGCACAGACAGTCACTCTTGGAAAAGACTGGGTTGACTGGATACAGGGGCTGAGAGTTGGAATGTATTTCCCCTGTGTGACAATGTGATGGAATACATCCCTCCCCACACACATACTTTTTATTCTTCCAGATAACAGCACTGAAATGAATGGCAAGGGAGTATGATACAAGGTGATTTCTGGAATGGTTAGGAAGGATGTTAGCAAGTGTAACAGTGTGGTATATTGGCAGCTGGAGGTATCAGAATATGCTCACTGTTCTTTTGTAAGGTTTTATTTTATGAGTCAGGCTTTGGCTAATCCCTGGACACCTGGCCTGTCTTTCTTACTCTGTAGTCTCCTCTTTATAGCTTTGAAAAACCATGCATGCTTCTCTCTGTCAGATCTGAAAATCAGGTGGGACTTTGTGAAATGACAGATGTCCTTTCCAAAAAAGAGCATAAACAGTGTCAGCATCCTTGGGATCTACTCCTACTGTGCTCATTAACTTTCCAAAGCTAGGAGAAGACTGGACAGGATCAAAATGGATCCTTGCAATAAGGGAGGATATTCTTCCACCATGGTGAACACTTGAGAGCCTTTGAAGCACTTTGCAAAATCTTCCATCTTTCTGTGTATAACAAACATTACAGTACTTACCTGCTCATTTAGAGGAACTTCTGAAACCTCGCTCTTTGGATCTGAGTGCCCATTCACTTTTTCTGCAACAGAAGTTGTTGTTGTTGTTGTATAATAATAATAATAATAATAATAATAATAATAATAATAATAATAATAATAATAATTTAAACCAATACAAGAAAAAACACTAGAATACTTCTTAATATGGGCCCACTCAAAACTTCTGTTAATAAGTTACTTTTTTCAGCTTTCTCTTTGCAAACATAGGGAATCTTTATAATATTTATTTAATAATGGCCTGTTAAAGAGATGTGAAGATTTTCCAGGCACCTTGATATAGGTTGCTTATGGTTCTGCTAGTGCACCTTCTCATATACTACCAATTGCTATTGCAGCCCACAAAATTCAATATCTTATGCCATACTTGATGCTGCCTTACTGGCTTCCTGAGCCATCAGAATTTTTTGCTAAACCTTGCTGTGTGACTTAACCACTTAGCTAATGCACTTTAATTCTGTATTACAATGTTTGATTTACTTACTGAACATTTTGGTATGATTGGAAAAACCTCTCTAACTCACTCCACAAATGTTTCAAGGGCACACTTTTAATTCTATTCATTGTGCACAGTTATTTCCTGCTATGCCTGTTACTCCTCTGGTTACCTCCCAGTTTAAGGAGAAGAGAGCTTCCATGCTGGGATTAGTGTGCCAGTGCAATCTTTTGCATGTGTGCTCAGAACTAAGGCCCATTGAGATGAATGAGATCTTCTCTTAGGTAAGTGTGTACAGCAGGGTTACCAGTTCAGAATAATTCCTGGCCCTGAAATTTGCAGATCAAAACCTGAGATCCAGGGACAGATCTGGTGATGTTATGAAGCATTACACATTAAATGCCATTCACAGTTGCTCACAGCTTGTCATTGAAACATATACACACAAGGAGAGGGAGACCAAGAGAGAGAGAACACAGAATATATTTTCATCTTTGGAAATTATAATATAAATTTTAGCTGAAGATTTTTTTTTCTCAGCCAAAGATGAAATTAGGAGATTATTCCTTCTCACTTACTTAGGGAGAGGAGAAGTTGAAGGCAAAGCAGAATAGACAAGAAGCCCTGGCACCACAGGGACTAGGAAGGAAGAAGGAAGCTAACAGTAAACACATAGACACCCTGGAGAGTCTTTGCTACTTTCAGCAACCAATCAGTTAAGCCTTGGAAACTGTAGCAAGATGCTGGTTTACTAACTGAGTAGAAGATGAGTACACAGCTCTTTCTTCTTGCCCAGAGCTATGCTCACTGAAACAGGAGGATTTGCACCCCTGTCTCCTGGCCATGAAAAGTGAAGACTCAGAGCCAGATGCTGATATCTGGCAACCCAGGACAGGATGGCAGCTTAGCTCAGCAATCTCCTCAAACAGGTCACGACTTGGCAATGCTCCACCAAGTAGGCATTAGTCTTTTTGTTACTATATTACTTACTATATATGGCAGTATACCAGTGCTGAACTACACACACCTCAGAGAAACACTCTCTTACCCCTCCGAAGTGAATCGATCCTTAACCCCAGGCTTGAATGGGTTTCTCATACTGCCCAGCCTGTGGTCTTTGAGCATCGTGCTGGCCCTTCTCCAGTCTACTGTAAATTAGATTTAAGAACTCAGAGAAACGAAGAATTCAGAGCCATTGTGCAACAGCCACATACCAGAGAAGCAGGGGGCCAGGCCCATCTCCAACAGCATCTTCAGCTGAGATTTGGTTGTATGGTGTTGAGGTCTGAGAAGCAAGACATGGGTGAGTTTCTTCAAATGCTCTGGCCTGATGGTGTGTTTCTCAATCTGGTTCTCAATCACCTTCTCTTGAACAAACAAACGAACAAACAAGGTGATACACAGGACATTCCCTTTCTATATCCAACCACTGGAATTTGCTGGAATCCATTTAGGATCACTTGTCCCCCTTCTAATAAACAAGAGCTATGGACATAATAATGAAATAAGAAGAAATCCCCACTGAACACGGTGGAGATAACTTCCACTGAACAACCTTCCCTCATTGCTCGACTGTGAACTCACCGAGTATCTTTGGGCAAGCCACTGTTTTTTGTTTGTTTGTTTTTGTTTTGTTTTGTTTTGTCATTTGTAACAGATGAACAAGGACATAACTGGAAAACAAGGTTTTTATACAATACCTCATATAAAGATGATTAGGTTAGCAGTCAGCACTAGATTTCATAGCAGCAAATCTTACAGTTTAACTGCTCTACATGCTAATAAGACTTCTCATCTATTTCAAATTGTAATTTCAAATTACTGCATTCAACTGGGTAAGCCCAAATTCCCACTGTTTCTTTAAGAGGCTATCCAGCAAAAGCAGTGCTCTTTCAGTTTTGAGGAAATGCATTCTGTTGGGTCCTAGAAGCTAATAGAAACAATGCTGCCCTCCACTTTCTCCTCAGCAGTGCTATTTCTTAAAAATCACTCTTTTTTTAAGCTTAATACAAGATGTCTTTATGTGTTGCTTCCCATTTTCAAAACTATTATTCAAAAGATGCAGATATTAAAAACTAGTATTGAAAAGATACAGAAAGAAGGCTGTGGGTCCATTGTATGCACTAGGGTTTGGTCCCAGGACCCAGCATGGATACCAAAATTCATGGATGCTCAAGTCCTATTATGTACCATGGTGTGTTAAAATGGTGTCCCTTAGTTAAAATGCCAAAATCAAAGTGTCCTTGTTGTTGTTTTAAATTCCAGCCATTGTTGGTTGAATCTGTGGACACAGAATCCATGGATATGGAAGGCCTGCGGTATTATTATCTTACTTCTTCATACCATTAATAATTTTAATTGAGAAGGTTGTTCTTAAAGGCAGACTGAAAATAATTTAAATACACCTCTACAACCACCAACCTTCATGTGCTGCTTCTCCCCCCGCTAAACTAAATATTCCCTAAATGGTAACCTTTCCCCACAGGAGAGTTGTCCTAATTGAGCTCCTTGATCATTTTGATTGCCCATTCCTGCACCATTTTCCATCTGTACAATGACCTTCTTAAAGGTGGACAGCCAGATCTTTACATAGTATTCCAGCTATGCAAATTTTTATAAAATTGTCATACTGACAGTTTTATTTTTGATCTCTCTTCCTAATGATGCACAACATAAGAAAGCTGCTTTTTAATCATGAACACACAATGGGCCAACATCTATCCACTACTGTCCAAAGATCACTTTCTTGGTCACTGTAGCACACACCTCATGTAAAGGGGGGGGGTGTCCAACAAGCATCAGTATACACTGAATTACACTCAGATTAATTTGTTGTTGTTGTCCATCCACCCAGTTTGGAGAAGACATCTTTCAGAGCTTTTCACAGTTCACTGGGGTTTTCATCTCCCTGAATAATTTTGTGCCATCCCCAGTGGTGGTTACACCTCATTGCTCAACACTGAATCCAGATTGTTAACTTAAAAAACACTCATCTCTACAAAGATCCTTGGAAGAAGCTTTTTGTAAGAATGGTTTCTTTATTTCTGTTCTCTGCTTCTGATCTTATCTCACAACTGTTCCTTTTGTGTAAGTAAGGAGGGATGTTCTGTACACTTCCAAAGGGTTGTGTGAGAAGAGACCAAAGCATCTGCATGAGGTGCTCCATATGTCAGACGCTTTGTAGCCCACAGGGAACTATTTCTTACCAGCAGGTACCCAGTGACACAAGGGGCCTGTGAGGTGCTGCAGGGACATCCTGACACTGTAACTGTTAAGGATGGCTGTTAGCTGGGAGGGAACAACCACAGGTGCATTGGGAAGACTGGCTTTGGCACTGGCCAAGCAAGTGGCAACACTTCTCTCAGGTTTCTCTCCTGATTGGCACTACCTTCTCCAGCACCCTGAAAGGGAAGCTGTGACTGGCTTGTCTAGATGTATCAAAGTTCTAACTGCAGTAGAGCTTCAAGCAGGTTAAAAGCCCAGGGATGGTTCCTTAATACAATTCCTGCAACGCTAAAACCTTTGGTGAGTTCATAAGCCTTACAAATTGGGGTGCTTGCTGAAGGAGTTGTTATTAACCCTGTCTAAGACAAACACATTCTTCAGCAGAGAGGTCGATCCTTTTGCACTTCACACATACCAACTACTTGCTTAAAACTATGTGCTTCCAGGTCTAGCAGGATGGTCCCTTTCCTTATACATGTCCGTAACTCAAATAGACTATGAAGGGACAGGGTGGTCACATGAGGTTTGCTCCAACGTTCTCCTCCATCTTCCACTTTCTCTTCAAACTTTATCCACCTGCAATGGAAAGGTGGAATTAATCCAGTAACAAAGGTTCTTTTCCATAGCAGATTTGCCATTTCCTGTGCTTGACATAAGGCAAAACCTCCTGGTCAGATGATACCACCAAAATGTCTGTTTATTAGCTATCGGGACCTTTTTGTCAGTTTCAACAAGGCTTGGGCCCTGGGTGTTTGCGTTTTGGGAACCAAGGAGATGGCTGTCAACCCAAATAGACCAGAGTTTGGTATGTAGACAAAGCAAAGCAGAATTCACAGTCTAAGGCCCTTTCCGCACCTTACATTTTTCTGACGCTGGGGTGCAGGGATCATGCGAGCAGCCTCCAGCAAGAGGCTCTCGCGTCCCTGCTGCTTCAGCTCTGCATGAGCTTCCTGCTCGTGCGAGAATCCCACCTCTTCCTTCCGCAGTGCAGCCTGGGAGTTTCCCAGGCTGGGCTGGGGCAGGAAGCACAATTGGCGCAGCTCCAGAGGCTCCACATGGCAGGTAAGTGCACGCGGGGCCCGGGAGCAATGCATGATCGCACACCATTTTTGGCTTCCAGCCAAAAATGAAAAGGTGCACAATCAGCACCTGCCGGCCCCTGGAGCATTGTGCGATTGTGAGTGCATCGTGCAGATCGCTCCTCACAATCGCACAACGCTCCAGGCACCCTTTCACATGGCAAATGCTGTGCGGAAAGGGCTTAAGACAGCAGCCAGAGATCGAGAGGCCAGACAACGACATTACACCAAAAAACAAACAAGCAAACAAACATATGCTCTTAGAGTCAGCTGAGTGGATCCTCTGGCTAGTACTACAGCTAAGATGATATTCTCTGTTGGAAATAGCAACCTTAGCATGCCTTTTGAATTCACTGCTAAGTTAGGTTGCATGATCATTGTAGGTTTAGAGGCAAATCCTAGACTGACTTCCAGTTTGTTCATGCCCACTCCCTTCCTCCTGCAGGTAGGCATTGTTTGTTCCCAAAGAGCTTTTTTTTTTTTTGTCTCTGCTGACTATCTCTCTTTCTGTTCTGCCTGCCTTCCTGAGAGCATGTGATGTGGCTCTAAAGAGATGCTACACTACAAGTATATAGTTGGTTATTCTCTTTTCTTGATCTTCTTTAAGAGCATGAACCTGTGTAGATTATGCACAAGTATCTGTAAATAAACCTTTATATATTTTTAACCAAACTGTTTTTGTGTTTACTTGTCAGCTAGAGTTAAATGTGTGGAGGGGGTAAGAGGGGGTTGGTAAGCTGCTCAAACTTCGGTTTGCACATTACAAATGCTCTGTTAAATGAGGAGATTCACCAAATCTCATTTTCCAATATTCTCAAAGCCCAGCTAATGTAGACTTCTCTTCTGCGAACATCAGCCTGGCACCTCATCTAGTGGTTATACACTCTTTGTGTACCTGTTAATACTGTGGAATCCTTGAGTCTTCTAGGCTATGCCTTGTCTGTGTGGTGAGGTAGAGTGATGCAACTGTGGAACACCACTGGCATCATATATGGATTTGTCTCTTCCACGCACAACTGAAGTGTGGGAATCATCAGCACAACATACTGTGATTGGTGGGACCAGTCGTAGTGGTTGACAGTGTTACCATGGGTGCTGGGGGAGTGCCTGGTAACGTTGCAAAAAATAATGTAGACATCCAAACTAATAATCAGGGATGCAGCCTGTTGGTAAAGTAGGATGGCTTAAGTTAGACTAACTCCTTTGTTGTTGTGTGCCTTCAGGTCATTTCTGACTTATGGCGACCCTAAGGCAAGCCTATCTCTGAGTTTTCTGGAGCTGAGAGTGTATGACATGCCCAAAGTCACCCAGTGGGTTTCCATGGCCAAGTCGGGAATAGAACACAGGTCTCTGGGGTGAAGAATTCTGTTCTAACCGTACAATGACCAAAGTACACCTAACCCATTTTATAAGTAGCATAGCTCCCCCAACACAGCTATTTCCATGTTGTTGGACAGTGTGGGGGGGATGAATGGGGACACAACTATTTTCCTATAGCTGGATGCACAGCAAAAATGTCATCTACAAAGTCCTCACAAGGACTGCTGGAGATCTCTGCAGATGCCTGTCACAGCACATACATTTAAAGGAAAATAGCCAGCCGCATCCCTGCTGATTCCCTCACTCTTTAATAATACAGAAATGGCTGTGTTGGGAGGGCTGCACTGCTTATGAGGTGGATTTTGAGGGGGTAGTATCAGAAGATACCTGATGCATATATGTCTCCTCATGCACATTTCTGGGCAACGTTTAAAAATTGCATGTCAAACCATCTCATCCATTGTACCATACTGTATTACTTCTACAGTTTAATTAATAGTTTGTGATTTGTAAATATGTATTAGCTGTGCTCATTGGATACTTTAAGAATCACATTTCTGTTTTCATTGTGGATGGTGGAGTATTGTAATTTCTGATTTCCTTTTTGAAGTCAGAGCACGCGTTAATTATTTTTTTTTTTATTATCAGAGACATAAAATTCAACTCATGATTTTAAAAAAAATGAGAAACCAATGTAGCTGAAACAAAGCCAGAAAGAAGAAGAACTAACCAATTAATCCAGAAATTCTGCAACTGCGTAGCTGAACAGGAAGCAAATAATTATTAGGTGAGGAGGGTATAGGAAAAAAAACAACTATTCATAGAATCATAGAGTTGGAAGAGACCACAGGGGCCATCCAGTCCAACCCCCTGCTATGCAGGAACACATATCTAAGCATTCCCAACAGATGCCCATCCAGCCTCTACTTAAAAACCTCCAAAGAAGGAGATTCCATCACACTACAAAGCAGCATATTCCACTGCCGGACAGCTCTGACCGTCAGGAAGTTCTTCCTGAGGTTCAGGTGGAATCTCCTTTCCTGCAGCTTGAATCCATTGCTCCTTGTCCTAATCTCTGGAGCAGCGGAAAACAAGCCCACTCCCTCCTCTACACGACATCCCGTCAAATATTTAAACGTGGCTACCTTGTCCCCTCTTAACCTTCTCTTCTGCAGACTAAACATCCCCAGCTCCCTAAGCCACTCCTCACAGGACTTCATGGCTTCCAAACCCTTCACCATTTTGGTTGCCCTCCTCTGGACACGCTCCAGTTTGTCAATATCCTTGAACTGAGGTGCCGAGAACTGGACACAGTATTCCAAATGAGGCCTAACCAATGCAGAATAGAGTGGTACCAGTACCTCCCTTGATCTAGACACCATGCTCCTATTGATGCAACCAAGAATAATATTGGCTTTCTTGGCTGCCACATCACACTGCGGTTGATGTTCAGCTTGTGATCTACCAAGACTTCTAGATCCTTTTCACACATACTGCTGTCCAGCCATGCGTCCCCCATCCTATATTTGTGCATTCCATTTTTTCTGCCTAAATGTAGGACTTTACATTTCTCTCTGTTGAAATTCATTTAGTTAGCTTTGGCCGAGCTCTCCAATCTGTGGTCCAGCTCTCCAATGTTCAGTAAAAGATATTTGTAAGAAATCAGCTTTGCTGACTGTGAGTCAGTTCTGAATAAACAAAGTAAGATGGCATGGGGGCAGAAACAGCTGGATTTTAAAGAGTGAATGCAATTCTATTATAATACTATTATATTTACCCATCATGATATTTCAACTTCCTACTGATTGCAGAGAGACAATGATTTGGGAGAATTAATGACTTCTGGGCTAGAAGTCATCCTAATTTTACTTTCTATATGTTATCATGTGTGTGTAGGGGCTCATACAGATAGGGAAAGCAGATACATGATTGAGCCCTGGCCCAAATTAAGCTTGGCTCCATATAATCCACAACAAGAGAATTGTCTAATTCTTCTCCTTTGGATACACTAATGCTTGTAATTAGCTCTCTTTCTTTTTCATAACCCCAGAGTCTCCCTGCACAGATGAGACATCTCCTTTTATCAGAAGCATTTTGACTTTTCCATCTAATGCTTAACTTCTCTGATTGCTGCTACCAGCATTGAGAGGGGATGAGGTGGAGAGCTGTAATTCCATCAAGGCCAAGCCAAAGGAGCCAAGACAAGCTTCCTTGTCTGGGCTCTTGGTCCTTGCAGCTATTTTTGGACTAGGAGAGTATTGCCTGGCACTTCTCTAGGCAGCAGATTGACCTTGTTGAGGATAGTCTCATCATCAGGCATCACATGAGGGTGTAAGTGACAGTTTTATTTCCTGTTCACTCCAAGGGTAAAGAGTTTAAGTTGTTAACAAGGTGTTATAACTTTTGAATGCCCAGATAAGAACCGGGAAGCTGGATTACTATGAGTTTGATCATTGACTTGAACTGTGATTCTCAGGCTTTGGTCTTCCAGGTGTGTTGAACTTCAACTCCTAGTATCCTTCACCATTGGCTACACTGCATGGGGCTTCTGTAAGCTGAAGTCCAAAACTTCTGGAGGACCAAAGTATGAGAATCACTTGGGGTGGAGTGTGCTCTGGCTGAAAACTCCTCATATTAATTTGGTTGAGCATCTGCCCTTTAAGAAAGAGGCCCACGATGAATGGTAGTGACCTGTTTCCTTTTGCTCTTTTCCCTGTGGTTGTAAGTAGCCTGTGGACATTTTTTTTTTACATTGTACCCTTAAAAGTATTGCTTCTTGCTTTTATTTATATATTAAATTTCTTGTGGTCGTGTGTGTCTCTGTGGCTTTTATTTACATGTAGATTTGAATTATGTGCCTAGGGTTGTCTTTGGGCAACACCCTGGGGAAAAAGGCTTTACCTGAGACTATTTCCGCACAAGACTGTTATAGTGCTATGATTCCACTTTCAACATCCTATGGAATCCTGGGGTTTGCAGTTTAGGCAGGGGCCAGCTGTCCCCTCCCTAAACTGCAAACCCCAGGATTCCATAGAATGTTGAAAGTGGAATCATAATGCTATAACAGTATCATGCAGAAATGGCCTAGGTGAAGGTGAAGAGAAAGGGAATTATGCACTTACAGACTCTGCCCTGTTCCAATCCATCCACCTCTACAATGTCCTGAGGAGCCTTGCCAATTTACTCACTGCTCTTGAGGGCTGTTGGTCAGTGCTCAAACAGTACATAATAAAATTTCTATCATCCACAGCTATGGATGACTTGTATCATCATGAACTATATGGAAAGACAAATTGATCCTTCTCATCCGTGTCCTCTTGGGTTCTTTGAGCACCCACACAGACGTTAGTATTAGTGGATTGTTCCTCCTGCAGTGCCTCGGTCCAAAAATGCACTAGGTTTGAGTGTTTGGATTTGGTTTTGTATCCTAAGGATAGACAAGGTATTTTAATAGTTCACCAATTTCATATAGACAAGGCATTTTAATAGTTCACCAATTTCACATAAATCAGAGGTAAAAAGGAGGAGAGCTGGCTTGACCAACCATAGTCAGACTCAAATTCTTGAATAGCCTCCCTCACTGCAGTTTCCTAAAGCTCTTAAACAGAACAAGGAACAGGATGGAATCCCAAGAAGCAAAAAGCATCAATGCTGTGGCACTAGCCAATAGCTCCCTAATGCTACATCTCCTTACCTCCTGGCTCAATAAGACTACAACCATAAAAAACACTGTACTCCCAAACCCTAGGTCAAAGACCATCATGGGCCCTTTTCGCACGGGCTTTCTGTCGCGCGACAGCCCCGTGAGCCTCGCGGGAGTGGGAGCGTCGCTCTGCACGACGCACTCCCACTTCTGCTGCGCTCATGGGGCTGCAGCGGCGTGATCGCGGGTTTTTTGATTTTCGCCTCAAAGCGAAAATCACCCGCGCTCGTGCAACGCTCCCGGCGCCCAGGCGCACTTACCTCCTGTGCGGAGCGTCGGGGAGGTGGCCGGGTCGCGCTTCCTTCCCTCCGCCCCTGCGGAAGGAAGGGGCGGGGCGCTAGCTCGACGGACGCGACAGCCTCCTGCTTCGCGGGGGGGACGGACACGATAGCCTCCTGCTTCACGCACGCGGGGGGACGGACGCGACAGCCTCCTGCTTCGCCCGGGGGGAGGGCGGCTCGCGCGAGGCTGCCGCTTCCCCCTAGTTCCTTCACCTGAGGAAGGAAGGAGTGGGAAAACGGTAGCCTCCCGGAGGAGCCTTCTCACGCGAGCTGCCCTCCCCCGCTCGCGCGAGAAGCCTCAATGCGAAAAGGGCCATGGTCAATTATATGAAAAATGCTAAGAGATCCTAGAGAGTTTGAAGAGATAAATTCTCCCCATACATCTGCCTGTATAAGTTATTAATCAGACTGACCAATATACCAACACTGTATCAGCAATAACATGGTCTAGATTCAGTGTATAACTTTGAAGGTTCAGTATACTTTGAGCCTTTTTTTTTTTTGGCTATAAGAAGTGCTGGTTCAATGTGTGTTTGATGAGGGTCTTTAGAGGAAAGAGGAAATCAGTGCCCTAGATGTGTGTGTAGGGAGGTAGGGGGCTTAATGGAATGCAGCCAAGGGAAACAAAACTCACTTTTCCCCT
Organism: Ctenosaura bakeri; assembly: GCA_948474755.1. Taxonomy (NCBI): domain Eukaryota; kingdom Metazoa; phylum Chordata; class Lepidosauria; order Squamata; family Iguanidae; genus Ctenosaura; species Ctenosaura bakeri. The sequence goes on from CAOLHI010002239.1 coordinate 266,961, forward strand.
GTACTACTAGCACATTGCAGATGACAGCCATTCATACAATAGTGTTAATGGTAATGCAAATACAGTGGCAACCATGCCCCCTGATCTCTCTCTTTTTACTAGACTGCCTTTTTTACATGTGTATACAGCTATGTGCACTATTTATTTAATTATTTCAAATATTTTTGTACTTCTCTTCATATGTATTAACTATACCTGTGAATGTCATCTGATGCCAAGGGGGACAATTTTAGTTCACTGATATCCACAAGCACATAACTTTAGCCTGTACTGAGTTGCTGGCTTAGGGAGGGGCCTTTAGAATTCTCAGCCAGAGAGCTCTTTGGCCTCATTAAACTACAAACCCCAGAATTCCACAGGATGTTGAAAGTAGAATAATAGCACTATAAACAATGCAGTGCGAAAATGACCTCCAACTCCCACAAAGCTTCTTTATCTCAAATAGTTTTTAAAATATTTAAAATATGGGTATTTTCCAAGTAACCAAAGTGAATGGTTGAGTCTTCCTTGATTCTACACTTAGATGTAAGTGACGTCTTTACTCCAGCTTCTTGTTTTTGGAACAAGTGTTTTAACATATGAAACTAGCAAAAATAACCAGCATTGCTAAGGTTCAAACTGGCTATCCTACCTCTGTACTGTTACTTTGTCCTGTTAGAAATTCAGTCACTACCAGCTTTTTGCCTAGGTTAGAAACCTTTTAATTCCTCCCTGCCTTTTTGCTTATCCTCTGTTGTTCTTTCTTTTCTCTCTCACCCAAAATATCTTTTCTTCATTGCTGATCTTTCTATCCATTCTCTCCTCCACCTCACTCATTTAGCTTTCCTCTTCTTGGCCTTTCTTCCCTAGAAAGAATGAACTAGTCTCTCTCTTTTCCTCTCTCTGAGTTGCCATATTCTTATTTCTCAAGTCCAGACATTCACAACTGCATATCATTTACTCCTTATGCAAATCATGCAGTGGATCATGAAAAACTTGACAGATTTCCCACTCAGAAGCATTATAAATAAGAAACAGAGGGTTGGGTTTTCTCAGGATGTTAATACAAAGGCACAATCTGCAGCCCATTTATTTTGTGTGCACCTAATAATCCTTGTCCATGTGAAAATGATTGCTGACAGAGTTCCTATGTCTTTAAGAGCTGCAGAAGATGCAGCTGTTCGGTAAGTATAGCTTTAGTAGGAATGGGAATTCTACAACATTGAAATCTTGCTTGAAAAATCTAAAATTACCTAAGTGCATATATTCAGTCTCATATATTCACATCCCATCTGCAAAATGGAAACCATCATACTCATCTGACTCAATATTACTTTACAGATTTCCTGAGTTAGGCCCTTTCCACATGTGGGGCATGAATCGGGCAGAAACGGGACTCACCGGATTTCTTCTCCGTCCGATCAAGTCCGTCGGGACGAGGAGCAGTGTGAGCTCGTCGCTCCGCACTGCTCCAGCATCCAAAATGGCGGCTTCCAGTTGGTGGAGGCTCTCCACCAACCGGAGAAGCTCGCCAGCCTAAAGCCTGCCCCCGGCAGATCTACAGGCACGCACTAGTTAAAAGAGGTTTTTAAAAAGCACGCTGTGCAACCAGTTCCGGTCGCTCTGCAGCAGACTGAGGTGCAGAACTACGAAAAGTAGTCCAACCCAGTCCACTCCACGGTGCAAAAAACCTCCGTCAGAGGTCGCTCTGCGCCGTTTTAATAGCCTGGTGAGGAAAGGGCTTTAATGTAGGAAAAGCATTTTGTATGATTGCAAAAAAAAACAAAAAAAAAACTTGGAAATATTATTGTTTTGAACTATAACTCCCAGTGTGCATGGGCACTGTAGTACAGAGCTCAATGGATCATTCTACACTTTTAAATTTCTAAGACCACCCTATCATAATGGAGTGTCTGGAAGCCATGCCCTATGAGGCTTAGGGAACTGGGTATGTTTAGTCTGCAGAAGAGAAGGTTAAGAGTGGACATGATAGCCATGTTTAAATGTTTGAAAGGATGTCATATCAAACAGGGAACAAGCTTGTTTTCCACTGCTCCAGAAACTAAGACAAAGAGCAATGGCCTCAAAGTACAGGAAAAGAGATTCTGCATGATCCTCAGGAAGAACTTCCTGACGGTCAGAGCTGTCCGGCAGTGAAATATGCTGCCTTGGAGTGTGGTGGAGTCTGCTTCTTTGGGGGTTTTTAAAGAGAGGCTGGATGGCCATCTGTTGGGAATGCATTGATGTGTGTTCCTGCATGGCAGGGGGCTGAAAGGATGGCCTCTGTGGTCTCTTCCTACTCTACAATTCTATGATTCTATGACATGAATAACAACTATGATTTCACTCCTTGGCTAAACAGAAGGAAAGGCAGTTCTTTTTCTAGGAGAGCAATTTTCCAGGAGAACAACCTATTTCTTACAAATTTTACCTCATATCTTGGCTTTTACAAAGCTATAGGTGTAAGATGTTTCTACACTACAGAGCTGTCAATTTCATACCATTTTAATTGTCATAATTTCACCCTAAGGAAACCATAGAGTTGCAGTTTGCTGAGGTATTTAGAATTCTCTGCTAGAGAGCTCTAGTCCATTTCCCAAGACAAAATTTAAATACTTTGTCCTTTTGTCTTATGTTGCTGTTGTTAACTTCCTTTGAGTCAGCTTCAACTTATGGCAACCCTATTTATTTATTTCGTTGCATTTCTAAACTGCCTTTCTCCCAAAATTGGGAGCCAGAGTGGCTTCCAACAATAAATATACAACAATAAACAATAAACTCTACAAATGAAGAGCTCCAGCACACCCTGTCATCAACAATCCTGCTCAGTTCTCACGGGCTCAGGGCCACAGCTTCTTTGCTTAAGTCTATCCATCTCTTTTAAGTATATCTTTTATCACTCAGCAACAAGTCCTAGCAGCAGTTAGGATGAAACCATAACAATGAAAGTGGTATACAAGTGATATAACTGTGTAGTACAGACATATTTTTACACTCTTTTTTACTGAATTCACACTGGCTGATGTTGCAAGGAAGCATCAGGTGGCTTAATTAGAATTTGGCTAAAACCAAACCAAGTGGGCACAATGACAACTGAGCCCTCCCTGAACCTCTCTTCCCTCCCCCTCTTGTTTTCTTTCTCTTCCTTCATCCCCACCAGCCATTCAGTCTTTCCTTCTCCTTACTCTGCACCTTTAATATCAGGCACCTCAAAATCTTTAGTACAAAGACATGTATGTGTCCACAAATGTATAGATACATCTAGATGGAAGTAATTAAAATTGTTTTTTGAAGGTAAAATAATCTTGAGATGCATTGCATGGAGTCCCTTTAGTATTTACGATGAAGCCCTTTCACAATACACAGTTATGGTTGCCTCCTATGGAATCCTGGAACATTTCCACACTATACTCTTATAGCACAATTATTCCAGTTTCAACAATCTGTGGAATCCTGGGGTTTGCAGTTTAGGGACGGCCAGCTCCCTAAGCTGGAAACCTCAGGATTCCATAGGATGTTGAAAGTGGAACAATCTCGCTATAAGAGTGTAGTACAGAAATAGCCCTGATGTTTGCAGTTTCTGGAGGCACTAGAGTTGCTCTCTAGCCCAGAATTCTAAACAATACTCACTAAACTGCATGTCCCAGGATTAAATAGGGTACTGCCAAAGCAGATAAAGTAAATCATAGTGCTGAAACTGTATAACATGAAAGGGCCTCAAATTTCAGGTGCCTGTGTTTCACCATCTTGAAACTATGGGATAAACACAGAGACTTTTATTATTTTAGATAGGAAAAGATAAATTTGTGGCATATGAAAGCAGATACACTCTAGGTTATTCCCCAAGGAAAAGGACTATGGTGATCCTTATTTTACATCCAGTCACTGGTGAAAGAAGCAGATATCTTTTATAACTAATGGCAGAGAAGCAGGATGAGACAGGAATACCCTCTTACGGAGTGTGCTCATTGCCCCCATGCACCACATATCACTCTATTAATGGTAGCTATGGATGTGCTTATTCTGCTCCTAGCCAGGTCTCCTCTGTTGCGCCATTACCAGATTTGAAATATGAAGCTGCTGACTTATTTCATGCCAGACTGTGGGTCTACTAACCCCACAATTTGACTGCTTGTAGTACTAGCAGCTCTTGAAGCCAGAGCTTGGAAAAATCACTTTTTTTGGACTGCAGATGCTAAATTCCTCCAGGTAGCATAGCCATGTTGTCTGGGGCATTTTGGGAGTTGTAGTCCCAATAAGTTGACTTTTCTGAGCTCCACCAGGTGGACCTAACACTTTCTGGGACCTGTCAGAGGTTCATTTCACAGATGATGCTGCAGGCAGAGCCTGACACTATTTTTGGCATGTATCTCATATGCACCCAACAGACCCCTGGGTGGGTGGGCACCTACCTGGCAGTTTGCCTCCATTCCAGTCCTACAGGGGCACTGAAGAGTTCAGAGAGCTGTATAAATAGCAATGGACAGCTTGCTTCTTCATTCTCCTCCTCCTCCTGTTTCAGCATAAGACTGACCCTCTCTGCTGCGGCAGAGATGCTGGAAGTGAAAATACTCCTCCCAACTGCTTGGCAGATCACCACGGAGTTTCTGATGGAGGGCGTCTGGTCTACACCATGGCTGTTGCCCGTCCTCTCAGCTTGAGGGATTGGGTCTTCTGTTTTTCCACAGGGATGGTACTCTTCACTTGCACCCACTTTCCTTGCTTTGGTCATGCTGAATTTAGGCAAACACTCTTCCCTTCAGCACACCTGGCTGTCTGGCAGCAGACCCCTTCTCCCCTCCTTGGCAAAGAACAGGCACTGAGCAGATCAAAGCCATTCTGCTTTTATAAGGGGCCAGGCAGGCAGGCGGGCAGGACAACACCCCAAACAAATATTGTCAGGTAGTAAAGAACACTGGGTCTACCCTGGCAAAACCAGTTGGAACTCACCAGGGCAGCTCTCTTCTGCCCACCTTGTCATAGAGAATGCTCAGCCCACAGGGACGAGCCTGGGGCTGCTGCTACTGCTGCTGGTGGGACTTGTTTACAACAAGGTACTATTTGAAGCCCTGGCCAGACCCAGGGCAGGGCAGGCCATCCTGGGAAGGGGAGAAATCTGAGACAAGAAAAGTGTTGAGGATGGTGGGGGGTGTTGGAGAGCAGAAACCTGACACATTTGAACCTTTAAGGTGTTGGAAGCTGGAAGGATTTGCAGGAGCTTGAGAAACATTTTGATCACCCCCAGCTGGTAAGTTCTCACTGTGGAGGAGATGTAGCTGCAGGGGAAGGTACAGCTTCCGAATCCTCCATGAACTTCCCCAGCACAGCTGGACCATCTCTGACTCCCCCCACCATGTGAAATACGGGCGGAGGAATTTCCCTGTTCAGATTAATAACCAACAGTCCTAGGGGGAGAGACTATAAGGAAACCTGCAGGTTTGGGACTAAACACCCATCCAGCACCAGTGATATGATAATGGCCACCACCTCTATTTATTAGAAAAGGAGAGATGGTCTTGCTGCTCTTTTTCGGCATGTGGTACCTCTTGTTCTGGATGACTGTAATGAGCACTAGGTGAATTCTCCAGTACTAGCTTGCCACAGTAGAGGAGAGTGCAAAAGCAAAAGCAAGAAACCATATACAAACACCCCAAAAGATTAGGAAGATTGTTTGAATATGTTAATGTAAAGGCTCCTTAAATGATGTTGAAAAAGAGAGAGTACCCACTAGATGACCTTGGGCAAATCACACTCTCACAGCTTCAGCAGAGAGCAAAGGCAAACCCCTTTGAACAAATCTTGCCAAGAAAACCTTGGTTCACCTTAGGGTCACCATAAGTTGGAAGCGTCTTGAAGGCACACAAGAAAAACAACAGCAGCAGCAACAACAACAAAGGCTTTGATGTATTTGTGACTGGTCCTTGACTATTCCATACATGTGAACATTAAGCATACACACCCCTCCCATTGATAGTACTTTTTCTGAGTGTGGTGACTTTTCTAGAGTGAAAAGTACCAGACCTCCAAGGGGAGAACACCTCTGTGTGTAGCCTCAGACATCTGGTAGACTGTTGTGTCTGGCTGTGGCAGTGAAATCCAAACAAGATGTGCCATGATGAAATGTGTCATTGAAATGTATTGCACAGGCTCTTTTGAAAAGCAATCAGCAGTGCTTGGTAGTGGAGGGGGGGCACGTGTGCTGGGAATGCAAATGTTGTGACTGCATACTGCTCCCAGCTTTATAGGGGGAAAAATGTATAACGAATATGCAAATGTCAGTTCATGAACTTTCATTGCTAGTTTTGGGAGAATAGAACATGATAAACTGTTGGAATAGCAGGTCCTTGTTTTAATGGCAGAGCAACAACAAACTATACTGTATTAGAAGTAATCTCTGCAAAGCTCAATTGATTCTGGTAACAAGGAACAAGAGACTGGAATTAATGGAAACACTGCGTAACATCACTGCGTAAACACTGCGTAACATTGCGTAACATCAGTTACACAAGCAAAACAATTTGGTCCTTTTTTGCATGTATCTCCTGTGGAAACAGTAGCAACATACAATGTATCTGCCAGATCAATATACGTCTGTTTGGAAAAAGACATTCAGAGTCTCTGGGCCTTTCCACACTACACTGTTACAGTGCTATGATTCCACTTTCCACATCCTGTGGAATCCTGGCGTTTGTAGTTTACTGAGGCCAAAGAGCTCTCTGGCTGTGAATTCTAAGTGCCCCTCCCTAAACTGCAAACCCCAGGATTCCACAGGATATTGAAAGTGGAATGAGAGCACTATTAACAGTGTAGTACAGAAAGATCCTCTGTGTTGTGTGGAGGATGAAAATTAAGATCAATTAAAAGAAAAAGTTAAATGTTTTCTCACTCATTTCAGCCAGAAACTTCTTGAAGAAACCCATTTATATTTACATATAAATTAACTGGAAGTTAATATCCTTAATTCATTAACTTTGTCACCCCACATGATGTATGTTGTTTGACTCAGCAATGAGATGGACTTCTGTTGAGACTTCAGTGGTTTTTAATTTCCCTCACAAGCACTATATGAACATTGTTTTATGTATGACAAAGACCTGATCTAATCCATAGTACTGATAAAAACATGATATACCGTAACTGTGAATTATTTCCATTTTTGGTCTTGGAAATCATGATTCTGAGCTAAAAATCAACAACTAAGGACTACATATTATTGTAGTTTGGTATGCTCCCTCCCATACCCTCTCCTTATTCTTTGGCCCTCTGAAATGAAACATGATTTTGTATACAGCTGTTAAATGAAGAAATATACCAGGTTCACTTCTACAACATGTAGGAAACAATAGGAAGACATGAGTGATCTTTGGGTTTGTTTGAGCAGTAAATAGCCCACCTCATGTTAATCTACCAGTCAGAGAAGCATATGTTGTAGTAGAAGGAAAAGGAGCCCTCATTGCAGCTATTAAGAAAGCTACAACTCCCCTCCCCACTACATCCTGATGTATAAGAAGTAGCTAACTATGATGATTACCATTTTGACATGCATAGAAGAATCAGAAGAAAATTTCCTCGAGAGTGTAGTCTCTCCTGAATACTGTATATTATTTTAATTTGTCTATCCCCACTTGCATTTGTAAACCACTCTGAACTGTTATTGGTAACAGAATGAAGCGATGATGGCGATGATGATGATGATGATGATGATGATGATGATGATGATGATGATGATGATGCACAGTGCTACATTAGGAGGCTCATTGGAACCACTTACAAACACCTGCAGCTACAGTGTGAGCAACAAGGCTTGGGACACACAAACCACCACTCCAGCACTACCCAAGGTTGGTGGCAGTCATGTGTAAGCTGGGAATTAGAGAGACTTGTTCATTTTTGAATCTGCTTCAGCATACCTTTAACATTCACCTTGAAGCAATTTATTTCCTGGGATCTGAGCAATGAGCAAGCCAGAAGAACAGGAGTGTCCTTCCATGAGCCAGCAATGACTTCTGCTTAACAGTGCAACAATATGGGACCTGCCCCTCCTTTGTGATGGTAAACACCCCGGTTAGCCCAGAGCTGCCTTGGAAATGCTCAGGCAATTGCCAAACTGGAGGCAGCTTGCCAGGCAAGCACATGAAATTAGATGAGACGTAGAAAAAATACAAAGAAACCAACTGATACGTAGCCCTTCTCACTGGCCCACGTGGGCCACTGCTGCTGTGGTGCAGATTGAGGTGTCAGTGGCCCATGTGTTGATCCAACAAAAACTGACATGAAATTGTAAGATGATAAGCAGGTACCAATTACTCCATGAAATGTAAAATATAACCTGCTGTCCAGAATCAGAGTTCTTTAGTTTACTTAAAGCATTGATTATTATTTCTTCATGATGGCGAGAGAAAACTCTATGCCATACCAACAGATTAAGCAGTCTCTGACTGTGTGGAGAGTTCCAAAAGAAGAAGATTTGCAGAGATGGGGGGATGCTCTGTGGCTGCTGAAGTTAACCAAGAAGTCTGAGATTCCAGTCTGCTACCAGCATCTTTTGCTTTTATTTGGTAGAAAGAGATCAGGGCTAGTGCTCTTATTAGGCAAAATGAGGTAATCCCCTCAGGTGGCAGACAGCAGCAAGATGTTGGAGGAGGAAGCCTGCCCTATGTTCCTATAGCTAGCCTGTTACAGGCAATGTGGAGGATGCTCCCCCAATATTAGTGCTGAGACAACATTGAACTGGCAGTCCAATTGGCTTTTATACAATGAACCAACTTGTTCTTTGTCTCAGGGAGAAAATGTGTTTGGCCAGCCTTAAGTAATATATCCCTTGTAAAGTAACAGGTCTGTATCCTCCAAAATAAGCTAAATAGTGGCTGTTTGAGAGTCCAGAGACAATTATTTCTCCTCACATGGTTTCTAATTTTATAGATTGCCATCACTTTCTCCTTTGATAACTTGTTTCCTTAAACTATAATTATTACGTATGTTTTGCCATTCATTGCTCTTTAGGTTTTGAGACCCCATCCATATACCATACTTGAGATTACAGTCAGCCCTCCACATTTGCAAGTTTCACTTTTGCGGATTTGATCATTCACAGATTATTTGCTGTCAGCTCTGCTGCTTCTTAAACCATTTTTAATAAGAACTCCAAGTCTCGTGAGGCTGAGAAACTGCTAACAAGGCTTGTAAGTCCCTACTAAAAATGGTGTGGGGCAGCAGTGGAGGTGGCCGTAAAGGGCCCCCTTCTGTTTTGTGAAGGAACCCTAATGCCTCAAAGGAATTCATGGTGGGTTGAACATGGTGATCATACTTTTTTGTGTATTAAATATGGTTTGGGAGGGCCTAGAGTTATTCACATTTTTTTCCACTTTCAAGGGGGTCTTGTGTCCCTAACCATAGCAAATGTGGAGGGATGGCTGTAGTTAGAATCCTTTGGTTGGGGGATATTGGTACATTTGATTTCTTTGCCTGAAAACATTTTTTGATAGCATTGATTTATTTTCCTTACTAGCTTACCCTTTTTTTAATCCTATGGTTGCCACCACACCTTGTTTTTGACATATACAGCCCAGTAGTTACTTTATTGTTGTGAGTAAATAAGCAATAGAACTCTGCCAGCCCTGCCCTGGTCTCCCAACAAACAACACATGTTGCAAGGCAACTTAGTCACTGTTTTCCTTAAGGGATGACACACCTGATATTGCTTCATGAACAGCATGCATAGCTACTGCACATAAAAGCAATCACAGGTTGTGGCTCCTAGGTGCTTCCACATAAACCTTTTATTGCACAACCACCCTGCCTCATTCATGGAAATTTACCAGGCTGCAGAGATTTTAGATGCAATCCTATCCAAACTTACCTGTGAGTTAGTTTCACTGAACATAGTGGGACTTACTGGTGAGCCTTGTCTTCCCACCATTTATTTGGTCTTTCTTTCTTTCCATATATATATATACATACATACATACATATATACACACACACACACACACACACACACATACATATACACATACATACACACACACACACACACACACATATCTGTTAGGAGAGGGAAGTGAAATAGCACAATTTCTCTTGATAGAGAGCGTTAGGAGATCTGGAAGCACCCTGAGGAAAGGGATATTACCATCACCTCCCTTTGCCAGATATCAGTTTTAAAATATGGACAATTTTTGCTTCTGAAGTTTGATGGAATAGGAGCCTTTTTAGATGACAACAGTCTATATCATCAATGTACGTATGACTTTACAGAATTTTTAAAGTATAAAACCTGGTCTGCCCTCAAGGAGCTTACAATTTAATTCTATCGCCCTGTCCACACCCTACTTGTTCACAGTGGCATCTGGTGGGGATCCTGGCATTGGCACTTGAAGGGAGCGCAGTGGGAGCACTTCCCTCTGCACCGGCTGGCTCTGTGATGGAGGGAGAATGACAGCTCCGCCTTTGCCTTCTGCAGTGCAGCTGGGTACCTTCCCAGGCTGCACTGGGGCAGGAAGTGCAGTCATTGTGCTTCCTGGGCTTCTGCAGGACAGGTAAGTCCACAATGAGAGTGCAACTGCAGGTCATCAACAGGGAAAACCCGTCAGTGATTTATTCTGTGATTGCGCCATCTTGGGACAGGACTGTGACGATGTCATACAGAACTGTCATTGTGGTCCCATCCTTCTCCCGTCTCTATGGCAGGTTGGGAGAGTTGTGCAGAAAGGGCCTCAGCAGAGTTGAGACAGAAGAAGGAAGAAGAGAAAGGAAGGCAAAGATAATGTAAGCTGGCAGATGTAACAGGTACTGAACTCTGTTGAATATATTTGGGCTTTTTTTTCCCACTTAGGTTAAGGGCAAAAAGATCATGCTTAATGGAAAAGGAGGGTTTTGATGAGAATTTAGACAGGGGAAATATCTCTCCTTCCTATATGACATCACATCAGTTTCTGAGAACCTAAACCATAATTCTTTAAAATGAGGTGGAGCTTTGTTTTAAATAAACAGCATCACTCAAGCCAAACAAGTAAAGCATTAGTAACCCTGCTTGCTTTTTATCAGGATGAACTCCTTTATGTTTCTGCAGACTCCCCTCTTTCTACTGGATTTCCAATGTTCTGCAGTACAGCCCTGAACTTCCCTGGGACATAATTAAGCAGGGCTGGTTCTTTTGTCATGTGACTGCTGTGTTATTACAACACACTCACAATAGCCGACATAACAAGTGGCCCTAGGCTAGTGCTACAAGTTTCTACAAAGGAGCAGTGTAAGCAAGCCACCTGTGTATGTGTATACTTAAAATATGTTTGCGTGCACCAAAACAGGAGGTATTTTTACTGTAACCAATGTACTTAAATGAGGTGGGGGTATGAATAAATCAGGTGGAAGTCTCCAGTAAGTGAAACAAAGGGATTCATTTTTCACATGTCAGGAATAATGGGATGGACATAGCACCGCTACTTTTGTTACGTCCAAGAACCTAAAAAAGAACCAGAATTAA
>CAOLHI010002240.1:0-276057 GCA_948474755.1 Ctenosaura bakeri
AAATGCTGTGCCAATCCAAAGTTTACGTCAACTATAGGTTGTTATCTTGGGCCACAAATTTGTCCCAGATGATTAAACATCATCCAGTTTGTTTTTCCTATTGCTAACCTGCTTTTCTCCCACATTTTGGTCAGCTCTGATTCCAAAGTGGGCAACTGGAGAACAAGCCAGGGATAAACCACACTTCTGGGATCAGATAAGTCACAGTTTAATCAAGCCTTAGTTCACAAACCAACATGCCATAGCTTACTGTAGTTTACATCTGGCTAACAAACTGTTTTGTCAGTGGAAACAGGTTTGGACACAAGAAGCCAGAACTGAACACACCGTAATTGAGCTTACCATTAGCTACAAATGTAAGCTCCTATTTCCCTTCACCTTATTAGAGTTAATATCACAGGACTTTAACCTCTTCTACCTCCAAAGCAGTATAATGTTGCAAATTCTGAAAGCACTATAATAGCCCTATGACAGCTAGTAGGAAAATAGCTTAACACTCTTTGAAAAGCGTACATAGATAAACTCTTAAGCATCACAGGTAGTAAGTAAGCCACTACAGGTTGCTACAAAAAGGTAGAATGTGAAGCATGGAGAAAGGCTCATCTCCTCTGTAAGAAGCAGGCAGCCAAATTTCTGTGGCTTTCATGTAGGAGAAGTTAGAGCACACAATAACAAGGTCACTATGAGTCAACACATTTCAGAGAAATAGTACAGGACACAGTAGGCAGGGGAAACAAATAGATCAGAGCAAATTGAACACTTCAAGGGAAAGGAAGAGGAGTTGCCTCAATCAAAGACAGGAAGACTGAAGAGCTGAGAGCAACCTGTTGTGCCAGCTGGTTATTTAGTGAGCAATAACTGAGAATGGAGAGCAGCTGAGCTACACAGTGAATACATTTTTAGAAAATTAGCTTTACCAGAACAGGCAAAAGCTAGGATCTGCAAAGGCCAGAAGTAGTGCCTATGGAGTATTTACCTTTTGTTTTATTAAAATATTTGTATCCCACCCTATATTCATATATCTCAGAGTAGTATACAATAAAATAAATTTTTAAAATTTTAAAAATTGAAAACAATTTAAAAGATTAAAAGATAGTCCAGTATGGCTTAGACTATAGATCAATAACAAGTCAAAACACCATGCTTGTACACAGAGGATAAAATTACTTAAACCCAAAGCCACACTTTCATGAAAGCAATGGTGGCAACAACTGGGCCTACTAGTGTTCCATAATTAGAGTACTACAACAGAAAAGGCTTTCTCCTACATCCTCACACAAGGAACAACAGAAGGCTCCTCAGTCAGATCTTAGTTCTTGGGCAGACACACACACATACACACACAGAGGTGCTCTTTCAATTATTGAGGCTCCAAGACATTTAGGGCTTTAAGATGTTATCACTGACACACTGAGTTAGGACCAAAAGCACATTGCCAACCAGTGGAGATCCTTCAATAACAGTGTCAGTTATTTTCTATATGTTCTTCAGCAGTCTAGTTGCATTTTTCAAGAGTTCAGTTTTCTGAGCTATCCTCAACTGCTCACAAAGAGCACATATAAGAGTACAACTGGGGGCCACACATGAGGGTGCTGCCCCTCTAATAAGAATTCTGCCCCCTAAAACAACATTTTCCTTCACTCCCCGAAATTCTGACATTGTAGAGCGAGGAAGTAAAAATCATCTCACACCAAGAACTCTCATATTTGCTGTATTTGCATATCATTGGAAACTTTGCCCAGACTTTTCTTTGGAAGCCTAAACAGTATACTCAGCTGAAACTTTAAGTTACTGGGAAGCTAGAAGGTTGAGGAGTGAAGAAAAATTCTCGGGAGGCAGAATTCTTCTTGAGGGGTAATCTAGTTCCCATCCCACTGTGGCTACACCCCTGCACACAATGAAGCAGTCCAGTCAAGAAATTACAAGGATATGAACTTCTATGGCGAAGTTATTCCTGTCCAGGAAAGGTCATATTTGACCAATCAAAGCAGGACTCAAGCACTCCAGGGCACAGAGTTCATCTGGGCTTCCAGTGACAGCAGACAGATTTAGAACTATTTCCAAGCTGGGCTCTTGCACCCTCACGAAGATTGCTACCCCATCCAGGGCAGGCCACTTAGTTCTAGAACCCGTAACCCACCAATCCACAGGGTGTCTCTATCCTACTGTTAACTGACCCTCATCCAGCCTCCTATAATATCCAGGCTCTGCTTCAACACCTGCTGAGCCCCAGATGATTCCAATGACAAGGAGCACTAAAATCCAGAACTCCAAATGGCTTTAAATAGGTATTGAGCAACATAGGAGAGAGAACAGAACTCTATGGCGACTCATTGCTTAATGACCACAGGGCTGACAGGAGTGCCTCAATGCCATTTTCTGGCACTAGCCCCACAGACAGGAGCAGAACCACTGTAGCACAGTGCCTCATACTCCCACCTAACAGAGTTGGTTAAGTATGACACCATGATTAATAGTATGAAAAGCCACTGAAATATCCAGGAAGATCAACAGGGTAGCACCTGCAATCGGCCATCTGTCAGAGCAATCAAAGCTGTTTTGGTACCACATCCTGGCCTCAACTAGACTGAAATAGTTCCACATCATCTATTTCCTCCACAAACTCCAAAGTGGCATGACTGCAGTTAATGCAATTGTAAACAGCTAAGAGCATTTTCGTCACTAAATTTGTACTGACAAATAAGTAAAGTGCTCTCTTCCCATTCTTACAAGCATACGTGTATTATGACTCATTGTTGTTATTATTATTGTTTTTGTGTGCCTCCAAGTTATTTTCAACTAATGGCAACCCTAAGGCAAACATATCACAGGGGTTTCTGGGGTTGAATACATATGACATGCCCAAGGTCATCCAGTAGTTTCCATGGCCATATGGGGAATCGAACTCTGGTCTCCAGAGTTGTAGTCCAATGCTCAGACCACTAAGCCATGCTGGGTCTCTATTATGACTTTACCAGTCCCCAAAGAACAAACACATCAGTGGATGTGTGAAAGCAAAAATACACACACGGTTTGCATGAATCCTTAAGCAGAGGTTGGAAAAAAATCCCTGAAATTCTGGAGAGCTGCTGCTAGTAAAACAGATCAAGGATGAGGAACATCCAGCCTGTGGGAGGTCAAGCTCGCAAGCATACCTGATACTGCTATCTCTTACTAGCAATGAGAGAAAGGATCCTCCATTCTACCTGTATTTAAGAAAGCCGCCACTGCTTCTACTAGAAGCTTTACAATGGCTAGCTTCAGTCTTTGTGGGACATTAGGAGAAGGAAGTGCTAAAACTTTGTCTAAAGGATGTCACTATATCATCAGGTGCTTCTTTTCCATTGCAATGAGGCTTCTTAAAAAAATCACTCCTATTGGATATTTTTAAGTCTAGTTACATCTTGGGATAAGCAGCATGTCTGCATATAGGTGCAAGTGAGTGAGCGTGATCAAGAGAGACAGACAGCCACAGAAACTGGTTTGAGTTTTGGACTTGAACTCTGGGAGACCAGGGTTTGAATCCCTGCTCAGTCATGAAATCCACTGGGTGATTTTGGACAAGTCATACTCTTCCAGCCTCAGAGGGAAGCAGTAGCAAACCCCTCTGAACAAATTCTGTGCTGGGTCACCCTAACTATAAGTTGACTTGAAGGTACATAATAACAAATGCACATGAGCATGTGTTAGTAAATGTGGTTTGACAATCACTTTGAGAGCCTCGTGTGGGTAGTGGAATGCCTTCTATCATGCACCCCATCCAACTTGCTTGCCAAAAACCAATTCATTCTGTGAGCAAAAAAAGCACCCCTCCCCCTACTGGGGTGGATGGACTAGTAAACATTTAAGGTTATATGATTCTCTGAAGGTCAAAAGAGAGTCTACTGAGTAGACCAGTAACTTACAAATCAGTTTCTTATTCTGCAGTTTCCTTGCCAGCATCCAGCTGCATTTGTCAGCTAGGAAACAGAAGCTAAAAGGAGGCTCTGCTAGATCAGATCAAACAACTATCTAGTTCAGCATTATGTTTCTCACAGTGGCAAACCTGACACCTCAGGGAAGTTTGTGAACAAGAGGATCAAGGCAACAGTCTGGTCCTGCTGTGAGTCCACTGCATTTGATATTCAAGAAGTGTGAGTGCTAGGAACAGTTACTTTTGTGGACTACAAATGGTTGTGTTAGCTGGGGGCTTCTGGGATCCCCAATATTTCCACTAACTAATATTTCCAGTCTCTGAGGAATGAAAAGGGAGTAAGGGATGGTTCACTGAGTAGGCACTTTTTCAGGCATATTATTTATTTATTTATTTTCAATTTCTTTTTAAAACATCGGTCTTCAAGAGTGTTGAGAAAGGTAATGTCAGATGTGAGATCTGGAAAAGCCAGTTTCATGCTATACTCAGCCACAGACTCATCCCTGGCTACCTCATCCCAGTCTCCTAGCTTTGATTTCCTATCTGTAAAACACATCAAGACCCAGCCTAGTTCACAGGGTGTTTGTTGGGCTGTCTGTTTTTGAAGATGCGATCACAAAATAATTACCAAGTTACCAAGGTGATACAACAGAGCATAAGTATGTCTTCTGATCCTGATCTTAACAATAATTCTTTGTGAACCTAGGTTAACCGAAATGTAATTGTTTTACAACCTCCACTATTATGACTTAAAGAAATAGAAAATACTACAGAATATCTGTGAATCTCATGGCCATGCTGACATTCATAATGCCCCACTCCCCTAACAGACATTTGGGCTTTGGGACAAAGGGGGTAGAAATACAGGTTTGAATGAAGAATCAAAGAGGATGGTTTTCACACAGGTGGAGGGTGATAATGATAATATGTAGAAAATACACCAAGGAAAATGCTTACATCTTATATAGATGGAACAAATGAAATGATCACACAATGAATGTCAGGGGGTGGCAGCTACAGAAAGATCTGTTGTTAAAAGAAGAATAAGGAGGCATGTAAATCGGCCAAAAGCATACTGATCTGAGAGATCACTTCTGTGTCTGTGTGTTCAAGGAGCCTGTCAGCTTGTGGGGTGTTACTTTACATAATATGGAGAAGATATACCAAGAAAAGTGCTTATATCTTGTACCACGCAATGAATATCAGGAGGTGGCAGTTAAAGAAAGATAGGTTAGAAAAGGATAAGAATATGGAGGCATATAAGTTGGGCAAAAAGCATAGTGATCTGGAAGATCGTATCTATCTGTGTGTGCATACACACCTTCAAGGAACATGTCAATGTGGCAACACCAGGTATTTCATGAGGTTTTCTTACTGAGAGGTGGTTTGCTATTGCCTTCCTCTGAAATAGAGCATTGTTGTTAGCATGTGCCTTCAGGTCATTTCTAACTTGTGGAGACTCTAAGGTGAACCTATCATGGGGTTTTCTGGGGCTATGTGTGTAACACACCCAAGATCACCCAGTGGGTTTCCATGGCCAACCAGAGAATCAAACCATGGTCTCCAAGGCCACAGTCCAACACTCAAACCACTATAACACACTGGCTCTCTGAAATATAGCCTACACTCCTGATATTTCTTAACGGCCTCCCATCCAGGCACTAACCATGACTCACCCTGAAAAGCTAGATGAAAGCACCCTCTGCTGATTTGGCACCAATCTCTTTTAAAGACCCATTTCTTGTATATGACCCTGCCCACATTTTCAGGTCTTTAGGGAAGGCCCTCCTGGCAGTCCTGTCGCCATCACAAGGATTTTTACCAAATCTATTATAGATGGCCTTCTCTGTGGCTATCCTTGGATCTCCTTGCTGAAGGACACTAGATTGGCTCCCTCTGCATCGTCCTTTTGCTGGCAGGCAAAGTTTATTTCATTCAGGCAGGCCTTTGGCATTGAGTCTGGCCTGCTAGCAAAGGGGATCTAACCATTTTAATTGTGTATTTAATGCATTTGTATTCATTTGTTTTCATGTTATGATTTTAATTTAGGCTTTGCTTTTGATCTGTATTTTATTATTGCAAACTTCTGAATACCTTTTTTTTATGAAAAAGGGGTAAAATTAACTGCAATAAATAAAAGTTTGTTCACATTAGGAGAAATATCCTATTAATCTAACCTGAAATCTGATATTCCAATTTTGTTTAACTAGAATTAATTCCACAGTAAGATTAAGTTCAAATATTAGGGTGTCATAATTCCAGCCTTTGTACTCCCCTTCTAATCTGCCTAACCATCAAAAGAATATTAAAAAGAGGGAAGGAAGGGAACAATAATATTTGAACTTAAAAGAAGCAAAGGTTTTCCTCTATGCCAAGAGTATAAGCCTTTGAGGCTCATCTCTGTTTATTTTCATTATTTGCCTGAAGCTTTGTAACTAATTAGAAAACGTCACATTTGCAAACTGCCTGTCTTTTGTTCAGAAGAGGTGAATTTACATTTTACTGACTGGCTTAAGCACAACGTAAACTGCACTGCAAGAAATCTCTTATCTATGCAGAGGTCAAAACATTAAGTACCTAGCAGCAAGCTCCCTAATTTAATTGTGGTACCTTCTGTCCCTACCAATAATTGTTGTTATGTGCCTTCAAGTCAATTCTAACTTGCTGTTGTTTGTTGTTGTGTGCCTTGAAGTTCTTTCCAACTTATGGTGACGCTAAGGTGAACCTATCACCTTTTCTGGGCTGAGAGTATAAGAGCCATCCAAGGTTACCCAGTGGGTTTCCATGGCCAAACAGGGAATCAAACTCTGGTCTCCAGGCCATAGGCCAATGTTCAAACGACTACACCATACTGGGACTCTTCAACCCCTAGATTGCCTCCTGTTAGAAAAAAGGCCTTTCCTAGACATAAAATGGGCCAGAGATGGCCAAAAACATGGTGTATTGCTCTGTCTTCCAAATGGGACCTTTGGGTGCATGTGGGACAGAAAAAAAATCAACTTTGTGGGGTTCAGTCCTCCAAAATGCCCAGAGGGGTCAATGTTGCCCCCTCTAAGGCCTAACAGTTACCCATCCCTGCTACATAATTTCAATAGCAGTCCCCTTTCTTCCTCCTCCCCTTCTGCGGGTTTGTTTTGCTGCTGCTGCTGTTGTCGTTGTGGTTGTTGTTGTGTGTCTCCAAGTCATTTTCAACTTATGGCAACCCTTAAGCAAACCTATCACAGGGTTTTTTGGGCTGCGGGTATGTTACCTGGTGGGTTTCCATGGTTTGTTTACCCGACAGAAAGTTCTGAGGAACTTTAAAACTTGCACACAATTTTGTAACCTTTAGGTTAGCTTAATAAAAGTACTACCCTAACATAGTTTCTGGGGAAAAACATTAAATTTTTAAATGCAGAAGGTTAATTCCACTCCTCCCTGGGTTGATATTTCATCATCATGATAGTGCACATAAATATATCAGTGATGCCTGACAAAGAGCTAACCTAATTCTAGGCCATTTTGTGCAACAGAAATGCTTTCTTTTGACACAGTTCTGTCCCATTTGTTCTCTTACATCCCTATTTTATCCTTGGAAAGAATTCCATGGGATAGGTAGGCAAGACTATGAGATAATGACTGGTCCAAAGGGATTTAAACCTGGGTCTTCTCAGTTCTAATATGATGCTCCAATCATTATACTATACTGCCTTTCACTGACTGTGCTCCCACACAGAATATGTGGATTTGTAGAGTGTGTCTGAACCTAAGTAGACATGTATGTGCTCTTCCAGTTATAAAATCAGTTTCACAAAAAAAAAATCTGTTTAAGCTTACCAAATAACAGCCATTATCTATTGCAGCATGCAGTCATTAGATCCTAATGTCCAAAGCTGCAGTAATGACTGGAAATTGAATCAGATTCTTAGAAACCATGACTCCTGAGTTATTGGAAAGTTAAGTTATGCTTGTTTGGTCATGGTTTTAACTCTCATCAACACCTGTACAAAATTCAGTTGCCATCTCCATCTATGCCTCTCAGAAACAATTAGTTTTTCACAGTCATCCCTTTTTCTTTATCACCTGTAACAAACTGTATTAGGTATGACAAAAAGACCTGTCTTGGTTAGGCAGCAGAATCTGAGATACAGTTCAAGAACAGTGATGATGATGGCAACAAGAATTTCTATACAGCTTTTTTCTAACATTGGGACTCAAAGCAGCTTACAACAACTAAAAAAAGCCTTTGTTAAAAATCCACAAGATACAAAAGTCAAAAGAAGATTAAACAATAAAAAATGAAACCCAGTTTAAAACATACATAATTAAACACACACACACACACACCCCAGCACAACAATTAGCAATAGTCACTCATAAAACACCTGTCAGAATAGAAAAGTCTTTATTTGCCTGCAAAAAGAAAGTAGGGTGGTTGCAAGTCTACTTTCTCTGGGAAAGGAGTTCCCCAGCCTGGGAGCAGTCACTGAGAAAGCATCTCCTGTGTTCCCACTAGATGTACCTGTGAGGGTGGTGGACAGAGAGAAGGGCCTCCTCAGTAGATCTCAAAGCACAGGCTGGTTCATAAGAGAGAATAAGGTCCTTGAAATAACCTGGACCTGAGCAAGTGTCAGTTATTTGAACTATTATTACATGTCTGGAATCATAGCAACTTTGAGAAATACAGAAGTGCCATTTCAGTTTTCTGCCTAAAAAATGACCGAATGCTTCATTTGTATATGCATCCCCAAGGCACTTAACATGGCCCCTGTGCTCCTATGAATCCACAAATTCCATTTCAGACAGCAAGCAGCATACATCCTTTGCAAATAATGATGATCCTTAGCATTCCCAGAAAACATGTGGTTTCTGTTAAATGCCTGTGTCATAATGCTAGGTGTGAAAATACTTTTAGTCTCTGCTAGCTCAATACAAATGCAAGAGTACCTGCTCCTCAGTTTTAAAAGGGTCCTGCTAATTCATTAGGAAGATGTCTACCCATGTACCAATGGACTTACATCTAGACCTGCAACAGAAGTACATCTGCAGAGCTGCAAGCCTTTTCATATTAAATAGCTAACTGTTAACATTCAAGCAACATAGACAGTTGAGAAAAGGCTGTTCCAAGATTATTCAGCATGCTTGCCTGACTTTAATTCACACAGACTGCAAAGTAACTGGAGCGAAGGCGACATCTTTCCTTGACCTAGCACGCCAGACTTGTTGCTCCCATGGCAACTTCTTCAACAGTATCCTTTCCTTACATATATTACAGTGGGATCGATATGATTTTTGGCCCCACACTCCACACACACACATTACTTACAGCTGAGGACAGTAAAATGCACAGAGAGGCAGAAATCACTCATCCAAGGCCACTGCTTACTAGAGCAAGTGATGCAACCTAAGATCACAGGCCCACTTTTTGATTTATGAAACACAGTCGACTTGCTCCCAGATGGCATGACAATGATTGCAGAATCATGAACATTCGTCACTTTCTCTTAAGGTATACTTACTCCCTCCCCTGTAAGTGAGGCAGAATGAAGGCAGTGGAGACACTGGAACAGTTTCAGAAATAGGACTCCCTTTCTGCCCATGTGGACTATTTTGGAAGCAGCAAACATTAATTAAGTAACTGAATAAATGAATTATAGAGCATAACAGACAGTAGTACCAAGGTTCATTTTGTGGCCCTGACTTCCCTCTAAATGTGCTTTTTTTCTGGCCAAAAAAAAAAAAGCCATGTGGTTGAGTTTCCTCTCATGGAAGCTGCCAGAAACTGATTCATCTATTGAACAAATCACAGTCTCTCTCTCTCTCTCTCCCCTCAAATTTAACATTTTTTAAAATCCCTATTTAAAAAAACACACAATCTCTGACCACTTCTAGTTTGGTTTTCCCATTTTTTCCGTAAGGCCCCAAGACTTTATGAAGCTGCCCACTCCAGATCTAGACTAAGAGGAAGAAATAACATCCTTTTAAATAAACCACAGAGCTATTTTAATGTGACACATGTGGGAATCTCAGTTTTATACTGAAATCAACATTAGAATGTGGATTTTTATTTTTATTTCAGTTTTAGGGAATTTTTTTTCAGTGCAAAGTATAAAAGGCCATTTTTAGACTTCAGAGCATTCTTTTTTCTTTTTTTTTACTGCATTTGCCCTTCAGGCAAACTGAAACACAAGTACACACACAAACTCATTTACACAAAGATATTCCAGGCAGAGACAATCCTTTGGTTCCTGAAAAGGAGAAGAAAGCACTCAGCCTATGTCACTCTCTTCATATCAACATTTTGCTCAGATGCAAACTTTCCCTGCCTTAGGGTCTGTTTTTGAAAGCCAAGCATCCAATATTAGGGGAAAGCAGAATATAACTAGATATTCTGCAATAATTTAACTGGCTCTGACCCAAACATGATGAAGGAGCAAGAAGGTTTGTAGCCCAGGCATGCAATTAACAAAGACTATGAAGCACAGAATCAACATTATGTACAGGGTGATGGGCATGAAAGTCGTTTGTGTGTCTAACAGGCATTCATTGCCACAATATCTCCCCTCTCATGATTGCAGTGTTAGTCATATTAGCAACAAGTCAGATGTACAGGGAAAGGAGACATGAGTGAAGAATATGGCTGTTTCTCTTAATTCATCAAGTCCTGAAAACAGTCTAAAAAAATGGGAGGAGGCAAGAAATGATTTACATACTGAGACCTGGAGAAATTTTCATAAAATTGATACCATATCTAAGTATCTGCAAACACTATGTTGACCTACAACTATAAGTACAGGCTGGCAGCAGGATTGGTAGTTTTTAAATTCTATTTCTTTTCATTAGCTCATTTTTAATATAGAGATGTCCTCAAAAAGGGGGGAGAAAAACCAAGAAACCTACAGTGAATGCCTAAAAAGCTAGGATTTCAAGCCAAAAGTCAAAAGACAGATGCTGCTGTTGCACTGTCCTCCATCCAATGGCATACCATTACCTTGACTGTTAGAATTAACAGACTTTCTTTATTCCCTCCTGCCTCCTGCCTCCCTCCCTATGCCACTGGAATACCTGCACTGAAGAGTTTCCTAGCCCTCTGAAGCATGTTTCCAGGGTACATGGGATTGCTACGCCATGGTTCTACTGATGGAAAAAATCATATCATAACAGTTCTATTGGATCCAACTCATTCTTAAATGTCCGTCGCTCTCAGATTATTCAGATTTGGACTCAAACCATCAGGGATTGAAATGGACACATTTAGAGTACTTTGATGGTGTATAGAGAGCCAGTGTGATGTAGTGGTCTGAGCAATGAACTATGACCCTCGAAACCAGAGTTCAACTCCCCTGCTGAGCCATGGACCTTGGGCACATTACACACTTTCAGCCCCAGAAAACCTCATTATAGACTTTAGGGTCATCATATGTTAGTAACAACTTGAAGGCACACGACAAGTAATGGGCAAATAAACTGATGCTTTCCTGAAGTTCATGTATAATTTTGAAACTGGGGGAAGGAAAATACATTCAATAAAAGAATAGATGAAGTCTAGATGTTGTACACATGTTACCACAATAGACTTAAAGCTAATGTTCCACTAGTAGAAAATGTACAAAAGTCAGTGTTATATCGCTAATAGAGCTAGTACAACTGATAGAGGTCAATTAATACAACTAGTGCAGACAACTTCCTGCCTAATAAAACCATAATGTTTTGCACAAAACAGCTGTGAAAAAGCTTGTTAAATTGTTTGTGCAATGGTTTACACAAGCAGAATCAAATGTCGGATTCAATATTTGTGCAAGGATAAATGCTGGTATGCCATAAGTGGTAGAAACGTTTTTACTATATCAGAATCAGAACGACAGTGAGATTGTTGTAGAGCCTCATGTTTACAGGCAACACTGAGCTATTTTGGGGTAATTTTACTGACAATTCTGAACGAGGTTAACAGTATACCTGTAATTAATCAGTTGATCAGAAATGCGCTTGAATTCTGAGTCTTAGCACAGCTTTGTAAGTAAATGTACTTATACAGACTAGAGTTTTAAAACATTCTCTTAGACTGCAAGTTCCAGAATTCTTTATACTGACTATAGGATTCTGGGAGTTGTAACAGTAATCCAAAACTTCTCAGACAGCTTACGCTAAGACTGCGATGAGAAATTTAGTTTCAGGCACTGCCATATCCCCACTCTCATAAAAATAATTTATATAGTCTGCAAATGACGGATAGGCTGACCCAATCTCTGGCGTCATACCACCAACAGGATTTAGCACTTCTCTTAAACTGTGTCACTGTTGAAGAGGTTTCAACTGGTTGGGTGCTTGGTATTCATTTTTTCTTCATTTTTTTTTATTTTAATTGTATTTGTTTTATTTTTACAGTGAATCTTTAACAGTGTCTTTTTTTTCCTTTTCATTTGCTGACAATCACTTTGAAAAAATATCAAATGGGGAGACACAAAGTTGTACATTGGTTGAAAGAATTAAGTAACCTGTGAGTTATTTAGACTAGGCAACTTAAATTGCGTAGGTGGAAATCATACTGTTATATTGTTCTTAATACATCTACAGTCAGCCCTCCACATTTACTGGTTTCAGTTTTGAGGATTTATTTGTGGATTATTTGCTGTCACCTCTGCTGCCTCTCTATGCCATTTTAATAGGGACTGCAAACCTCGTGAGACTGAGAGCTCTGAACGAGGCTTGTAACTCCCTATTAAAAATTGTGTGGGGCAGCAGTGGAGGTGGCAGCAAGCCCCAGCAACCACCTACTTCTGCCTTGTGAAGGAACCCTGATGCCTCAAAGGAATCTATGGTGAGTTGAATATAGTGATCATACTTTTTTGTGTGTTAAATATGGCTTGGGAGGGTCTAGAGTTATTCATGGTTTTTCCACTTTCATGGGGTCCTGTGCCCCTAACCCTACCAAATGTGGAGAGATTACAGTATTATATTCTGTGTTTTTTATTTTTTAGCTGCTATGAGAGCCTATTGTTGACAAGTCTGAAAAGATATAAACATTAAATATAAACACAGATCCACATAGGAAAAGCTACAATCCAGACAGTTTTGGTTTGTTCTCAGATAACCATAAGGCCTTGCAGCTGAGCTTCATAATATTTACCCAGTAATCAGTGAACATCAGCTGTTCTGTTCATTTCATTCTCATGCTGATGACTGTTTTCTGTGGCTTCTTCTACCCTTTGGACACAGATCTTTGTGGGAATGAATAGATTTTTTAACACACACACACACACTACACTATCCTGCCATAGACTCCTTACATACAAACATCAAGAAGGATGCATAATAAATTGTGATAGGCAAACCTTGATCCAGACTTCACATTTAGAACTACTTCCAACAAAGACTTCTGCCATCAAGTTAAACACATACACACACCATCTATCACCTTCAGAAGAAAGTAAGCACGGAACATGAACTCTCTGGTACTGGCAGTTCTAAGCACTTCTAAAGTGACAACTGGCAATCACTGTAGGCCAGAATCATCATGGTGTATGCAATCCATGTTCCAAAGAGGTGCTCCTAAAATAGCAAGTGCTCTCTTGCATACTTATTTGAAATTATATCTGTTTCTTGATGGTCACATTTTTAAATGTTACACTAAAGCATAGTATAGCACCATGTGAACAGACACAAACAGGCTGCAATGAACCTCAGATTCATGCATGTTTCCTCCTCTCGAGCATCCTTAAGAGGAATCTGGAAATATTCACTTTCAGTTTTGGTTAACTGCAGTTTGCAATGTTATCCAGACCTGGATAGTCAATGTTAACTAGGTATAGTTTAAACAAACTGCCTTCAGAAACTACAGCTTGAAGTTGGGTTACTCTCTTGCAGTACTACAAGGACAAGCTGATTGTGTGACAAGCAACACCCACTGAAATTCCCTCTTCTACACAACCATTAAAGGCAGGAAACCTATCTCCAGTTTTTAATCTGGCAACCCTAAGTGTACATATTGCTCCTCCCAATCATCCAGCAGCACCAAGTCAAAGAGTGTCACCTCGCTCTCACTGCTACGTCTTCTAGTCAGGAAAAGCTTTCAGACAGTCACTGTCCTACAAAAAGGTCTGCAGAAGCTTAGAAAGGAATGGACAACCAGTAGGAGAACATAGGAAGAAACTCAAAAAGAGAGTGGAGAGGAATAAGAAAAATGATTTTATAAAAATACTCCAGTAATATCCTGAAGACATTGAATGACCAGGTTTTCTGCTAATTTCATTTTTTTTAAATCCTAGCCTTGAGAACCAGTGCCAACATGCCCACCTATGAACTCATTAAAAAGCCAAAGGGGATTTAAGAAAGCATTCTGGCCTTCAAGTGACTGAGAGAGACAGACAGACAGACATGTTTGTTTTTGTCATTGTGGGTCCCTTCAAGCCATTTCTGATTTACAGCAACCCCAAGGCAAACCTATCACGGGGTTTTATTGGCAAGATTTGTTCACAGGGGGTTGCCACTGCCTTCCTCTGAGGCTGAGAAAGTATGACTTGCCTGAGGCCATTCAGTGGGTTTCCATGGCTAAGCAGGGAACTTTGGACTCCCAGACTCTTAGTTCAACACTCAAACCACTAGACCACACTGGCTCTCTAACAGATGTGTGTGTGTGTGTGTGTTTAGATTTCTAACTGTAATCAGTAAACGTTGCATGCTCTTTATTGATCCATCACTGTCCAATATGTAGCTTAAAACATACCACAAAACAGAGTATATGTTGCTAGTATACATTCACAAGAATGTTTATGTGAGCAAGCCTCATATTGCTATTTGCTGTGGCAATAACAATAATGACAAAACACTTACTCGACTCAAAGCTATTTCATACTTTCTGAAGCAAAAGACTAGCTACTACTAATAAATATAATGCAATCTATAGGCCTTCACTGCCATCAGCTTTATGGAATCCTATGAAGCCATTCATGAATATTCATTTTAAAGGGGCGCGCGCACACACACAGCATTTTCCTACATTAGCAAACATCCCCTTGTAGATTTTCCACCTTAATCATAGCATATGTTCACACTTTGTTTTCTGCTTCTGAGAACAAGAAAAAAAAGAGTATGTAAAAATCCATCTTGTATAAAAATAATAAAGATACATATTCTGGATTTTTTCTTATGACCAAGAAAATTACTATTACTTTTAACAAGGAATATGTTAACCTTCCAAACAGAATTCAAGTCAACAGCTAAATTCCCCACTGAAAATCAGTGCACACTGTTTTATACTATCACAGAATAAACTGCATGCAGATTTGAAATTTTGAGTTTACATCCAGTCTACTTTAGTTTAATCCACATGCAATGTATTTTACATTACTACATTATTTACATCTTCTTTATTCATTTGCACGGCAGCTGTGTGCTTTCCAGCACTTTCTACTACGTGGTTTTGGTTCTGACCACTGCCTCTCAGTGTTATTTAATCACATTTTAGTTTACGACAGAGTAGCAATACATAGTGGGTAGAAAACGGGGAGGGAAAGGTATGAACAAACCACTGGTGCTACAGGTAGAAGCTCACTAAAGGATTTTGGAATGCAAAAGTTACATATCTCTACTTTTAGGCATTAGAAGCCTATATATTTCCTGCTGTAAAACCAGCAGAGATTCAAAAATACTACCAATTGCCATCAGACCATTTGACAGTCGACTTGTTAGATCTGGTACCAATATAAAAAATAAAAGATGCTATTCTTATTCTACCAGACAAACAGGTACTGCCTAGACACTAGATTCCTATATATTAAATATATTAAATGACTCAGCATATTGCCTGCAGATTTGCATATATTTAACAATATGGAGCTAATAAGCATAGGATTACATGGGCCAGACTCGGAGCACTTCTGTGATCTTGCTCAGCCTACTTATTTGCAACCATACCTTTTTAACAAATAACTTTGTTCACTTCACCCAATAAATCCATTTGGAGAATCTACAGGTCATCTGGGGACAGCATAAAGATGGAATAGTAGTTCTTAAGTGTACACCTGTTAACATTTACTTTTTTAGTGTTTTAAGAGAGTATTTCAGAGTTACAAGTACTATCCAGTAATCTTTGGTTCCCTAAATGTTTTGTCCTTCAGCTCCTATCACTCGTACCCACCATCTCTAACAAAAAGGGTTTGTGAGGGCTATACTCCAAAACTTCTGGACGCTGAAAAGTTCCCTGCCCCATGTTATCTCATCCTTTCAACTGGGAATGCTGGGGACAGAATCTAGGATCTTCTTCATCACTGAGCTATATTTTGAATGCTCTAAAAGCATTTTTTCCTGTCCTTGCCACATACCAGATGTCATTGCTAACAGGACCTAGTTACTGAAGACAACTAAATTCATAAACTCCCAGAAGTAACCTTTAAAAATAAAACCATCTGGCATATATGGAGCCTATTAATTTATTGCATTACTATTTAACTACACAAAGTTGTCCCAGGAGGTTACTTGCAGCAACAGCAATATTCTCACAGCCTCAGGGCATAAACCAAACAGTTCCCTAGCTGATGGAAAGAAATCCCCAGAAAACTACAGTGTAAGAATTTAACCTTCTTCATCCAGGTTATATAAGAAGCATTATGAAAAAGAGTTTAGGGCCTAAGGAATGTTGGACCTAGCCAACTTTTAAACAATTCTCTGTCTATGAGTTTCTGGGCTAAGCTTACCCTTGCTAGGAGCCTAGATGGCATTTATCCCAGTCCTTGCACGGCCAGTGTGACCAAAGGCTGCATGGGATAGAATATTTGTCAGAAACATGTTCCCCTTTCAGTGTGAGACAGCTATGAGAAACAGACACAGCACATGCTGCAAGATGATGGTGTATGTTGCCACAGAATACGCAGAAGAACTACCTCACACCACTTCACTGGTGGCACTGAGTGCAAACCAGTAGTTGCTATCCATTATCCTGTGCATCAGGGAAAGGTCTCTGGTACTCTGGATGTTGATGAACTACCACTTCCAGAATCCTCACTGGTGGCTATGTTGTCTAAAGCTGATGAGAATTATAGTGCAACAACAGCACTGCAAGGGATCCTATGGCACACCTTTTAGACAAAGTATTGTAGATTCAAAGAAAATGTGGGGAAGTTTCAGACCTTCCTTTTTTCTCTTTCTTTCTTTTTTTTACTTTAACTTATAGTCCAAAATATCTGGAGGGCCCAAGATTCCCCACCCCTGACTTAGAGAAGTTATGTGCCATGAATGGGGAGGGGGCGGCAAAAACAGCCTATGCCAAGCTATAAATATGTATTTTTCTATTGTTCTCTTCTTCTATTCATCATTTGATCCTAGATTTAGTCAGTCATTTCTAGTATAATTCAATTGCCACTGAAAATGGAAGGAGTGAGTTTATCATATAGCAGTTTCTAAAGTCTGGCCAGGTTCCACTTTTATTAAGGCTCACATTACAGTTTTAGAAAGCCAGCAAGAATCAGCAAGTTATACACATGTGCGTTCATGTGTGCATGCAACTATGTATTTGTTCCACAGTCTCTTTATGTGCAAAAAACCAGGAGCAATCTGTTCTACATCCTTCCTCTATCAGGTCTTTCCAGAAAGATGTTTGTGTATTTCTGTCCCCTAGGAGATGACAAACCTGTTCTACTGGAATTCTCAAGTTCAAATGCCACTCAGCTTTCTTGTTATGATGCTTTGAGGCCACGCTGACCTGGAAGTGCTCAGTCATTTCCCTGCTGATGGGAAAGTCTATTTGCAGAAGGTTCTGTAATTGGTTTGTTCCAGCTCCTTGCTTTCACTGGCCAAAATACTGGGAAACAATATGACCGAGACTTTAAACAGAGACAGAGAGATGCGGGTTTGGTCTTCCTGATTCATTAGCTTTCAACGGTTAGTGAAAGGCACATTTATTGCTACTTTTTCATGATTATTTCCACTGGGATGCCCAGAGTGCCAGAACAAAAATTACTATTGCTTGAAACAGCTAGAAGGATTTCATACAAGCTCATAAGAAACACAGAATCCTCATGTTTCTAAATTTGAAACTGGACCCTCATTCATGTAAAACCTAAGCAATACTGCCCAGCTATAGCTTTTCCCACAGCCCTCTGCTTCTGGTTCCCATGACTGGGTCTTGGATTACTAGACACAGGAAGCTGCTTTATACTTCCTTCCCTTGTCTCATCTGTCCATTTTCTGTTTCCCCGCAAATTGCAGAGACAGAGTGGGTATTTTTAAAAGCAAGCCACAGGTGTTCAACTCGATCATCTGAATGGGATTCTAATATGACCTGGCAGATTGCAACCTGTTGTCATTTGACAGACTCTGCCAAGGACACCGTTTGTCAACTATGGAATTCAGCAGGATTTGCAGCTGTGATACAAAGCAGAAGCAGAATACATGCCTGGCTTGGGCCAGAGATCCTATTCATTTCACACACACACACACACAGCCTTTCTTCTAAAAATAGGACACTTGGTGGTTAATGATAAAACTGAATAAAAGTGCAATTAAAATACATAAATCTAACTCAGCATCCACCTGGATGTGGATGACTGTCCAGGTCAGTTCTTACATTCCAGATTAAATTGTCCATGTGTTTAGTCTGTTGTTATTCTGAACAGTATTTTAAGACTACATTGTCATTGCCACTTCTGTCAGGTGCTCCCAAGAAATAATTACATACAGAAATACAGAAAGCGAGAAGGGAAAATCACAGCCCTCTATGAATACCTCCCTGGTTGGAAACTCTAGTTAAGGAGTTTACATAAAGGCAGTTCTCTTCCTTCACCTAACACAATAACTCTGTACAGATTATAGATTACTATACAGGGTGAGGATATAAGAGGAAATCATTATTATTTTGGTGACAGACTGGTGCCCACAATTGGGATCACATATCACATCTTCTGACCAATGCAATTAGAGCTTGTCCATATCACCAGTATCTGAAAGAGGGGCAAAGACAGAACAGAGACATGCCAACTTTCATTATCTTTCCATCATCCATACATTAAAGGCTTCAAGGGGAAGCTTATGCACAAGCAGCTGTTTACCTTTCATATGTCCAGATGTGAACTTTCCAGGGCTTGGCTGGTATGGTATATAGCACATATGTCAAACACAAGGGCCATGGGCTGAATCCAGCCCACCAGGCCATTTCATGGGGCCCTCACATCTCTCCTGCAGCTGCAGCACTTCCCCCACCTGGTGACCCTGATCCCCACATTGCAGGTCCCCAGCTGCTGGTATTCTGTGTGGCTCACAAGAGCTGGACAGAGGAGCAGTCAGAAGTAGAAGTAGATCGCGAATGCTGACTCCTGGGCCCCTCTTCAGAATACCAGCAGCCAGGGGCCTGCAATGTGGGGATTGGGCTCACCAGGCACAAGGAGGGGCAGGGAGGCAGAAAGAGCTACAGGGAAGGGTGGAACAGAAAGAGGCACAGGTAATATCTGTCTGATGATTAAAAAAATAACTTTCTGTTTTTAAAACTCATTTTCCAAAAATTGTACAATAGTTGTACAATTGAATATCTGCTTGCCATTATTTTCCTAGACTTCTAGTTTCAGAGCTAGTTATTACTAATACCAGTAATAATCAAATGCAGAGGCAATTATTTAATATGGTAAAAGAGTAGATACATTTATATAGTCTTAAAGATACAACTGGCCCTTTGAAAGCAACCATAATGCTGATGTGGCCCAAGACGAAATTCAGTTTGACTGGTGTACAGTATCGCTTCTGGAGCCTGGAGGTACATGGAGCACACTTTTGGGAAGGACTGAAGCATTGGTGTTAAGCAAGCAGATCAGATAGGGCTGGCCAATGGCATCACCATTCCCTCTCTCCCTCACTCTACCATGAATAGTCTTTTCTTTCTTCCTGCACAGAACTTCTGGTATGCGACATTTCTCTGAAGGATACAAAAGCCTTGCGTGCCTATGTTGCATTAGTTGTTTGCCTGCCCTTCACCTTACAGTTTACTTATCAACAAGACAACATGAAACCACCATTAAAAGTTTGATTCATAGTCTCACTACAGAAGGGAAAACAACATCTCTCTTACTACTCATCTACTTCCAAATGCCTTAGCAAAGAGGAGCATCTTGATTTACTAACAAAATACATATAAATGAAGGTACCAGACCACACCTCAGAGACACATTCATGGTAGGGCTGTGCAAGTCCACTCCACCCACCATTTGGTTCAGGGTCTGATTTGGCCAATTAACGTCAGGCAAATACAACCCAATTTCAACATGAGACTAAGCCAATTTGCTAAACAATAACTACATTTGCCCATTTGGCATGGATTAAACATAGATAACAAAACATGCCCAAGTGCCCATTAGTAAGATGAAAATGTCCAGCAGAATCCTCCAGCCATTCAAGCCATCTTTGTGGCCCATTATTTTGACTTTTAAATTCCCTGGTCTTCCTGCAACACATCTGATGTATAAAACTCTGAACTCCTCTAGGGAACTGGCACCTCAAATGAAGAGTTGTATGTTCTGCTCAGAATATATACGCCAATTACACGTACAGTATTTTTTCCATTGGATCCAGATTTTGTTTGATTTAGAGTGAAATCAATTGGCCTTTTAACCATTTCTTGGAAATGCTTTAGCTTTGTATTCCTACATGGCAGGGGATTAGACCAGACTGTCCTTGTGTTGGCTTCCAATGCTACGATTGCATAAGTATTCATAAATCTAAATCCAGTTCAGTGACTGCTCTGACATGTAAAAACGCAATATACACACAGGGCCTAAAAGTTAAGATCCTGGTATAAGGGTGGTGTGCACTTCATAATCACACTGCAACCAGAGAAATCAGTGACTCTGACATGCTCTTTTCTTGTGGACCAAGCTTCTC
This sequence comes from Ctenosaura bakeri, assembly GCA_948474755.1. NCBI lineage: Eukaryota > Metazoa > Chordata > Lepidosauria > Squamata > Iguanidae > Ctenosaura > Ctenosaura bakeri. The sequence goes on from CAOLHI010002240.1 coordinate 20,753, forward strand.
ATGTATGTGCATCTGTCAGTCCCAAAACATTGATTTCAAAGGAAAATCCACTCCTGACTTCCAATGACTGGATTAATCCTACTTTTCCCAGAGGTCACAACAAGCTGTGTCATTCAACTGGCACCACCGGCAGCTTGCATTTCAAAAGGCAAAGTTGATGGTGGCATCCAGCAGTGGACAAAGAGAGATGTATCTGGTTATTGTAAGAGGCTGAGATGCAAGCTGCTAAACTCATAATCTGGCAGAAGAATTTGACTTGAGCAGAGAAGTGATGGTGTGAAAAATCCAGAGTATAAAGTCTAAGACAGGGTGGGTACCACATGGCCCTCCAGATGCCACTGAATTGCAGTTCTAGAGATCTATATGGTTCCCAACCCTGAATCAGGACATTCAGGGATAAAAGTAAGGTGCTGGGTGTTTTCACCCAGGAAAGATGCCGCCACTGGTTCTCTGCTGAAAGTGGATAAGGGAATTATTTCTGTGAAAACCAACACAATAGTACCTGAAAGCAATCTCCAGCCAAGGATTGGTACAATTTCCTCCATTGATTTACCAGTATTCAAGCGTAGAAGAACAAGAAACGCGCTTGGATGCCAAGGCAGTGGCCACAGATTTGCTGTTTCCATGAACAATTTTAAGAACATGATGGTACCAGCCCAAAGAAGCTATTGTCTATATATTTATTGCATTCAATCATCTCCCTAAACATGGGATGCTGAAGAATCCCTTGATTTACAATTCTGTTTGAAGCCATATTTGATCACAAACATGTACAAAGATGTACTTTGATACTGGTGACCTTGTAGTTCTTTCAAGGATACATAAACAACACTTTTCCATTCTGGTTCTCCCTCTTTTCTTCTCACCTCTGAATCCCCTGCGATCACAGAGATGGATTCAATGCCTTTACCATCAGAAGCTAGAGCTAGACTGCTGACAAGGGCTGTTAAGAGAGCACACAGCACTCTTGTTACAACTCCATCTGATATCACTCTGTTTCCAGGCAAAATTCAAAGTTTTGTTAAAGCCAAAAAGACGTATATAGCATGGGTCCAGATAATCTAAAGGACCATATTCTCCCATATGAATTTGCCCAGGCTATGAGATCTCCTAATGGGGGCGTGACAGAGGCCTTTCTTTGTGTCTGCTTCCAGGCACTGGGGCTCCCTTCTAAGGTAGAATATCTATCCATGTTGTCCTTCCACCAGCAGCAAAGGTTTTTTTTTTTTCATTTTAGCACATTTTCAGCAAATAGCCAACAGTTTTAAGAAAAAGATTTTTAATAGACATATGCCATACTGCTTTTTCAATGGATGAGTCTGGTCATTTTTAGTTCATTGACATTTTAATATTATAATTAACTCAACTGAATTTTAACAATGATAACCATTTGTATATTTTTATCCATTTTAATCTTGGAAGCTGACTTTTCCAGTTCTGTGGAAAAGGCAAATAAATGCCCTAGAAATGAAAGTATCTTTCAATATGTGGAGTGACTAGGTGTTGCAACTACAGTAAATGCCTTTGGTCCACAAGCTTTACATCACATGCTTGAAGCTGGTTCCGCGTTTTGCTTTCTGTAGTCAGCACAGGAGTGCATGAGCAGCCTAAATAAGGAACTAGAGCATGCACTTCCCCACAGACCAAAATTTTCTTCTGTATATTTAATTTAAATATTTATATTAAACAATACAGAGACTTTTTTAAAAAAATTAAAATATTCTTCAAGACCTTTGCAAGTAGTTCTTTAAAACCATTTTAAAACAAATGGACAGAGCAGTTTTAAACCATGCCAGGAAAGGCCATGCAAACAAAACCATTTTAGGTGCCCACTGAAAGCTCAAAACAGATGGAGCTTAGCTAACTTCCCTTGGCAGGGAGTTCCACAGCAGGGTGCTTCTACAGAGAAAGCCCCATCACACGTGCACATCAATCTAGACTTCTGAGGTGTTCGGACCCTCAAAAGGGGTTTTACTGAAGATCTCAAATTTCAGGCAGGCTCATTTAGGAATCAATCCAACCCTGTACTCTGCTATGGGGAGAAAAACATATATATCCTAGCCCAACAGTTTGATTTTTGTACAAGCCACTTTGAAGCATGATGCCACATGACAATTACACTTATGAATAAGGCATGATTGCTTTGTACCCTACAGGTGGCTTTGGGTCACCCCAAATCATACATCTTCATACACTAAGACAGTACCCTTTCAGAAGTCAGGGATTACCTCCAGCTCAAAGCCAGACGCAAATGTTAGGACATTTTGCCGTGAAAGACAAGGGAACCTTTGGCCCATCTGATGTTTTGACCTACAACTCCCATCAGCAAATGTGGGGATTATAGGAGCACAGGGACTGTAGGAGGATAGAGATGTATGATTTCAAGTGGCTCAAGGCTTATTTTAAAATGTACTCTGTACTCCAATTTTTATTCGTAGAAATCTAAGCAAAGAATAGACATTAGCATGGAGCATCACATTCGAGAATATCATGAAGAAAAACACAGCTTTGGAAGGGAAACCATTCTCAGGCCATTACAAAGGATACCACACCCTTGTTGCAGAGTTCTGTTAACTGGGATAGTTCAAGATTTGTTTTAGGTTGCAAACATGTGTTATTCCTAGATATTGATCTGGGAGCATCACACATATTACCAAAAGCTAAGTTGTTAAATGGAGTCTACATTGGCAACATTTTTCAAGTCATAGAAGTAGACAATTTTGATTAGCCCCTAGTTTAGATAGGGGCGAAGGAGTAAGTACACTCAAGCTACTTATTCAGGCTGCTTACACAGAGTTGTATGAACAGTATGAATAAGTAGCTTACAGTATGAATAAGTACTTACCTCCTTACCCCTAGGTAAACTAGGGGCTAATCAAATGAATTATTAAAATGAATAATGGTCAATTAATTATCAAAATGAATAATAGAGGGGGAAGCAACTTGTGCCTGCACCAAAAAGAGAAACTCCTAGAGAGTTTGGAATGGTTACACTTTCAGGAGTGTTGACATTTTAAAAAATGAACCAACAATTCTGATCATTTCAATTATTCTTTAATAATAATAATAATAATAATAATAATAATAATAATAATAATAATATTTATTTCTATCCCGCCTCTCCTCATGGATCGAGGCAGCGAACAATAATACAGTAATTACATTAAAAAACATTAAAAAACATACCCAATCCTCCCCACCCACCAACCCATCTAAAACCAACCCCCTAAAACACACAACAATTAACAATGAACAACAATCCACTGACTATGAGACATTTAAATAATGATATGTAAAATACAATGGAAACCAACTGCAAGCAAAAAAAATCAGTATGAAAACACAGCAGACAACAACTACAAGCAAAAGAAGTGAAGTAAAGTTTTAAAAAATCTGTTATTCTGTCACTTTAAGCAATGGGTGATAGGACATGTTTACCTGTGGTTGTGTGTGTGCGTATTTGCATGTTTGTGTATTATGTGTGTATTTTCAGTTAGGGATTACTACTGCCAAACAAGTTTTTGGTTCTTAAGTTATATATCACTTTATAGTCTATTTTTATAGCCTATTTTTAATTGTACTTTTAAATGTACTTTAAATTGTGATATATTTTAATTATGATATACTTGTATTTTAAATGCATTGTGTTTTTAGTGTATTTTAGTCACAATTTGTTTTTAATTGTATCTACGGTGTACTCTGCCTTGAGCCTTGGGGAGAGGTGGGCAACAAATAAAAAAATTACTATTACTGTCACCACCATCACCATCATCATCATCATCACCACCACCACCACGTAAGTTCAACTTTGTGGCCAAGTAAAAGGTTTTAACAGGATTCAACATTGTGTTATATTTCTTGGAGGTTAGGATCTTTCAGGCTCAGTAAGCTTGAATGCAAAACTAGGAAAATTGTGGAATCCAAGTAAGGACTGGCATTTGTAGCTGGCTCCCAGACCCATTTAAACAGTGGCATCTGCTACTATCTACGAGCACCAGGTAAACTTCCTTGCAGGCCACCAGTCTACGAATGAATCCAACAAAGGACGCTTTGTTTTGGTTGGGCAGGCTGAGACTTGTGGCTAGCCCTGATTAAAGCACTATTATTGCTCTGTTTCAGAACCAGGAAAGGTTGTCCCTTCAGACTACAGCTTCCAGAACTCCACAGCAAGCATGACTGTATTTCAGATTACTTATCTATTTGTTCTGTGGATGATACATGAAGGGGCATTGTGTCCAATTGCTAATAATTAACTCAATTAACAACATGCCAGCTTTGAACAGTTGAGGCCACTTCCCCACCACCACCAAGGATAGGTTAGTATTCATTCCATCAGTAGCCCAGAACCGTTACGTTCTTTCCAACAAGCAAATATTTTTATGGAATAGGTTTCATTTTACTGTCTGCTGAAAAGAACAAAGGCAGACAAGGATCTCTGCATTCAGTTAGAACAAGCTACCTAGAATCGTTTGTACAGAACTACAATACTGAACATTTCATTTTTTGCCCGCATTGAGCAGTTGTATTTCAGCACTTAAATTGGCAAGAGATGCCTTCTAATTACTAAACTGCAAACACTTTACTGGGAACAGAAGGCAGCAAGTTGCTTGTATGCTGCTGCCCTAATCTGTCTATGGAAGAAGCTGCGCAGACAAGCTCTTTGATGTCCCATACCACAATACCCTGACCTTCAAAATGAACCCTTACTAAACCAATTAACGATAAAGACAGACAGCCTGGATCACCCAGCAATCACTCTCATTTTACCCAGTTCATGTGAGAAGTGGGGAGGGAGCATACAGGCCATCTGATAGTTTATTGACAGACCCAAGAATAGCATCAAGACTGCCCCTGTCTCAGGTTCCACTGCTCTGCAGCAGATCAAAGTGTGGCTGTCAGTAAAGGCAACACATCTCATAACCACAAGCAAGCCCTTCTGAAGGAAATCTAACTACTCCTGCCATTAACATATAAGCTCTGAGTATGAGCTACTCCCTTGGTGGCTCTCATCCATGACGCAGAGCCAGTCCGATAGTCTGGCTGCCTTGAGCAGAATCATGGCAGGCAAGTCCATGGGCCTGAAGCTGCTGAGTCATCATTTCACTATGATGATGTCACTTGGATAATTACACAGCTACTCATGCTGGCAAGCTTTGCTGGAAACCCACATGGCTCATACACAGACAGACTTAAATCCTCTGCCTTACTCATGCAAGAAAAAGAATAAAGAAAAAAAGGAAGCTTTACTGCCCCTGGTGATTTCAAGGAGACATCCCAGTTTGAGGTATACTGGCAAGCCTCCTTTCCAAAGAAAACAAAAGCCCTGTATGTGCCAGCAAATGCAGCAAAGACCAAGAACTTTAAGCCAAAGACTTTTGTGATTCCATCATGGCAGTGGAGGAGATGCAGAGACATAAAAGGAAAGGACAGGCTCCACAACTTGTTTGAATAGGCAAGGTCTTGTCACTGCTTAATATACAAAATGAAATAAGCAAGGTGGGGGAAAGGTATATGCTACCACTTGAGTTTTCTCCAGCCAGGAGGAAGACTGCTTCCTACTGATCAAAACATATATAAGATATACACCAGGCACCTAAAAACTGACTGATTTTTGAAATCTCCTCCTTCTTATAAGTGTCCTGGCCAGACTGCTTCTTAGATCTCCGTATTTGCAATTTATGGACATTACTAGCAGTCAGTAGAAGAAATATCCAGAAAACATGAAAAACCCATAGGAAATGTGACAGCATTTGTAGAGAGTGTCTTTGCATCCACCTAGAGATCTTAACAAGGAAAATCTTATTTATTTAATGCAATGTTGCCCCCAAGTATTTGATTTTGTCAAGATTGAGAGTGCTATTGAACCATTTGTTGATAATACTCAACAATTTAAAAAAAGAAGTTTAAGCTAATTGGATGGAAGGTACATTCACACCCACACAGAGATTTTGCTAAACTTTGTTGTTATTTGCCATCAAGTTGACTTCAACTTACGAAGACCCTATGAATGAGGAGCACCAGAGTAGTGTGGTGGCTTGAGCAGGACTACAACCCTGGAAACCAGGGTTCAGCTCCTCACGCAGTTATGGAAACCCACTGGGTAACCTTGAGCATGTCACACACTCTCAGCCCCAAAAACCCCATGATAGCATGATGTTGTGGTTTGGGTAATGGACTAAGATCCTAGGAGACCAAATTTTGAATCCTTTCTTGCCCATGAAAACCCACCAGGTGACTTTGGACAAATCACACTCTCTCAGCCTCAGAAGAAGGTAAAGGCAAACCCACAGCGAACAAATTTTGCCAAGAAAACTCTATGATAGAGGGTAAGGAAGACAGGTACCTTTGTCCTACTTGACAGAGGTTTACAATACCTGACCTGCTTTATGACCTGTTAAGGATTAAAGCCTCAGGGGCCCCCATCTCATATCCAACCTGGTGAACCTAGATAGTAAGTAAACTCCTAATTCTGAAAGCATTCTGGGCAGTGCTACAAAATGCTACTATGGTGAACCTGGCTAATCACAAGATATGCATTTCTGAGAGGATAAACTAGTCAGGATGAAAGACAAGAATCCTGAATGCAAGACAGAGATAGGCTATGATCAATGAAATACAAAATAAGTTTTTGAGCCTACAGCGTTCTTCTCCAACATCTATTGGAACAGAAACACATACTATTTTTGCCCTTAACATACAAAGCTATTCCCATCCCTAGAAAAACAAACACACATGCGCAAAAGTAAAAATCCTAGGCAAAATCATACCAAAGCCAACCATGTATTGACCAATATCTTTATTGGATCATTATAAAGGTCACGAACAGGGTGAATAGTCTGATTTACTAGAATGCTTTTTCAGATTTAGATGGTTAAAAAGGAAAGGAAAGTTAAGGGATCTGGACAATCTAAGCCTGAATCAGATCAGAGTTCTGATAAACTTGAGAGCTCACATTGTTTGGGACATGTTAGTGTCACAATCTGGGGTAGCACAGTATTACCCTCAACCCTGATTTTTCTTTCTGCTCACAGATCCTGCGTCTATTTTTGTTTGGTTTGTTTTATTTTATTTTATATACCAAAAAGACAAAAAAGGAAGCCAGAATAATGTCCCTCTGCTCCCAGCCAGAATGGTGTAGCAGTTTGAGTGCTGAAGTAGGATACTGGAGGAGCAGGTCTGAATCCTTGCTCAGCACTGGAAACCCACTGGGCAAGTCACACTCTCTCAGCTTCACAGGAAGACAAAAGCAAACCCTCTCTGAACAATTCTTGCCAAAGAAAACCCTGTGATAAGTTCACCTTGGGGGTTGCCAAGACACAATAATAGCTCTCAATTACCCTCTCTGGTCCCTCAGATACTGCCATCCTAGTTTGTATTTCTCTTTTATGGGTGCCTGAGTGCCATCAAATCATTCATCAAAATGAAGTACTAGGCTTTAGTGTTGTTTTTATCTATCTAAGAATACCTCAGGATTCTCAGGGCTCTTGTAAATGAATAGCAGAGCTGGAAACCAGCATGTCGCTTTACAGCACAGTGACAGGAAAAGACAGCAAGCCTAGTGGACAGCAACAGAATGCCTATGGGCACCATGTTGAGGACCTCAAAGCTAAATCATACAGAGGCTGCTTGCTGAGTTCCTAAAGCAACCTCCCTGTATCATAGTTTGAGCCAAATGAATTAAGTCTGTCTATTAGTGGGTTCTAGAAAAAAAATCAGTTGAGTGGAGACACTAACCATGGAGCTTTCACTGTATTCTCCGAAATGATGTTTGACAATACTTGTATGAATATTATGATTTCTTTGGGATATCCAATGAAAGCTTTGAAAACAAATCTGTTATCTAAGCCAACTAGTCCTCATTTCAACCAGTTTGCTTATCAAAAATGCCACTCTGTACAACAGCCAGTCTGCCAATGATTCAGAGCTGAGGTGGGAATCACACAGTCCTCCAGATGTTGTTGGAATACAACTCATTGACTACATCAGCTGGGGCTGACAGAAACTGGAGTCCAATGGAGAGTGGCACAATTCCCACCACCGATTTAGAGCCCCGACCTTCTCACTGGCTTTAAGATTCTCCAGCTTTTAGGACACAACCTTTTTAAGAAAGTAGTTTGAGTGAGATTCACAGCTTGAGCATGCCTTTTTAACTGCAGAGGGTTGAAGTAGAAGAGGAAATAATTGCTCCACAAAGCACTTGATCTGATCTTTTTTATTTACACATCAGCCATGTCTGGTGCCATTGCCATCAAATCATTCACTTCTATTTCTGTATACAGAGAACACACCAAGTGGTCCTCCACCCATCCTTCATTTCCGGCTGTTCCATGTACTTGACAGCCCTTAGCAGCATGGTTACAATATGTGTAGTCTTAGGGAAACCCAATCACAGTGGCTTTCAAGCATGTACAACTCATCAGTTTCACATAATTGCTGCTCCAAACTCTATTCCCAACCTGAAATAGAAAAATAATGATTAAACTAAGTTGTCAACTTTCTTAGCAGTTCAGTCAACAGTACAGTACTGGTATGTTCCCCTTCAAGGTTTGGAGTTCACTTCTAATGGTCAAAGACTGAGGGAACAGTAATCCAAAGATATGGAAGACACTGGGTGGCCCACTTCTTACATAGTCCATTCAGCAGAATGATGGGAATGTGGTTTTTACCAAGGGCAAAAATAGGCTCAGGGAGTAATTATCTCTCCTTTATACAATAAAAGTAACAGCAGATGCTTATGGGTGGTGTATTATTTACAGAGCTTTTTGCTTATACCAAACGGGGGGGTTTCCAACTATTCACCTTTTACTGACATTATGATTTTACTGAAATGATGTCACCCAGGAAGTTCTCCTGCACTTCGTAAATACTGGTTTCTCAGCAATGAGACTACAAAACATACAAGTACTGGGAAAAAGGAAATGCTTGCACTGGCAAGAATGACTGTTTCTCAAAGACTCTTATAAGAGGCACTAGGTGCTCTATTGTCATGGACATCAGTTTGATCATACCCATGGCACCACTGTTGAGGATTTTAATAGACCCTGCCTCTGCCAAGTAATGAAATCAGAACACCTGACAAAATAAAGTGCTTTGTTTCCATCACCCATAATTCCATGGTTAATTATGAAGTGGAACCTAGCTTTGAATGTGTGGTTGTTGTGTCAGGCACTGATCTGTATTCATTCTTCATAAAGTTCACACAAATTAATGTCAGAAGTAGCCTGCAGCACCTTTTAGACTATACAGTGTTTAGCCTGGAAAGTAATTGTTTGTTATTCTACCCTACAAAGAAGAAGATGAATTAAGTTATGTAACATGCCTAGCAGCAAAACAGGAGAAGAATCAAAATTAGAATATTGTATTCAAATTTTAGGTCACTCATTACTTAGCTATTACACCATATATCCTAGCAGAACACAGCTAGATACATGAGAGGGTTTTGTTTTGTTTTGTTTTTTGAAAGTCTCTAGTAAGGCACTACCCTACAATGCATTGGTAGCCTCAACTCCATACAATGAAATGGAGTTTATTTCAATACTGTGATGAGACTCTTGGACTGCAAGGCTATCCAAACACACTAGGGAGTTATATTGAGCCTGGGCAGTAGACTGCTGCTGGTAGTTGTCATTAATATTCATTTTATTTTATATTCTACATTTTTCTCAAAACCAAGACTCAAATGTAAGCTTAAACATTAAAACTGATACAATATACAGTGGGCCCTCAATATCTTCTGGGATTTGAATCCAGGACCCCTGTAGATACCAAAAAAGTAGATTCAGCTCCCTATTAATGAAACTGTGGAGGGCAGCAATGGAGGCAGCACCAAGCCCCTGCTGGCAGCATGCAGTGGGGCAAACATTCTTCAGCCACCCTCATCTCCAGCAATATATAAATGCAGAAATGGTTTTTTAAAAACTGTACCTGAGATCTAATGCAACCAAGCCAAGAAGCAGTCCCAGGGGCACCAGCAGAACTGGTGGCAAGGCCCAGGCATGCATTCTTAGGCCTTGTGAAGTGGGCAGCTAGCATGCTCCCCAGAGGCAGCAGTTCACAAAGAATGTTTGCCTCATGACACACTTCTATCACCGCCGTCACCACTCGTGCAAAGCTTGAGGCTGTTGCACGCAGGAAGTTTTTTGACAAAGCACAAGGGCAACAGAACAGCCCTCTGTGCCCTGTCCAAAAAGGGACTTGTGCACATGCAAGTCAATAACTTGATGCTGGCACACGAAGTGGAAGTGGGAGGCTCACATGTTCCTTGGAGGTAGGTGAGAGAGGCTCAACCGTGAGGCTTTGGAGAAATCTGTGAAATCAGTCTTCCAAGGGGTGACAGCATGTCATGAGGCAAGCATTCTTCACAATCCTCTACCTCAAGGGAGCATATGAGCTGCCTGCTTCCACCTTGCGTGCTAGCACAGAATTAATGAATTCCATGTACACGAGTTCCTTTTTTAGACAAGTCACAGAGGGCTATTCTGTTGCCCTCGTGCACTATACAAAAACTTACTGCACTCAACAGGCTCAAATTTTGGAGGAGGGTGGTGGCAGTGGTGGCAGCAAGTACAAGGCCAGTGTTCTTCATGACCCCCTCCCACCTCTGGGGAGCATGAGAGCTGCCCATTTTGCAAGGCCAAAGAATGTGCAACTGGCACCCAGGCCTTGCCGCTACCTCTACTGCTGCCCTGGGACCATTTCTCAACCTGGTCACACTAGATCTCAAGATTTTGTTTCTTTGTTTGTATTTTACTATTTCTGCATTTTCAGTGTGCAGTTAGTTAAATCCACAGATCCCAACCCCAGCAAATACTGAGGGCCCACTGTAGTTAAAACTATTCTCTACTCATCACTAAAGCCAGGGACATTCTTGAATTTCTCTAGTACACAGTAGCACATTTCTTTGGCAACTTAAACACAAGAATACACAGCCCTGAATGACCACTGAAGGTTCCTATTTGAAAATATTAAAGGATAGCCTAGGGGTTGTCAAGATGATATGCTTCCTGAGCAGCCAGACTTGAAAAAGTATGGCCTGCTTCTTTTCTCACTCAAAAACCTTCTAATATTGGGAAATATTGCTGTGGATATTCCAACTATACACACAGAATGTACCAGTCTTTGCCTTGCTGCAGTAGGTGTGCACTGGAACACACAGGAGAGGAGGTACTTTCTATATAATAACCTATTTTAAACACAGAGAGTTCTTTCTTAACAAAGGGATCTTGTAGCACTCTTGAAACTATCTGAGAGAAAGAAGTTTGCAGCATAAGCTTTTACAGACTGAGTCTACTTCATCAGATGCAAGGAGCATGGAAAGACAAATCCCTAGACAGACATTTGCACTCATGAAAGAGCAGGTGTGTGCATGACTAATAATGTAAATGCAGAACTTGTGGGTATGATGATGAGGCAACTATTCACACACATACACCCACTCATTCATGGGTATAAATGTCTGTCCAATCATCTATCTTCATTCCATGCATCTGATGAAGTAGACTGAATCAATGCTAGCTTATATAGTCATCCCTCCACATTCACTAGGGTTAGGGGCACAGGACCCCCGTGAAAGTGGAAAAACTGTGAGTAACTCTAGGCCCTCCCAAACCATATTTAATACACAAAAAAGTATGATCATCATATTCAACCCACTGTGAATTCCTTTAAGGGATCAGGGTTCGTTCACAAGGCAGAAGTGGGTGGCTGGTAGGGCTTATTGCCACTTCCATTGCTGCCCCACACCATTTCAAATAAGGATGAACAAGCCTTGCTCACAGTTTCTCAGTCTCAAGAGGCTTGCTGTCCCTATGAAAAATGGCACGGTGAGGCAGCAAAGCTGATAGCAAATAATCTGTCCATAATCAAATCTGCAAAAGTGAAACCCACAAATGTAGAGGGCTGACTGTACTACAAGCTTTTTTTAGTTAGTATCAAAGGTGCTACAATATCCCTTTGCATACTGATCCACACTAACATGGCTATGCCTTTGAATCCTTTCTTGGCAAGTGTTCATGAATGCAGGGGAATCTGCTGAAAAACCAGTTTTTCCTGCAGTGGGTTACCAGGAAAAGCAGACTATTTTGACAGTCCCCTAATTTTAATTCTCCCTTCACTATCCTTGTGCGAGTGATATCACAATTTCAGGAAAAGATCATGTTTAAGACTACTCTTTTGTTCAGTGGCCAATTCTGCTTCTCTCTTGTACCAGTTTCATGCAGAGTTCCAGACAAAGTGACATTTAGGAAACAGGAGGTCACGTGTTGGCTTCTAAAAATAATTGTATTGCCTGACATAGGTCTAGTCCTAGCCAAAGTTGAGAAAACTTATCTTTTGGGGAGGCTATATGATTTTTAGGATCTTCCAGTTAGTCAGTAGTCATGTTGACTGTATTCTGGAGGGCTGTAGTCAAAAAAGTAGTATTTCCAAGCTGTAGTGCTAGCTGAATAAGGTCTGGAATGGTAATATTATGAACACCTAGTGAAATTAGCTTTGATGAAGTGAACCCTTGGTTTCAGTCTCAAATGCAAGATAACCATATCCTTAGAGATGTGAAAAAGCTCTTTTCCAGAAGCTGTCTTGCATGTTTTGTTTTGTTTCTTTTTTGGCTATACAGTGTCACATCCATAGAGGAACCAGAATATTAAGAACAATTAACATCGAATTAAAAGCTCTTTTTATAATGGTTCACCTTAGCAAGTGTTCAATAAATTGGAATAAATAAAAGAATAAGCAAAACTATTATTTTCATGAACTTCCACACCTCTCCTCCTTTACTCATACAATGTTAGCTAGAGAGAAAGAAGGCCAGGCATAATTGGAAGGAAGCCTCTGCTAAAGAATGCTCCACTATTATGGCATGGGGAGGGGAAACAAGAGAGTGTGAGCAGTTTTTCACAAGGCCACTCTTATTATTAACTTCCATGAAATATTCTGAATCTGCGATCATATTTATAAACATATATCAGTTTAGGGTAACACTATGTGTATATGCACGCCCACATACTTGCCTTCAAGTCATCTGTCAACTTATGGCAACCCTATCAATTTCAAAAAGTTCTCTTTGGCAAGGAATACTTAGAGCTGATTTTGTCATTCCTTTCCTCTGAAGTACAGCCCACTGGTGGTTTCTCATCCAAGTACTAACCTGGGTTGACTATGTTTAGCTTCCAAGATCAGATAGGATCTGGTGCTTCTAGGGTATTCAGGCATCTGACAAAATAAACTCTGCTTCACAAAAACTTATGCTACAATATTTTTTTTAATCTCTAAGGTCCCACAAACCCTTAGTGTGTCTGCTGCCAACAGATTGACATGCCAACCTTTCTGGAAATAGTCCAGCTCTAATGTTAAATCTTCCCTCAATAACAAAACTGATTTTCCCAATGGAATTTTGATGTTACATGTGGTAATCCTCCAATTATTACAGTGACTCTATGAAAAGCTCCAGACAGAGCCCACTGATAAACCCAGCTGCAATGTTCAAAGATAAAAGCAGCAGACAAAGGATAGAAGACTGGTCTCACCATGAAAAAAAATTGTTCCACTGCAGATTGCGATTAGCAGTCCCTGCTTCATACTCTTTTCAGGCAGACAGGCAGAAAAGACAAAGCAAGATCATTCCAAACTCAGCAAAGATCTTAAGCACTAATGTGACATTCACAGGGTTTCAAAATCAAAATTTCACCATGATGTGTTACTTTGATTTTACAACAACATAGCTCCTCCCACCAAAAGTCAGCCAGAGGTTTCCATTTCAGGGCTGTAGTGAATGCCAACTAGTTTTATTCCAGATTTTAAAGCAAGGACGGTCAACTGCTGGGGGTCCCTGAAGGGCAACAAATCCCTAAAACAATGTAAAAAAAATCCCCAAATGCACTCCAACAACCACTAGGAATGAAGGGCGCAATTTTGCCATGTTTTGGGCCCTCTTTGAATTAATTTAGGCCTAGGAGAGGCCTCTTTTTCCAACAGGCAGTAAGTACAGAGGTCAGACCTTTCCTCAGCCTAAAATGACCCAGGTGGGCAAAAATGTAGTGAAATTCTCTCACACACCCATTTGAGGGCAATTTTAGACTGCTTTTGGGAGTTTTTAAAGAGCATTTCTATGGTTTTAAAAAAATTTTTATCTTTATATTGCTTTAATTGCTTTTTATTTGTTCATTGTCTTGGAAGCCCTTGGGAGCTGTGAGGTGATACAGAAATGAATAAATAAATAATTTAGAGGGGGGGGGAATGTAAAAAAAAAATGAGAGGCACTGTGGGCTGCATGTGCCCTCTGGGACCCACCTTTCTTGCACTATCTTTAAAAGAACTGTCCAAAGTGCTGAACCCTATCCCCAAAATATTAGCCATTAGCTCCTCTAAAGTGTGCACTAACTACAATCCACAGCAGATTCACTACACTCATAACATGGAAGACTCTGCTGACTCCTGCACTCCCACCGCTAAGAAGAAGCATTTGAATCTTGTCAGTGGCTCTGTTTTAACAGGGGCATAGTGTGCTCTCTATAACTTGCCCCAGTGAATAGTCTGGCTGCAGATCTTTGGATTAGCTGAAGTTTCTGAACATTCTTCAAAGGCAGCTCCATGTTGAGCACATTACAGTAGTCCACACAGGATGTAACTAAGGCACGTACCACCGTGGCCAGATCCAGTGTCTCAAGGAATAGGTGGAGCTGGAGCACAAGCTTTAAACTTGCAAAAGCACTCCTGATCATTGCAGAAAGCTGGGCCTCCAGGTTCAACTCATGATTAAAGTTCTACTCATATGGCACACCCAGATAGATGCTCTTCTGAAGACTGCAAAACTGAGAATACAAGAAATACCTAGGGGAAGGGGGAGAAAAGGCAGGTGCAAAGTTGCTCTGATATCTCTCAGAGACATCCTCATACTTGCTGCAGAAAGGCAGCAGGCATCCAACTACCCTGACTGCAGAAAGAAAACAAGGGCTACCAGAAGAACTAGAAAAGGCTAAAGAAGGTACTGGCAAGCTAGAAGAGGAACTGAACAAGATGATTCACTCCAGGTGATTTCAAAGAAGACAAATAGGACCTAATGGGCTGGTTCATATATGCCAATAAATCACAGGAGAACAAAAATACACATTTGGATTGTATTTACTGAGAATTGTTTTGTTCAAGGTGAGATGACAAAATGGCTCTTCTGGTCATAAATAGCGTCTGGTCATAATTACTCTCTGGGCATAGCTACTATTTATTCTAATCATGCTTTCCCTAAATGCTGCTCACGCAATACATATGCATATATATAATTTGTTGTAAATCTAAAATTAATTAACTGAAAAGCTCTCACTGGTGCTGCCAGCTGCACAGAATAGAGGGGACATAACATAGGACAGATCGCCTAGCATTCCCCAAGTATTGTGCTTAGAACAGAAGTCATTAAACACCATGTTCACCACTAAATTCATAGCTCTGGAAAAGTTATTTTTGGATTACAACTCCCAAGAGTTCCTGGCTTACAGATTCTTAGACTCATCATTCAAAAAGGAATGTTTGCAAATTTTACTTAAATTAGAGATATCTATACAAGTCTGCAGAACCTGCATTACTACACCCCTTTTCCAAACTAACAGTGTGTTTTATGACAATAGCTAGAACTGAGCAAATTAGTGAAGACTAATTTATTTTGAAGGTATCTTTCACCTACCTAGGCTTCTCTTCAATATGCTAGCCCACAAAATCAGCCAGTTCATTCTCTTTTTTGTTCAGTTTCCATTTTATAAGTTGCTGATACTTTTCCATTGAAAACTAGAGTCAATCTTAGATGCTACACTAGAACATGTAGTCATTTACTAACAGTTACAACACAACCCTTCTATTCACACACTTCAGCTGTTCAGAAATAATCTTGGACACATAAATGCTGAAGCATGTTCTGAACTTTCCAAACAACATTTTTCTAAGGAGTGATACACATTTAAGATTCCTAATCATAATGTTAAAGAACTAGAGTCATATCAAGTTGTCACTGCTGCCTGTAAACAAAAAGATAAATAAGGAGGGTCTCTGTGAGATGCCAAAGAAAGGTGTCCATGCTACAAGCTATTTTTGGAACCACAGCTGAAGACATTGAGCAGGAAATGCTGCTGGAGTGCAAACTGTGAGTTATAGAAGTGAAAAGTCATCTATCTCTACCCTTCCCCTTTCTGTAGCAGTTATTTTGCCACCAAGGCTATTAGAATCAGTGTTCAGTTTAAACAGATTAACAACCCCCTAACCATATCACTTTTCTGAAACTGTTCCTTCAAAATCCATTCTTTCCCCACTTTAGTCTTTCCTAACCCACCATAGTCCACTTCTTTGGCAAAGTCTGGTTAGCCTCTGCACCTTGACATCACCTCTTCCGCTATCCCAGACTTCTGTTACATTTACCCAGTGTGTTTAGGACCACAACCTGTTCAATATATTTTTTAAAAAAGCACCCATGTAAAACAGAGGTGGGCAAATTATGTTGTTGGACTGCAACTCCAGCAGTGCAAAACTTAGAAGGACTTGTTAGGAAAAAACATAAATTAGAAGGAAGATTTCCAGGTGAGTAGAAGAGACTAGATATTGTTAGAGGGCTAATTTGATTAATAGGATTGCATTGGCTTTTCTAACTAAGGCTGATGGAAGTCACAGTGTAACACCATCTAGAGGGGCATGCTTTTCACACGCCAGGTCAAAATATACATGCACTTATATGTGCAACAACACACGCATGTGCAACAACAGCTGAAGGACCCCAATTTTCCCACCCTGATCTAAATAAATGTGTAAATGCTTGGCTTCTAAGAGAAAATAGGATCTGGTGCCTTTAGCGTAGTTAAGCCCTCAGGCCTATATGGTATACTGACTCAAAAGCAATATATTGTCCTATCAAAGAATGAGGAAAATGTTCACATATGCTACAAAATGGGTCAGGGAGAGAAAAAGTAAATGTCAAAAAACTAGTCTGGAACTGAAGGGAGTTCAGATTTAATGCATGTCTAAAAGGGGGAAAGAAAAAAAACCAGCTTTCTGTCTTTTATCCATAGCCATCACTGAACTCAAGGAAATAACTCTGAGGATTGAATATTTATGAGGATGCCAGATGGGGTCACACCAACAGGCCAGCTACTCCAACTGGCAGCTATTTTTCAAGGCCACAGATAAAGTTCTTTTAAAGCTCTGAGAATTCTGAAGACTGAACTTCATAACTGAGCTATAAATGGCTAAGAATAAGAATTCCAACTCCTATGGCAGATGTGGGTAACGTGTAGCTCTCCAGGTGATGCTCGACTAGCAATGTTGATTAGAACTGACAGGAGTTCCTGTTCAGGGTGCCTATACTTTGCACACCATTCTTCCAGAGTGTGAGCATGGCAAGTGTTATAAATTTGTGTGGGTTAGATGTGCCATTAAACACAAGAAATAAAAAGATTAACAGCCCAAAAAAGGGGCTATTATAATAAACACGTGAACCTCAGTTCCTCTCCTAGAAACTGACCACATAGCCCTTCTTTCCACTTTTCTTCTTTTATTTTTGTTAAAAAAAGCTTGATAATCCCTGCACTTCACTAGAACAGGAGCTGTGCAGTGCTATCCTTCCATGTCGCTGGAGGAATGTTACGTTGCTTAGATGACTTGGAAGAGGCTCATGCTCTCACCTCAGCTCTTGAAAACCTGGGTTAACACTGGCAGGGGAAGGAACCACTGTGCTGGCTCCTCCCTCTTGCATAGTCCATGGCTTTTCACATTACTCTGATGATGCAAGAAAAGCAATGCACCGTTGTGTCTTCCATACTACTGTGATTAAGAAAAAAAAATACATAGTCTGCCTTCCATATCCTCAATTCTGTTGCTACAGATTCAACTAACCATGGCTTGAAAATAGTAAAGAAAAAAATTCCAAAAAGCAAAGTTTGATTTTGCCATTATATATAAGGGACACCATTTTACTAACAACTGTACATAATGGGACTTGAGCATCCACAAATTTTGGTATCCACGAGAGGTTCCTGGGACCAAACCCTAGCAGATAACAAGGGTTCACTGTAATCCTATGCCTGAAGGTGCAAATCCTACACACACTTGCCCCTTCCACTGAGCATATGAGGCTTATTTCTGAGCAGGATAGGATTACAGGGTTTTTGTGACAATGGATGAGACTTTGCTATGCATTTCTGAGGAGGTGGCTCATTATTCCAAGTGCCTGAAGTGCCACTTGAATCCAACAGTAAACATTACAGAAGGCTCTCTTGCCAACCACTTTTGAAGTTTACAGGTAGAAAGTGCTAAACCCAAGCCCTCCATTATTATACAATAAACAAGGAGCTCAGTGCACAAACACAGGCAGAATAGAGCTTGCTTTAGTACAGCATACAGACACAGAAAGAATAAAGCTACATCTAGGTTCAGCCTGGAAGCCTCCTTCAGGAGACATGGATCTTCATTTCCATCACTTGTCAGTAAATTAAGATGTTTAAAATTACTCGTAGGAATTCTGAAGCCAGCCATTACAGAGAGAAACTAACCTT
The DNA here is from genome assembly GCA_948474755.1 of Ctenosaura bakeri. Taxonomy (NCBI): domain Eukaryota; kingdom Metazoa; phylum Chordata; class Lepidosauria; order Squamata; family Iguanidae; genus Ctenosaura; species Ctenosaura bakeri. The sequence continues at coordinate 39,274 of CAOLHI010002240.1, forward strand.
GTGACAATTTGCACATGCCCTTCGAGAAAGAAACAAGAAAGAAAGAAAGTCTCCTTCGTAACATTCTGCTTCAAATTTTGAAACTGTTGCAGAAAGACACATTTGGCTTTCCTGAGGAAAAAAGTGAAGTGTCCACTTTTCTCTGGAAAGAATTACAACAAAGCCTTAACTCATAAGCAACAGGATATTTATTTGAAGAGCTGGTCACTAGAGCAATTTGTCATTCCATCACTTTAGTGAACATATCTCTCCAACATGCTTGGGTGCATGGAGGTTAATATGTGAGTGCAAACCGCTGTAAGAGAGAGATTCACACATATCTCCCCATCTCCACCACCCAAGAAGCTCAGTCATTTTTGAAAACAGTTTTATATACCCATGATCTACACTGGATCACTGTTTGAAAAAAAGCTGTAACAATTACAATTACCATGGTATCTTGAAGATTCTGGGAGTTAGAGTCCCACAAAAGTCACTTTTTGGCAAGCTCCACATAAAATTTCCCGCTGAAGTTATATAGAAATTGGTCTGATACAAAATCAACCTATTCATCCCTCAAGGTCAGTACACTGGCTTTCCCCAGTTCTACCTGACCCCTAGCCCCTCCTGCATGCTGAAAGAAAAGAGGAGAAATGTGCCTTCTATACCAGGAATAGGGAAGCTTTGACTCTCAAAATCAAGGTGGTCAAAGTATGGCCCTGGGCTGCATGCAGTCCTCCCAAAGGCCCTTTTGGTGGCCCTTTACTCTTCCGGACTCTCTGAATTGTTCTTTTTCTGGCTTTCCTCAAAGGAGTCAACTTCCTATCCAGGAAGCCTCCAGGAGAAGTAATTCACCTTTTAAATAAGTGGCAGACTCCCCTAGTGCTTTTTAAACATCAAATAATACCCTTTTAAAGGTAATAGGTGGGTTCTGACCACTTGTTTTAGACTCCTGGAGGCAGGTTAACTTTTTCAGCTGTAAATGTGGGTCCTAAAATCAGAAAACTGGCCCCCAGACCCACTGTAGTTGCCCACCCCTGCTCTAAATGTAGTGACTTCAGCTGCCAGATGTCCCACCCAGCAAGGCCAACAGTAATGGGTTATGACAGTAGTCCAAAAGACTACTTACATATTCCTGATTTACTCCTTCCCATGGTTAGTGTAAGCATTTAACCCATAATCATGCTATTATTAGCATCACAGTACGACCAACTATACTATGTATCTAAAGAAGTCAAATCTGGCCATAGCGGCACATGATTACTGCAACACACTCTACATGGGGCTGCCTTTGAAAAGTACCCAAAACTACAGTTGGTCCAAAGAGCTTCAGCCAAGTTGTTAACTGAGGCTGGCTACAGGAAGTACACAATTCCTTGTTGCAACACCACAACTGACCATTTCTGGCTTGGGCCGAGATTATTTGAAGGACAGTATCTCCTCTCATCAGCCCATTAGAGCCTTAAGACCATCTGGAGAGGCCCTTCTCTCTATCCCACCACCCCCCTCAGACACATTTGGTGGGAACAAGTGAGAAGGCCTTCTCGGTGGCTGCTCCCAGACTTTGGAACTCCCTCCCTAGAGAGGTCAGGGTGGCCCCATTCTTGCTCTCTTCTGATGACAGATTAAAACATTTTTGTGTCATCACGCTTTTATAAATTGATAGGTTTGGGCTTTTGATGCTGTACAGTTCTGCTTTTAAGTCTTTAAGGTACGACAATTAAAAATATAGAAAACATTAAAACCAAATGAAAAGTTATACAATAGAATTAAAACAAAACAATACTTACAGTCTTCAATTCTAAAAGCCTGTTTGAATAAAAATGTTTATACCTGCTGATGTAAGGACAGCAAGGAGGGGGGCCATTCTAGCCTCCCAAAGGAGGGTCTTCTCTGTGCCCAGAAACAGACCAGAAGCCAGTGGAGCTGTTGGAGCAGGTGAGATGTGTGATCTCTGCTACCAGTCCCAGTTAACAGTGAAACCAATTTTTGGCATTCTAGATCAAACAGAATGCATGCATGTACACGTAGACAATAACAGACATATTTAGCAACAAACAGCAATAAAATCAATAATCTCAAGGAGAGCTGTATAAAATAATACAAAAACCAGTTATAAATTTTTTGCAAATCTTAACACACAAGACAAGTCACAAGAGGAACAACAAAGTCTTGTGGCAATGTAAAAACCAACATATTTATTACACTGGTCTTTCAACATGCCACAAGACACTTTGCTGGTTCTAACACAAGACACTAACTAAGTTATCATCTGGAAATAGGACAGTTACTAGTCAGTGCCAATAATAAGGCAGGAACTATTGAGAATGCAGAAGCAATATGGTCCCAGGCCAATAAGTTTAACGCTCATTGAGCAGAGGAATCAATCAACAGTGTATGATGTTCTTCTAGTCAGTCATGCCTCATTTGAAGGAAATTATCAATAGTACCAGCAAAAAGAACCTGAAACCTCTCTGATAATCCTGTTCCCTGCTTTATCTTGAGGCCTCCTTAAAAATTAGTCTGTTTCTTCCAAAAACCAAATATCATTCATTCTCCATCAAACTTGGCATGTGGAGTATCAGCGTCTCAGGAACTCATCCAATTTACCTTTTCTAGGATCTTGAGGAAATAAAATGGACTCTGAATTGTCTTTTTTGGTCTATTGCTTCTAGCCATCACCAGCCAGGTATTTATTTTCTTCTTTGTTATGATTGTTTTACAAAATGCAAGACAAAATGAAATTAAAATACAAAAAATACACACAACTGTTTTAATAATAATCTTTTAATAATAATCTATTTGTGTGTGCATGCACGCCTTTAAGTTGCCTGCCAACTTATGGTAACCCTATGAATTTCAAGAAGTTTTAAAGGTTTGAATTATTTTAACCATTATGGAGCTCTGTAACTTCATGTGCACATGCTATTCTCCTCTCTATGCCATTAGTTTGTGCGTATGCACATATATATGTGTCTTCAGGTTGCCTGCCAGCTTATTGTGGCCCCATGAATTTCCAAAAGTTTTCTTAGGCAAGGAATCTTCATAAGTAGTTTTCCCAGTTCCCTCTCTGCAATATAGCCTACAGCACCAGGTATTAATTGACAGTTTCTCACTCAAGTACTAACCAGGGCTGACCCTGCTTCATTTCCAAGATTAGACAGGATCTAGTGCCTTTGGGATATTTAGGCCTTCCCTTGTATGTTTTTACCTGTATGTATTTTGTAACCTGCATCTGTTTTAATTTCTGTATTCTGGCTATGGGGAAAAGGTACAAGCACACAATAAGAACAATATTAAAGGATAAAGTAAAAATGCCAGCACCAATAAGAGTCAAGCACAGAAGGAGCTCAGTTCAGCTCAGTTTTGTAAAAAATAATGTTAACATGCAGTTGAAAAGGCCAGGGAGAATAAAAGTCTCTTAGCCTCATGTAAAAAGGCCATTAAGGTAGGCACCAGGTTAATTGTTTTAGAAAATATTTGACAAATTGGAGGGTTCCTCCACTCATTGTATCTACTCTTTGTACTTCAGAGAGAAGGGCTTCCACAGATTATATGAGTTTGTTCAGGAAAAGGAATTTCTTTGAGCATTCATGTTCCAAGCCACAAAGGGTGTTACAAGTCAAAACCAGCACTTTTATTTGGGCTTGAGAAAGAACTGAGAGTCAATGCAGATAAGAAAGGACCTGGGTGTCAATTCCAAGTGCACATAAACATGAGTGTTATCATTAACACTTTAAGCCTCTCCACAGATCTCTGCCACATTTTGATATAAACATAACTATTAACAATATTTGAAGGCATCCAGAAACCAGAGTGATAGTGTAGAACTCGTGACACAGAAAATACCATGAACAGTGAAAAATACTGAACAGTTATAGCTATCCCATCTTTAGTAACAAATGATAATGGCAAATTACAACAAACATGAGCCATGGAGTTCAAAAGCGTTTTTCAAATAGGCTGCATGGCAGTCTGATAGCCAAAACTATTTCAAAGCCGAAAGCAGTGCCAATTTGCTCAATGCAAGTCCTCTTTTCAAGCACCCTCAAATTCAGAGCCACAAGCAGAGTGCAAAGATACCCCAGAGGAAGTGCTTTGCATGTATCTACATAAAGTTAACAGATCTTCCATCATTCTCAACCCATGCCACCTGGATTTTCTTCCATAAAAAGCTGAATTAAGGAAGCCAATCATGCGTCTGATCCTGAATCACATGTAAATCTTAATTGTAAACGCAGATCAGGGAAAAATTTACAGTCTGAGACATCATTTTGTTACTTCTGCAATCTGTGACATACAACATAAATGAGTTCATCTGCAATCAAGAGGTTCAGTGCTCAAGATTTCACATAGTACATACATCTTATTTTCTTTCACTATTTTTTGCAGCAGCTTGGGATTTAGAGGAGAAGGGTGATGGCTATTTCCCCTGCCCCCTTCAGCTTCAAGCTGCCAGTTGATAAGGACAACACAATATAAGTCTTCCAAGGATCCAGGATCTTGGCTTGTTCTAAGTACATTTCATGATCTGTTCTCAATGTCAGTGGAAAGTGAGCAGCCCCTTGCCAATTTATAGAACTGCTGCCTAGAGGAGAAGCATCCAATCAGAGGAAAGTCTCATTTACAATAGGCCAGGGTTTAATTACCACTGAGTGCTTTTCTAATTCCATTTTATACTGCACTGACCAGTGACCAGCCAACATTTCTACAGAGAAAGTTATCTGCAAGATCTTTTCTCACATGATTGAATTAAAATCATTTAATAGGCTAAATGTCTCCAGCCTATACACTTCGACTGCTTGAAAAGTTTCATGGAGAGCTCCATTTTATAAACATGCATGGGCTCCACAGTGACAGAAAGACTACTAGTGCCATTGTTTAATGCATGATTTCTATGCTAAGTGTTGTAGATGAGTAATAAACTGAGTTAGAGGACTCATATAACAGTTCATGTAAGAGTACATGAAATGAGGACAGATTCATCAACAAGTATTTTCCATGGAAGTCCCAGCAGGCCCAACACAACCAGAAGCAGTAATCTAACATTCATGAGATTTACAATTATTTTCTCCTTTGAGGAAAAGTTGCATTAATCATACACATGAGTACTGCTAACAATAAACAACAACAAAACATCAGATGGGCAATACTTGCAGGAAACTGAAATATGAAACTGCGGGAAAAGTTTCAGCTTTAGCTCTTGGCAACAAGTAGCATCACCGGAAATAAGGCAAGTTCTGTTGCAATTATTTCCTGGTATCTGGTTTGTTCAGTTATTGGTTTTGTGTTGACATTGCTAAATTGGTCCCTTGAGTTATACACAGATAATGACAGAATGAAAGCCATGTATTTCCACGCAACTGCTGTATGCCCGGCATCAGACACTATCAGGAGATTTATCTTCCACTGATAAATTGGGGTGGTACACACCAGAGTGTAAATTACTCAGTTGTTTCATCTGCTAAAAGTTTCAACAATTCAACAGTTCTAATTAAAGAGGAAGAGGTCACTTAGGGCTGGGCTGTGCTTTGAAATGAAATGGAAACATCTGACAGCTTGCTTAATCTTACTGACTAGAACAAGGAAATGAGAGCAAAGGGGAAGGTACCCCACAAAGAGATAAGTCCACAACAGGTAGCCATGTTAGCTCAAGGAGTCTGGAAACTGAAAAACGGAATTTTTCCAAGCTCTGGCTAAGGAAAACATCTTATATTTGTCATAAACTTAGGATATTGGCACTAAGCAAGCCACTGCCTCTGGCCAAAACTCCCCATTTATAATCTCTGGGTCATGGCCAAGATCCAAAAGGGTAGTTCTGCTGATGGAACTGCTTCTTTCAGTGGAACTAGGAAAGGCTAATTCAACTGCAGCAGCTCATGCTCTTTCACTACTGGCCGTCGGGGGAAGGAAGGGGAAGCATTTGCTGTTGTGTTAGCTACCATCGACTAGCATGATATTTAATGTAAGCATCTGCTGTATAAGTTACTAAAATTACACAGGCAAAGCCCTTTGAACAATCAACACGGTACATAAATGCTTCTATTATTCATTGGAAAGATGAGAACATTTAGAAGGGAGGGGAGGTGATCTCATCTTTCCAGCAACAGAAAAATAGACCCCTAAAGGCCCAGCTATGTTGCATTAACTATTAGCCATCACAGTCATTGCTGATAGCTATCACATCTGGACCAATACTGTATATCTTTCATATCAGTAAGCAATAGAAGGCTATCTTATGTAGACCTAGGTTCTAAGCACAAAGTTTAAACACTCTGCAACTTATCAGTCCCCATTACACCACACCACACCAATATATTTTATTCCCAGGCTATAAACTTCACTTTAATCCACTTCAAACGATTAAAAAGTCAGAGCCAGATTCAAGGCTGTGTTCTACTGTCAGCAAGATGAATGGAGGTTAGGGGCCACTCAACTGCATCTCACTTGATATTTTTCATGCAGGGTGGTCATGGAATTGTTGGCACATGCTATTTCTCGTCTGCTGGAATTCTTGTTCCTCTGGTTATTTCACACAGAGGAGTGCTAGAAAGGTACAATGCAGAGCGTCTGAGGCAACTGCCAAATTGATTAAGAGTGTTCTGTCAAAACAGAGACTGAGCCTACTCATTTACAGCTGGTGAGGAGAATTAGCCTGGCTCAGATATAATAGTACTGATAAATGTTCATGTTCTCAGGCAAAATGTAGAAACCTGCCAGTCAGCTGGATAGGAAAAAGAGGTCTCTTTCCCCACCACCACCACCCCTTTTAAGCAGTTTCTTAAGCTCTGCAGTTTATGGCTGCTATTCTGACAAACCGATAGAGGAACCAGCCAGATTTCTCTTTGTATGAGAAATGCCTGAGTTTTCTTTTTCAGTTGCTTTTAAAGCAGATGTTTTTGAAAAAGAGGAAACAAAATTTAATTGCAACAGAAGAAGACTTCTTGTTTTTTGTTTTATCTTTGCAATTAACAGGATAACGTATAGCATTTCTGAGCAACCAATGTGTGGGAGCAAATTTATGTCTAAAACACAGAATGTTCTGCTCTTCTGAAATTGGCAGCATGTACCCATCTTACCTAAACGTACACATTACATTTCCAAAGATATTCAAAGCTCCGGGGACATCCTTCAAAAGTCATCATGCATACACATACATATACTACCTTTGACACAACAGACAAGATATCACAGTGCTCTATGTTAAACAGAATTCTGATTGAACCTTCTTTAATCAAAGCTTTGGAATACTTAGAAAACATAATGGACATATAGTGAGCTACATTCCATAGATCTTGGCAGATAATAGATTCTGCCCTTCTAAAGTCAATTCTCTTTCCCTTTTAATACTATGTAAGAAGAAACATGAAGGAACAGCTACTGGTATATTTCCTCTCCATGGTCACATGATTTTTCTCTTCAGAATTCTGGGCTTGAGTTTTCTTGGTTTTGTTTGTTAATGTCTTAGATTCATTAATCTACCATAAAGACAACTCATAAAGATATACCCTAGTAATACCTAAAAACCACATGCAGTCAGAAAAGCCAGCACCTTACTATTAGGACCTTTCTGCACTACACAATTATTGCACTATAATTCCCCGTTAACTATCATGACTGCCACCTATAAAATCCTGGGGTTTCTAATCAGCCCTTCCTAAACTGCAAAGCATGTGATTCCTTAGAACAGAATGGTGGCAGATAAAGGAGAATCATAGTGCAATAGTTGTGTAGTGCAGAAAGGCCCTCACTATGTTGTAAACTGAATGCCATTCTCACACACCCATTAACTTCTGAACTGAAAAGGGCAAAGACAGCTGACACAGAAACATCAAATAAAATGTTAGGAATGACAAAGAATGTTTCAAAACAAAAATACAACAAACTTTGGGAAATATAAGATCATTCAGACCTATGTAGAGCTTTTAACGTAAGTTTCCACTGGGGGCCAGCCATGGAGAATATAAATTATTCAAATCAATATTAGGCAGCAGGTTGAGAAAGTATCAGGAGAGAGATTGCGAAAGACTAGGAATTTTAATTATCTCTTTTAATTTAGTGTCTTCAAATCTTATTACAACCCTGCAAGATAAAAATAATGTAAACCTATATCATAGGTTGGGAAAGTGAGGACTGACTCAGTCAGTGGAGTAGCAGATGATGGAATCCTAAGGCCATATGACGGACGGTGCAAATTTGGGCTCAGGTTAAAAATGCAACTTTAACATCTGTGTATTTCTGTTTAACATATTTTAGGTCACCCTTCAAGGCCCAGCCCTCAGAATGCAGCTTTCAACACATACAGTTAACACTCATATTCAACCATAAAAGAATGGTGGATGGGACTAAGAACAGAATAACCATAAGAAGCAGTACTGATAACAATTAACCCTTCTTTTCAAAATTCCCACTTACAAGCTGTATTATGTGCATGTATCTCCAATCAAAGGGGCATGCTCAGTCCAAGTCTACTCCCTGTAGAGCTGCTTTTCTGCTTGTAGGGAAGTGCTTTCAACCTGTCAGTTGACCTGTTTAAACATGTGGAGCGGCAATATAAAGGTGATCTTGTAACATAAGGTAATGCATCTGTTCTGCTACATCAGGGTTCTGTGAGTTCATTCTCACTTCATTCAGCCCCAGCTCACAAAAGCACAACGTCATTCATTCATTAGAGGTAACTGCCCAACCACCTGCTGAAAACTTTGCCTTATACCTCAAGCTGGAAAATGGCACTCATGCAGGAATTTGTGCAGGCAAATTAAGTAAAAATGCTGTGGGCCAGTAACTTACACAGCCTCATTTAGGAAGCTGCTTTAGCTCTTAGCATACAAAAGTCTAGGCTGAGAAATGGACATGGACGAAGGCCAGCCTGCCAAGTTGAAAGCCAAGTAGGGATTTAAATGTAGGTCTTCTAGTCCACGTGGGTCTTTTTAAGAACAGTGACTGCCATCCAGGCATAGATGAATGGTTGGATATAAAACAGGAAGTCCCAAGTTCAAATCTCTCCTAGTTATCTATGTGACTCTATTTCTTGCTTCAGTAACCATCTATGAACTATGAAATATGATATTTCCTGTAAGTACTTGACACGTTAACAACTATACAAATAACCAAATTTTTCACATGTATTCATAAGGGACACTGCTCTCACAGGCTGGATATGTGAATCAATCTTCCAAATACCGATCAAAAATAGAAGAGGAGTTTTTTACACAAGACACAGATTCTAAGCTATATTTTGCACCTTTATTACATGAAATGCAAAGCTGCTTTTAAAGTTATGTGTGCATATTAGTGATAGACAAAATGGTCCATTTTGGTTTTTCTCAGTTTCCCAATTTCATAAAGTCCACATGAATATTTGCATGCATTGTCATTTCCTAATGTAAGCATTTTCCATGCTGTTTTTCCCAACACATGCAAGCAATTTCTCTCTCTGTACTATTATTTTTGCATACTATCTTTAACAATATACAACCTTCATACAGTTTTTTTAACTGAAGAATTCTATCCAAAAGTCGTAAGAACCCAAATATCCCCATGTTTTTCTTTGTCTACTAATCTCGGAAATGTAAACTGGTTAAGTTGGCACTAAAATGCAAACCAAACCAATCTTCCCATTCCCTATCCAAATGCCCTCATATCTAGAATACACACTGTATTTTTTTTTTAAGTGGATCTCTTCTGCTTTGTACTCCAAAAACTCACATGTGATTAAATATTGTGCAGGACAGGCTCCACAAACTTAGCGTATAGACATGAAAACATATTTAGAAGCATTTATAATAATATGAACCCCTAGAAGGCATCCAGAACGTGAGGCCACCCTATTCCACTTGTCCATGCTGAGAGGGCCTTCAACATAACATGACAAGATGACAGGATAAGAGTCTCCATTTTCTTTACAAAGAGCTTCATTTAACACATGGAGCTAGGCTTGTATTTTAATGCCTTTTGGTTTTATAGCCTTGAGAGAGGAGACAACCTGTCTCAGGAGAAGATTCATCATCGAAGACCCTCCCCAAAGGCAATTACACATTCCTTTTACTGTCAAGCAGAAAACTGTTGCTGGATATCAGGGCGATGGCGAAACCAACCATCTCCGTCCCTTCCAGGAACTCTTGGCCTTCAACCATTTGGGAGGCTTCCCTTGACACAGCAGCGTGACTTCAACAAAAGGTCATCTCCGCACTGCGCTGTTATAACGCTATTATTCCGCTTTCAACATCCTATGGAATCCTGAGGTTTGCAATTTGGAGAGTGGCAGTTTAGGGACGCAAAAAGAAAGGATCGATCGCCCTGCCTATATTTCCAGGAGTGACGGTCCGGATCCATGTGCATCCATTCAGTCCCACCGAGCTCAAGAGGACCTCGGAATGGATCTTGGAATGGGGGGCAGGGCCTGAGACCCCCTAAGACTAAGCAGCCCCAGGCATACTGGGAACCCCCAGATTCCTTTGTCGCTGAACGATTTCAGGACATATCCATCAAAAGTGTAGCCAGCAACCAAAACCCTAAGAAATATTAACCCAGCGATTGCGCTTGAGCTCTCCCCTGGAACAAATAATAAAAGCCGTCTCCCACCTACCCTTCCTTGGCAGTAAACGCCACCGGGGGGGGGACACTTCCAAGCACCCATTTCTGCTTGTTAAGGGTCCTCCCATTTCAGGATGGATGGGGAAAGTCACTTGCCCTCCCCCAGCAAGTAGGCTGACTTAAAAACAAGCTGCTTGCCAACGTTCAGGGCCCCCCCACATTAAAAAAGAGGGGAAAGAGTTCGGGGATCCCTCTAAAGGTACCTAGGCTTGGTAGATAAGGCGTTTTTTGCGCCGTGGGGCGGGGGGGGGAATTCCCTTCTCTCCCCAGTTCCCCCCTTGGGAAACTCCTCGTTGGCTCAGCTGCTGAAGGGGGCTGAAGGGCGGTGTGTTAAGTTACAGGAGGAACCGAGAAAACCCACTGTGGGGTGACATCATCATCGAGGGCTCAAGTTTTCCAACAGGGAGAAAGAGGAAGACGGCACCGAACTTTCCAAGGGGAGGGAGGGAACTTCTCCCAGGCCGCAGCGCAGCGCCACTTCCGCACGGCGCTCTATAGCGCGATGATTCCACTTCCAACCTCCTATGGAATCCTGGGGTTTGCAGTTCCGGGAGGGGCCGTCCGGCCCCTCCCGGAACTGCAAACCCCAGGATTCCATAGGAGGTTGGAAGTGGAATCATCGCGCTATAAGAGCGCCGTGCGGAAGTGGCCATGTGTTCTGGGGAGTCCAACCAAGCGCGGCCCCGGAGGGAAAGACGTCACGTCGCGCCCTAACACTGACGATGACACAGGTCACCGGAGACTATCCGAGGCCACCGCGTGCCCCACGGAACCGGATCGCAAGCCCTATTTCGGACCGCAGCCTCGCAGGAATACGAACCTCCACCCCCCCACCCCCCGCCACGGCACTAAAGAAAAGTTTCAGCCCGGAGGCGGAGAACACACGGGGCGGGGGTCCCCGAAACCCCTCTCACCTTGAGGGCGAATTTATCTCCCGTCCTCTTGCTGAAGATCTCCAACACTTTCCCGTTGATCCCCAGCCCCAGCACTTGCGTGGTGACCTTGTAATCGTCCGTGATGGCATTTTTCTTGATCGGGAGGGCGGACTTGAGGTGGAACTGGGGGAACTGCTGCTGCTGCTGGGCCAATTGTTGCTGTTGTGGCGGCGGAGGAGGCGGAGGAGGCGGCGGAGGAGGCGGCGGCGGGTTGGGGAAAAGTACTTGCGGGTTCTGGTTCTGAGAGTTCGACAGCATCGTGGCGCCCGGAGCCCACGCGACCCACGGCGGTTCCCTCCCCGGCCGCCTCGCCCCGGATCCGCCTCCCCCGCCCCCCTTCTCCCTCCCCGACAGCGGGAAGTTTCCGCGCAAAACTCCCGCGTCTTAACGGTTAAAAAGCGGCTGTTTCCTCTTTGTTAAATCGGCCCCTCCACAGCCCGGCCTCGGCTGGATCGCTCCGGACCCAGCGGCCGCCCCTTCGGAGAAGAGCCCCCTCCCGCCGCCGCCGCCGCCCGGCTCGCCGACTCCCTCGAGCGCCGAGACAGGAAAAGGAATCGCCACAACGCCTCAATCTCGTTCTCTCCCCGGGTCGGCTTCCCTGTGGTGATGTCACAGCCTCGCGTTGACTGGCTGCGGCGGCCGGGGGGCGGAGCCTGAGGCGGGGCTTGGGCAGGGAGAGCGGTCAAAAGGTTTCGTAGTAAAACTCTTCGGAGGAGCAGGAGGAGGAGGAGGAGAGGGAGGGAGGTCCGGTCCATCTGGGCGGAGTTCGCCAGGATTGCTCAAGAGGTCCTTTGCATTTATTTATTTTTTTGCCTCTTCTACAGAGGGGCGTTTCGTATGAGATTTCTAAGCTCCACAATAATAATAACAATAATAACAATAATAACAATAACAATAGCAATAATAATAATAATAGTAATAAAATTTATTTTTATCCCGCCTCTCCCAGTGGAGAATATATAATATAAATACCTTAAAAACACAAGAGGGCAATCCCATCAGGAGGGTATATGAATACATTACAACAGTATATAAATACCTTAAAAACACAAGAGGGCAATCCCATCAGGAGGGTATATGAATACATTACAACAGTATATAAATACCTTAAAAACACAAGAGGGCAATCCCATCAGGAGGGTATATGAATACATTACAACAGTATATAAATACATTAAAAACACAAGAGGGCAATCCCATCAGGAGGGTATATGAATACATTACAACAGTATATAAATACCTTAAAAACACAAGAGGGCAATCCCATCAGGAGGGTATATGAATACATTACAACAGTATATAAATACCTTAAAAACACAAGAGGGCAATCCCATCAGGAGGGTATATGAATACATTACAACAGTATATAAATACCTTAAAAACACAAGAGGGCAATCCCATCAGGAGGGTATATGAATACATTACAACAGTATATAAATACCTTAAAAACACAAGAGGGCAATCCCATCAGGAGGGTATATGAATACAGTACAACAGTATATAAATACCTTAAAAACACAAGAGGGCAATCCCATCAGGAGGGTATATGAATACATTACAACAGTATATAAATACCTTAAAAATACAAGAGGGCAATCCCATCAGGAGGGTATATGAATACATTACAACAGTATATAAATACCTTAAAAACACAAGAGGGCAATCCCATCAGGAGGGTATATGAATACATTACAACAGTATATAAATACCTTAAAAACACAAGAGGGCAATCCCATCAGGAGGGTATATGAATACAGTACAACAGTATATAAATACCTTAACAAAGGGCAACCCATAGGAGGGATATGAATACATACAACAGTATATAAATACCTAAAACAGAGGGATCCATCAGGAGGGTATATGAATACAGTACAACAGTATATAAATACCTTAAAAACACAAGAGGGCAATCCCATCAGGAGGGTATATGAATACATTACAACAGTATATAAATACCTTAAAAACACAAGAGGGCAATCCCATCAGGAGGGTATATGAATACATTACAACAGTATATAAATACCTTAAAAACACAAGAGGGCAATCCCATCAGGAGGGTATATGAATACATTACAACAGTATATAAATACCTTAAAAACACAAGAGGGCAATCCCATCAGGAGGGTATATGAATACAGTACAACAGTATATAAATACCTTAAAAACACAAGAGGGCAATCCCATCAGGAGGGTATATGAATACAGTACAACAGTATATAAATACCTTAAAAACACAAGAGGGCAATCCCATCAGGAGGGTATATGAATACAGTACAACAGTATATAAATACCTTAAAAACACAAGAGGGCAATCCCATCAGGAGGGTATATGAATACATTACAACAGTATATAAATACCTTAAAAACACAAGAGGGCAATCCCATCAGGAGGGTATATGAATACATTACAACAGTATATAAATACCTTAAAAACACAAGAGGGCAATCCCATCAGGAGGGTATATGAATACATTACAACAGTATATAAATACCTTAAAAACACAAGAGGGCAATCCCATCAGGAGGGTATATGAATACATTACAACAGTATATAAATACATTAAAAACACAAGAGGGCAATCCCATCAGGAGGGTATATGAATACATTACAACAGTATATAAATACCTTAAAAACACAAGAGGGCAATCCCATCAGGAGGGTATATGAATACATTACAACAGTATATAAATACCTTAAAAACACAAGAGGGCAATCCCATCAGGAGGGTATATGAATACATTACAACAGTATATAAATACCTTAAAAACACAAGAGGGCAATCCCATCAGGAGGGTATATGAATACATTACAACAGTATATAAATACCTTAAAAACACAAGAGGGCAATCCCATCAGGAGGGTATATGAATACATTACAACAGTATATAAATACCTTAAAAACACAAGAGGGCAATCCCATCAGGAGGGTATATGAATACATTACAACAGTATATAAATACCTTAAAAACACAAGAGGGCAATCCCATCAGGAGGGTATATGAATACAGTACAACAGTATATAAATACCTTAAAAACACAAGAGGGCAATCCCATCAGGAGGGTATATGAATACAGTACAACAGTATATAAATACCTTAAAAACACAAGAGGGCAATCCCATCAGGAGGGTATATGAATACATTACAACAGTATATAAATACCTTAAAAACACAAGAGGGCAATCCCATCAGGAGGGTATATGAATACATTACAACAGTATATAAATACCTTAAAAACACAAGAGGGCAATCCCATCAGGAGGGTATATGAATACATTACAACAGTATATAAATACCTTAAAAACACAAGAGGGCAATCCCATCAGGAGGGTATATGAATACATTACAACAGTATATAAATACCTTAAAAACACAAGAGGGCAATCCCATCAGGAGGGTATATGAATACATTACAACAGTATATAAATACCTTAAAAACACAAGAGGGCAATCCCATCAGGAGGGTATATGAATACATTACAACAGTATATAAATACCTTAAAAACACAAGAGGGCAATCCCATCAGGAGGGTATATGAATACATTACAACAGTATATAAATACCTTAAAAACACAAGAGGGCAATCCCATCAGGAGGGTATATGAATACATTACAACAGTATATAAATACCTTAAAAACACAAGAGGGCAATCCCATCAGGAGGGTATATGAATACATTACAACAGTATATAAATACCTTAAAAACACAAGAGGGCAATCCCATCAGGAGGGTATATGAATACATTACAACAGTATATAAATACCTTAAAAACACAAGAGGGCAATCCCATCAGGAGGGTATATGAATACATTACAACAGTATATAAATACCTTAAAAACACAAGAGGGCAATCCCATCAGGAGGGTATATGAATACAGTACAACACTATATAAATACATTAAAAACACAAGAGGGCAATCCCATCAGGAGGGTATATGAATACAGTACAACACTATATAAATACATTAAAAACACAAGAGGGCAATCCCATCAGGAGGGTCATGTCAAATTCCACATAAGCTTTGGAGTTCTGCAGAGCTCTTCGTCAGGGTAAAGGGTTTTAAAAAGAGAGGAGGAGGAGGAGGAGGAGGAGGAGGGAGGGAACAATGTCTGGAAAGACTGGCCATTTCTGCACTAGACTATTATATTGCTATTATTCCACTTTCAACATCCTATGGAATCCTGGGGTTTGCAGTTTAGGGAGGGGCCTTTGAGGGGCCTCAAAGGCCCCTCCCTAAACTGCAAACCCCAGGATTCCATAGGATGTTGAAAGTGGAATAATAGCAATATAACAGGCTAGTGCAGAAATGGCACTATGGAGCGAACACAGATCTGGCAGGTCAGCCTCCTCCTCCCCAAACGTCCAGCCTAGAGAAGAATAGTCTTGTGTGGCCAGAAAACTTGAGTCCAATATTTTGAACACATGATGGTCCAAATGAGCAAATCCTGGGTGCATAAGTAAGTAGACAGCATCACAGCACTCATTGGTGGTGTGGTAGACAAAAGCACTGTAATTCTGGAGGTAGATTCTAGATAATAATAACTAACAGCATGAATTAGTATTTTAGAAAACAAATCAGGAAACACTGAAGAGTATAAAGGTGTCGGTTTCATCTTTGTTTTGGAAAAAATAAAAACCTCTTATACACCCCATCCTTGACAAATGCAGAGGCACGAAACATACAGCCTGAAAACCAGGTGACAGCCTTATATGCTGTTGGACTATCACAAATATATGTACCAGCTGTTGGAAGTCTTGTTCAATTTTTCCATTAAAATGTTCCTTCATTAAGTCGTAATTGAAACACACAATGACAGCTACAGCAGACTTTGTACTAAGAACACCAATGAATTGAGGCATGAATTATCTGGTCTGGAAAAACAATTCTCATGCTTTGTCTGTATAGCCAAGATCAAAACGGGGGTCAAAGGACAAAGAACTATAGTTTTCTTGTTATTGGGCTGCAGCCTGACCAAAAGTAGGCAGCACAACTAATAGTGGAGGATGCTGGGAATTGCAGTTCAACAGCATCTGAAAGTCTTCAATTTCCCACCCTGAGTTAAGCCTTTTTTTTTTCTGGCAATAGTTGTTGTTTTTGTTTGTTGTTATGAGCCCTCATGGGGGCACTGTGATTAAGAGACATCCCTGTTATTAACAGCCCTACTCAGGTCTCACAAAATCAGAGCCATGCCTTTCTTAATTGAAACAATCCATCTGTAATATCATCTTCTTTTCATATTGCCTTCCAATTCATAATTCTCTGGTTCCACTTTTTGAAGCATTATTGCCTTTTCCAATTAATTGTGTTGTTTCATGACACGTCCAAAACACAACAGCATCATTTTGGCTCCTAGTGAGAGTTCAGGCTTTCTTCCCATGCCACATCTCAAATTAGGGGATTGCACTGTCCTGTCCAGTAGTTTCAGAAGTAAACACTTGGAAGTTTACTATGACTCTCACTTTGAGGTTGCAGTGCTATGTATACATTGAATTAATTCCATCCAACTCGTGGGACTAGATTTACCCTAAGGAAATAGGGAGGGCTATGCTGTCTGTGTTCTTTAGTTGTAATGTTAGAAACAGACATTGTATCACTGATGTACAGTTTTCAGTTTGCATCCCATCAACCATTTCCTTATTCAGAGAAAACAAAACAGCACTCTCTGGGATGCCCTCTTGGACAGGATGTAGAACATGTAATCCTCCAAATGTTCTTAGACTGCAACGCCTATTAGCCTTACCATTAGCTAACGGTGAGCAGAGTAAAATTCGTCATTTGAGGACCACATATTCCTCATCCCTACCTTGTGTGTCTATAAAGGAAAATGGATTATTGTATCATTGTATTGTTTACTACATCTCTTTTCCCACTGCTACTAACAGTGAGGAAGTAGATAAGATGCTGAGAAACTTGCCATGACAGAAGCAGTGAAGGTTACTGTGACTGGGCCTGCCTTTACCCCTCACAGACTGGTATGACAGCTTCCCCAGTCTGCTAAAGCACTCTGTCACTTCACTCAGCAATGCCTTCCCCTTTAAAACACCACTTTCATGTAAAAAGGGTAAAGCCTTTAAATTATTATTTAGAACTCCTTTATTGATTGATGGTAGCATGTTTCTGTTTGGTTATAACTACTGAAAATCATTCAGCTGAGTCAAAACTTAAAAAATTATTCTATAATCTTTATTAAAATAACAGCCAGAATAAAGTATTGGTTTCCATATGTATGTCCAAGTTCAAACAGATCTTCAGAATGCATTTAGACAGTTTTCTCCTAACTTTACATCAGCATAACGGCACAGGTCTCTCGTACACACAACCCTCTAGCTACTCTTTTGCCTAAAGGCTCAGTTCCCAAATCTAGGTCCCCCTTTCTGACCAGATTGAAAAGTGGGTTGATTTCTCTTCCCTCTTTCTCTCTCTCTCTAGGCTTTCTCTGAGAAACCCTTCTCATTCAACCCCTCTGGCTAAAGGACTGACCCTTCCTCCCTGAAGTCTGACCAAAACCAATTCAGTGTGTCTTCTATATATACATATTCCCTCTCAGGCCATCAACCCCTCCTTCACACTAATGGACTGGGTTTCTTTCTTGAGTGGCTATTTTGGTTGCCTCGCAACTTGTTGCTGGGGTTTCTCCCTGACATTCAGGATAGCCACTCCCCCAGACTCTATCATAGCTACAAACTGGGAAATTCAAATTCAAAGGGTCTGAACAAGTTTGTGGAGAACAGTTGCTATCAATGGCAACTCATTATGACGGATATATATTCTCTCTGGTGCAAAAGATAGATTACTCTTAATACCAGATGCAGAAGAGCAAGAATAGGAAGGCACTGTTAAAAGCTTGGAAGGAACTACTTACAAGTATATATTTACTTATGACTAATTTCTAAGGCATATCTATGTCACATTACAGTTCTCTCATTTGTATATATGGGGTTGTGATAGAGCAAAAATATTCCATAGTCTGAGTGGATTTCTTTGAAAAAGGTAAGAAGAAAAGATTTAGTATACATTTATATGAAATCCAGGGAATGTAACAAGTCAGAATACTTTTCCTATGCAGTTCATATGTATTAACAGAATCCAAAACCCAGAAATGGACAAAACTATTATTAGAAACCTATTTTACAAAAGTATGCAAGCTTTTGATTTCTCCAGGATCTTAATCAGGTTAAAATGAGGAGGGCAACTTCTGAAGTTCCAGGGACCACCTTTATCTTCCTTTAGCCCTTCAACTGCCATACCCCCCCCCAAACTTCCCAACCCAATTTCCTTGACTTTTTGAACGGTAAAAAAAGCAATCTTTTGGGAGCCTGATTTGCCTCCCAAATGCAACTTCATCCCTGGCACCAGAAAAAGACAATCCCTTCCTGTTCAAAAAAAGTAAAAAGTCACAATGGCAAGTGACTACCCCTGACCCCAGCCCTGTGAGGGCATAATTGTGTTTGGCAGCCAAATTGTACACTCAGATCCTTTTAGGATATGAATTGTCATTTTAGCAACTATTTTTTTTCTTCAGGAGTGTGTTGGGGGGTGTCAGAGAGTATCAATGAGATCCTAGAGGGCCACAAGTGGCTTTTAGGCCATGCTTTTCCTAGCCTGGGTCTAGATGGTTAAAAAAAATACTCCAAAGGATATAGCTATTGAATATCTTGCCCTCCAAATGAGAATTCTGCCTGTCCCAAATGTCATTTTTTCTTCAGTCCCCACATTTCTAGCAGTACAAATCACTATCTGCTGGTTCTGCACTGGAAGACATTCACATCTCTTATATTTTCTGTGTTCACAGTCCCTAGGTAACTTTGCTTCCCCCCCCTTTTTTTTTTAACAACTGCACAATAGTCTCCCCTTATCCACAAGGGACACATTCCAATACTTTCCATGAATGCCTGAAACTGCAGATAGTATCAAACCTATACCATCATTAGAGGTAGTCCTCCAGCACTGCAGGGACCATAGAAAGTCTTCATACTGTCCAGTAATATAAAGCATCTCTATGGTCCCTGCAAAGCTAGAGGCTACTTCTGGTTACACCAGATCTATTTCCTGTGGTGGTGGTGGTGGTGGTGGTGTTGGAGGAGGGGAGATTAAAGTGTGTGTGGCAGGACCCAAAGCAGGCCACGTGGGTGCCATCACCCAGATGCTGGGGGACAGAATGGGGCAATAGGTGGGTGGGAGGGAAGGAGATTAATCTGTGAAGGAAGAGATTGACTATGGGTAACTGAAACCATGGAAAGTAAAAGTGTGGATAAGGCAGAACTACCGTATTTCTAAATGTTCAGTTGAAGTTTTAAGTTACTGCCATGCTAGAAATTTGGAGAAATATGAAGAAATATTTCAGAATTCTCTCCCCACTTCCAAAACTAGACCTCTCCATTAGTCCTACCACTATCATAATAAACCTTCTTCTGTAACATACTAAAACTGTGCAACCGTCCTTACCGTGCACCAATTCAACAGTGCTGAGGTTTGCTATTGTACCATAACCCAATAACAAAAAATTCATACAAAATATTGGTCTATAAGTCAGGATTTGAAAAAATGACTGTGAGGTTTGGCTTCCATTCACTCAGCATGCATGAATCTCATAAATTAGCAAGCCTAAAATAGGCAAGATGGAAAGGAATGGCTGAGTCAATACAAATTACAGAAATGTTCTCAACATGAAGTGTGTTGATTAAGATAATACTGATATTTAGTTCAGAAAATGCCAACAATGAGTAAATGGCTCCCTTATGTTCTAACACACAAAACAGAAGGCAAATATTAAAGGCTACGTCAGGCCAGCCTTTGGCATTTCTGAAAGGCCACTTTCGTTTTTGACATAAGCTAGAATGAAAGGTGGAATAAAAAAGCACACACTTGTCATGTTCTTCAAGAGCAGGTTAGGAAGACCCTTGCTAGCTGTCAGTGCCATTATGAACAATATTTTTTTCATTTCTGCCTGAAAGGTTGCCAACGGACATGCAAAAGAACATACTAGCAGTGCTGAAGATGCTCTCTTATTCTGCATTGTAGACTGGAAGCAGGAAAATATCCTTCACATTAGGGGAATGTGGGTTTCTGCGAGCTGAAATTTTAAAAAGTAATTTTTTTCCAAGGTTCCAGACTACCATCCCAAAGGACAGAGGCACTCTTATGTACAAATAATAAAGAACTCAGAAATGTTACATTTTTTGGACTACAAGAATACCACAATCAGTAAAGCCAGTTATCATGCTGACTAGAAAGGATTCTGGGAGTTGCAGTCCCCAACTAAACATTTCCCAAGCTTCAATCATCTATGGAAGGGATGAAAATTGTCTAGCGCTCCAGATGTTGTTTGGTTATAGCTTCCAACATGTCTCAACATTGTCTTTGCTGGCTGAGACTGCTGGCAGTGACAGTTCAATAGCATCTGGAGGGCCATATGATTCCCTCCTTTACCTGTGGGGAAAAGCAGCTCTTTCTTTGGAGCAAGTGTAAGAATAGAACCTCTAGTAATGGTCTCTTGCCCAGAAATCCACAAAATGAGACAAATTCAGAGAGAACAGAAGTATAAATGGAATTTCAAAATCGTGAAATGGTGGTCAGGAAACAACTCCAGCAAGGAATTTTATTTGACTTCCCACTGTGGGTCGGAAAAGTTACTTTTCAGAACTACAAGTCCCATGATCTCCTAGCCAACCTGATGTGGACCTCTTATTCTGCTTGAAGAAGGAAAGCATTCTTTCAGGTAGGATATACAGTGAAAATATTAAGGCTGAGTGGGGAAAATGTGACCTCCTAAGTCACATCAAACCAACAGTGGCCCTGATCCCACCATCTCTTTGAATGTGGTCTGTAAAAGTCTAGAGGGCCCATAATGAAATATAACATTAATTCCCTTTGGGTTTTGCTTCTAAAAGTCTTTGTATTTAATTGCCATAAGCTGACATTTCAGTACCAGAAACGCAACATGGATTGTGCCGACTCTAATTCTGCTGGTTCTGCACTGGGCTGTATGACTGCATGTATCAAAGCTTTATCACACAAGGTAGGTAAATTGCAATCACAGGAGGATAGTAGCATCTTTGGCTGGGACTTATCACATTATCTTGTTCTTCTTCTGTTGTTCGCTGGGTGAAAGGCCATTTGGAAAGCATTTCTTTTACAAAGGAGGTTGTTAATGGATTAATCCATTAACGACCTCCTTGTAAAAGAAACACTTTCCAAATGATCTCCCACCAGGAGAACAATGACATCATGTGATATGTCCCAGACAAAGGTGCCAGTATGCTGCTGTAATTGGGATTCACCTTTCTCATATGATAAAGCCCCAGGTTGATCGTGCCACAGCCATGTCAATACAATATTCTAACTGGCTGCTATCCAGTATCAGCTGTTTTATGTGACAACAGCCTGTTTACAAATAGAATTCATTGCTAATATAGATTTGAGTTTTAACCCAATACCTACTTCATTAATTTTCAAATTTTCTTTAAAAAAAACCCCACTTCTTTTCAACCAACAGGGGCTCCTACAGTGGCTAATAGATGAATAAAAACAAAAAGGCCTTGCCTTCAGGCTTACAGTCCAAAACACCTGGCATAAAAGGAAAAGGTATTGGCTGGAGAGGCCATATTCAGGTATCAGTTCTTAACAGTTAAAGTTCATGTATGACTCAGCTGGAACTGAATGCATTTCAAAGTGATGAAGAGCTACATGTTGCTGGTCTGGGCCCTCTATCACTACAGTTATAACACCATGGCCCTTTTCGCATTGAGGCTTCTCGCGTGAGTGGGGGAGGGTGGCTCGCGCGAGAAGGCTCCTCCAGGAGGCTGCCGTTTCCCTCCTCCTTCCTTCCGCAGGCGAAGGAATGAGGGGGAAGCGGCAGCCTCGCGCGAGCCGCCCTCCCCCCCGCGCGAAGCAGGAGGCTGTCGCGTCCGTCGCGCTAGCGCCCCGCCTCGCCCCTTCCTTCCGCTGGGGCGGAGGGAAGGAAGCGCGACCCGGCTGCCTCCCCGACGCTCTGCACAGGAGGTAAGTGCGCGTGGGCGCCAGGAGCGTTGAGCGAGCGCGGGTGATTTTCGCTTTGAGGCGAAAATCAAAAAACCCGTGATCGCGCCGCTGCAGCCCCGTGAGCGCAGCGGAAGTGGGAGTGCATCGTGCAGAGTGACGTTCCCACTCCCGCGAGGCTCACGGGGCTGTCACGCGGCAGAAAGCCCGTGCGAAAAGGGCCCATGATTCCACTTTAACTATCTTGGTAACATCCCCTGGAATCCTGTAGTCTGCTGAGACAATAGAGTTCTCTGCCAATCTAAGTACTCCTCCCTAAACTGCAGATCTCAGGATTCCATATGATGTTGTCAGTTAAGTGGAATTATAGTGCTATAATTGTGTAGTGTGAAAAGACCCTAAGTCTCGGACGGAGTCATACTGTTTTTTCTTCATCACTTTTTTGCAGCTTGATGGAAGTACTGCTGCCTAGCTTTCAGCAAAGTTGATATTAGCCTCATATCCCTTCTTTTATTTCTTCTCTACTACAGTTTGCTGAAATGTCTCTTTCTAAACTAGATGGCTATTGTTTTTTAAAAAAAATATTGATCTGTTTCAAAGGTACATGTATTCAGCATGTTTGTACATAATATTTGGACAAGAAAAATATTTTCAAACACACATGTTCATTATTTCTTTAGTGTCAGATTCCAGCATAATATGTTTTTGTTCCAGGACTTTTTAAAAACAAAACAAAAATAAACAAAAATTTACCAACTCTTATAGAAACAAATTCCAAACTGTGTTAGAATAAGAAAAACAAAAGTGACTAGGCCATCCAGGAGAACAAAGCAAAGTAAACCATTTGGTAATGTTTGTACTTGATATAATTCAAAACACCAGAGAAGTACGCAATCTTTTGAGTTCTCTGGGGTTCTTCAACATGCTGTATGATACAAAAAGTAGGGAATGGAGGTAAAGTCCAAAAATTAGGCCATGGGATTTTCAGTTAGGCTCAGTTATATGGACACCCCAATCTGTGTTAGAATAATCAGTTTTAGAGATTTCCCCAGAAATCAGCATTAAAATCAGAACAAAGCAGCTCTGGATATAACCAGGATTACACACTCAACATATAGAGGGCAAGGATGGAGATCTGAGGAAATCAGGAGAAAAACATCTGCAGAAGGAAGGAGAATTATGGAGAGGAAAAGGATTGCCCAGAAAACAAAGAAAGTTCTGTTCTCTTCTCTGTGTGAAGTGAGGCATCCATATCAATAAATAACAGAGAAATTGTATGAGCTGTCTTGGAATTGTTGGCCGTGGGGTGAAAGAGTGGCAAGGACACCACTCTCGAGATTCACTTCCCATGTGCTGTGAAGGATATTTGGATTACATTCCTGTGGGGATTTTTTGTCAATAACTGCAGATTTTACCTTTCAAATCATCTGCATTCACCCACAGTCACCCATTTGGTTCCGGCTTCATCTCATCCTCACACACAAGCATTCCTGTTCCCCCTGTGGTATGGAGGATATCTGGATCAGGCCCCTGTATCTGTTTTAGTAACCACCAATTTTAAGATGAGGCTTTCTTAGCTAACTCTGATTTCTCATTCTGTTATCATGAAAGTCACCAAAAGTACATGCCAGAATTTAAATTTACATAGAGCCACATGATCCCAGCACTGCTGTTTTCTTGTTCTTGTTCCACTCATCTTTATTCATATTTTTCTCCCAGTGGCAGTGTAGGAACCAAACCCTGGGACAAGGGGTAGAATGTCTCCAAAAACTCATGCGGGGAGAGATCTGCCTAATCAGTCCATGAGTTGCCACGTTTCCACAGACTTCCAAGAAGAGATGGACAGGGCTGGCCCTAACATTAGGCAGAGAGAAGTGGCCACCTCAGGTGGCTGATCCAGAATGTCTTGAAAGAGCAGCAAATTGTGTGATTGCATTGCTAACGTAAATTAAGTGTTGCTCTATAGAGGAAGCTCTACTATTCTCCCTCCCCACAAGATACACTGCTTTTCTCACATCAATACCCACAAATGCACACACTCTCCCTCAGCAGTTGCACTCATACATGGCTAAACAAACATCCCAACTTTTTCTTAAGACAAGCACAAACTCGAAGAAAAACTTTGAAGTGCTCCCTACTGTTGCCCTGTCTCTGCCTCTCCTTTCTTCCTTGCACACTTAGCAACAGGAAATACTGGGGCTGCTTGCCTCTTCACCAGTTCTGATTGGCTGATAGGATATTCCACATACACCATGACTGCCTTCCACCCACTTTTTGATTGATTGCGCTCAAGGGAAACCATCCAGTAATTTTAATCCTGGTGGTGAACAGATCCCATGCTAGAGTTCTGAATCCTGAATTCTGTCAAAACAGGCAGCATACCAAGACCCTTGAAGGTTCCCAGGTGCATTCCTGTAATTCTTGGAATGCTAGGAGAGGATGGCATAGTGCATATTCTAAAATGTTCCAATATTTTAGAAATCAGAGGTATATTCTTGACTATGGAATTCACTCCCCATGTCTAGTGGGATGCTAAGACTATGACCATTTCCGCACTAGACTGTTACAGTGCTATTACTCCACTTTCAATATCCTGTGGAATCCTGGAGTTTGCAGTTACAGGAGGGACGAGGCCCAGGATTCCATAGGATATTGAAAGTGGAATAATGGTACTGTAACAGTCTAGTGCGGAAATGGCCTGTGTTGTTTTGTGTGGCCTTTGGTCTTTAAAACCAGAGGAGGCTGCTTAATCTTTTTAGCTGTTTGGTTTTTAAACAATTATTAAAGAAGCTGCTTTAGCCTGTTTTTAAAACTTTTTATTTAATGTTTTAAATGTTTTTATCTGTTGTACATTGCTTTGGAAGCCTTGATGGGCTGAGAGGCAATAGATAAAAGCTTATGAATGAATGAATGAATGAATGAATGAATGAATGAATGAATGAATGAATATATGTCATCCCCATAACCAACACGAAGGCAATCTAAAGTGAGTATTTCAGCCACAGAGAATATCAAAATCTCCTTTGCTGTTATTAATCAAACCAAAAGATGTAAGCAAATACCTAGTCAAAGGAGAACTCTCTTCCCAAACGTGATTTCACTTCACAGGTTCCTCACTCGATTTTAGCCATTGTATTTCTGGTATGCCACAAATGAAAGAGTCAATGTGTTAATAATCGTATTCACCAAAGCTTCCTGTTTTCTGTTTTCAGATGAGTGTTTATCTGTAATCAATTCCTTTGAAGAAGAAGGAACATGAATAACAGAGCAGGCAGGACAGAGTGTCAAAGAAAGGCCAAGAGGTGAGAATGAGTTCTGCTGGGAACAAAGCACATCCCAGCAGCAAATTAACACGCTTGCCCATGTGCAGCACTGACTCCAATAGGGAAGTCAATGGGGCCCAGAACTGGACTTTAAAGATAAGGGACAATCACCTGGAGCCAATTTATCACTCAGCAACCCAGCTTCTCCTGGGGGAGACAACTGGAAACCTGGTATCCAATGCATCAGAAAGCTTAAACATTTTTGGATTGAGGTGATATATTTTTCTTTAAAAAAAAACAGTGAATGGATGGAATGTTTCTTGGGATTCTGAAGGAGCACTGAAGTGAAACTAACAACTGATTCTTCTATATATATTTTTTAACTTTAAAAGATATGCACATGTTTTTGAGAGCATGAATGAACAATGTACAGTGATAAGATACTTAGAATTCTTTGCTGTTGAGCTTGGTTGCTGTCTTCTTAAAACACATAAGCTCTCCAGCAGAAAGTTATACCTCCTCAACAATCCCAGGATTCCACAGGCCAGAGCCAGAACTGTTAGAATGGTTTAATATTGCTACAGTCATGTGGTATAGATTCACTCTGGGTATGCATGCTGTCCTTTCTCCTGAAAAGTAGGGCCATTTCCACACTAGACTGTTACAGTGCTATTATTCCACTTTCAACATCCTATGGAATCTTGGGTTTGCAGTTTAGGGAGAAGCCTCAAACAGTTCTCCTTCTGGAGTCTATGGGGGCAACTGTAGTTGAATATTGCAAACACAGTTGGGCTTTAAATCTCAAAATACGTATTTTAATAACAGCACATGAAATTATATATTGAATTTGACACATATCAACTGTTCTACAAGTTCCATGCATCCAATGAAGTGCCATTGCAGGAGCTGATTGCAGGATTGTTCTAGATGTACTGTTCAGTGTTAATGCAGTATTTGGTGGAGCCTTAGAGCTTTAAATAAAAAGAAATACAAAACAGAAGAAAAAGCAGTATAGAAATTACACTACAAAGAATTTACCCCTTTGTTTCCACCACCACCACCACCAAATACACAACTGAAAATACCACAACCTTATTCAAAGTGAAAAAGGCCTACTCCATAACCATGGCAACTCCAGCTCCCCTCCATCTCCAGTAATCCCTCCTTCTGAACTCAACTAGGCCCTTCCTTGGGGTCAAATGAATACTCATAGGAGGTTACATGAACACACTGGGCCAAATGAAGACTTATAGGGAGTTACATGAACAAACTTCACCCCATACTAGCATATCTGCCCTGCTATGAGTGCTTTAGGAAAAGGGGATGTCAAGAAGGAGAAGATGGTAGTTCTACTCCCTAACTACATAGCACAGATAGGACAGAACAGGAGGAAGAAGCCTAGCTCCTGTGGCTATTAATCCTCTACTCTTTTATATCTGAATCTTGAGGGAACACAGCCATATCCTGAATCTCAGAGTGCTTCTTCTCAGAGGTAGGAATATCATTACTAAAACATGGGCTCAGGGGAGATGTTCAGACCACATTATCTCTGAATTTCTTGAAAATACATTAAATTTACTTTTTGCAATTTTTCTCTTTCTTCTTCACCTATTTTATCTTTGTGATGATATCTACCTATATAGAGAGTTTGCTCTCCATATCTTCAGATTCTGCATCTATGGATTCAACCAACCATGGCTTAAAAATATCCCCTCCTAAAAAATTGCAAAAAGCAAATTCTGATTTTGCCATATTATATAGGGGATGCCATTTTACTACAATGTATTTGGGACTTGAGCATCCACAAATTTTGGTGTCCACGGGGGGTTCTGGAACTAAACCCTAGCAAATACCAAGGACTCACTATACTATTATTTACTTGTATAGTATTTCATATATCTGAGCTTACCACTAAATAAAACACCATTCATGGTGGCTAGAAATTTGCTGTCTCTCTCTCACTGTCAATCTTTCTATCAGTCAATCACTCCAAATCTTATCAATGGGATTCACCAGCAGGTGCCGACAGAATTGCAGCACAATTATTGCACAGTTAAAACAACATTAAAACTATGGCCAAGAAGAAAGGGTATAATGAAAATACTGGAGTTAATTAAGAATACCAAAGTTATTTTAAGCTTACGTGCGTGCACAGAGATACCAAGTTAATTGTATATGCTCCACATTTCACAGATGTGAAAACCGGGACACACCTGGTTAAGCAACATGAGAATGTGGTCAAGGTAGCAAAGATTATTAATGAGGAAGAACAAAGAAGCTAGGAGAGGCTGCAGCAGCTTGCTTTTGCTTGAGTCTACTGTGAAGCATAAGATTCTGCCCTCTCTTCTCCCTTCTGAGTTACTGGAGGGCAAACTACTTTTGTGCTTTGAACTCGGTATGCAACAATAGAACTAGATGAAGGATAAAGGATGACAATGTGAGCAACAGAGAGAAACTGGGACATCTTTAAAGCTACTGAAAAATAGGATGACAGAGGATTAATTGGGACTGTCCCTACCAAATCAAGACTGTTGGAGGGTATGTATTTGGAGTCTCAGATACAGTGCTTTGCATGTTAGTAAAATGCAAAGCACTGATAAGAGAAACACTAACTTTTGAAAAAGATATCTGAATTCAAGATAGAAAATGAGTAGAATCATAGAGTTGGAATTAGTGTCATAGGCCCCCAAGTCCAACCTCTTGCTCAGTGCAGAATCTCTAGCTAAAGCATTCCCAGCAGGTAGCTGTCCTGCCTTTGAAGATGTCCAGAGAAGGAGACCTGACCACCTCCCTAGGCAATTGGTTCCATTGTCAAGCTGCTCTTACTGTCAAAGAGTTCCTTCTAATCTTCAGTCCTGTAATTTAGTAACAAAGTTAGGCAGGTAAAGTTGTGATTGGAGAGGATCATCATTTAGACATCACCCCACCATGTTAGACAATTCCCAGACTCCCAGTTGTTTACCTTTCTTTCATCCTTTGTTTCCTGTCACTTATATCTGAGTATTTCCAGTTCTCACAACACCTTCTGGTGCTTTTGTTTTCCTTCTGTGGTTAAAAGTCGGTACTGCAGCCACAATGTTGTGAATTCAATCCTGCAGGGCTCCAGGTTCACTCAGCCTTCTATCCTTCCATAGTTCAGTAAAAAAATTGGGGGCAATTATCAAAACACATTGTGAACTGCTTAGGGCAGAGCTTTCCAGACTTTTCATGTTCACGACATACTTTTTAGACATGCATCATTTTGTGACAGAGTAGTTCAGTAAGTGGAGGCAGGCCCTCCATCTGAACCTGGCCTACCACTGCCCTCACCGGGTTTTTCCTCAGCCCAGGGTGGCAGCGGTGATGGTGGGAGAGGCTGCCCCTCCATCTGGACCTGGCCCATTGCTGCCCTTGCCAAGGCTTTCCTCAGCCCAAGGCGATGGTGGCAGAGTCAGCCCCTTCACTTGGGCCTGGCCCACCGCAGCTGCAGAAGAGGCAGCTCCTCCAGTCATTATGTTCATGTGACAAACCTTTATACTGAAATCAACACACTAACTTGTCATGACACACACTTTGGAAAGCTCTGACTTAGGGAATGCTTCACACTGATAAGCAGTTTAGAAATGTAACTGCTAACTGCTGCAATTGCTCTGATCTTCTCCCCTTCTCTCAGATACACAGTAGCATGGAGCAATAAAGTAAGTAGCCATTTAGTACTTTCAAATATGGCCACAAACAGATACAATGTTGCAATCAACAATTGCCTTTCAACACTATGGAGTGCACTAACTAAAGTCTGTCCTTTTCCTATAGTGGCCATCCTGCATGTCATAATACATATCCAGCAAATATGCTATGACAGAAATTACACATCGTGACAGGATCTGAACAATTTTATCTTCAAAATGCTGGGAAATTTTTTCAGAGCAAGCTGCCAGGTGGTCTGAGTTTTCCTCTTTTGGGCCAGCACGTAAAAGGCCCCTGACCACTCAAAACAGCCGTGTTGACCAGCTCTTTGCAGGCACAACTGCTTGAATCCTGTTCACAAGTTATGAGATCTTGAACTGGAATAAATCTGGTTACTTTTGGGATTCAAGAAAAGTGTAACCCCTCTAGGCAGCACTCCAAATAAAGTTTCCCAGGGACAGCAGATTAGACTGGTGCTAGGAAATAGTGTCTGAAATGCTCTCCCATATTGAAAGAAGCAGGTGTGGCAGAACCCTTAGAGATTTCTCGAGCTACCAGGATCTTGGCCATTGTTTATTTTTCCCACAAAAATGAAAGATGACTTAGAGGAAAAGTGGAAATCGATCTTGTTAATACATAATGTTTTTTATAAGTGCAAACATTTATGTTGTTGGCTTTCAGCTAGTCAAATCTATCACTTTTGTGCCTGTGAGCTATTCACAGTACAGATGCCAGGAATGACTGACTTGAGGAGTTATCCCTCAACTCTAGTGACATCTCTCAGATATCAAGCATTCATTCTCACACAGCATTACATATAAATTGTAAAGCCTTTTCTACAGAATCAATGTCTTATGCCTGGAAGGCCTAGAAATCTACTGAACAGCAGGAACTTAGTTATTATCCATTTCCAGTGTTGTTAGTAGTTAAGTGTTTATAGTGAATTAATCTTTCTCCTACCAAGAAACATCATTAATTACAAGACATACAGCTTCTCGTGGATTATGTGTTCCAGCTGAGGTCCTTTTCTGACCCTCTTGCCCTCTGAAAGGGTGCAAATACATAGCTTTTCAAGTGGCCAACCTAAAACCAGATATATAGACCAAAAAATATTAAGAACAGCTACCACATGGAATTGCTTTATGGATGGGCTATCTTCTCTTGTCAAAATTATATACAGAGGGAATTTAGAAGCAATGGACACAATACTGAATATGTGTGGAAGGAGGGAGTGAGGGAGACTGCTTTAAAATGATTTAGGTCATTGGCTCCTTTGCATCAGTATTGTCTAAATGGACTGTTAATACTTCTCCAGAAATCCCAATATAAAATCTTTTCTTACCTAGAGAGGAACCTGGGAACATTTGCCTGCCCAGCGTGTGTTATTTACCATATATGACACCTTCTTTTTTCATTCAAAACAATCAAACAAGATGAAGTCTTGTGGCACAGAACAAAGGTAAATGGAAAGAGTTAGGATACGAATATGAAATGTGTGTGTGTGTACGTGTATGTAAGTAGAAAAACAAATATAATAAATTTCTAAAAGAATCAATTGTTCAAGTTAATGCTACACAGCACAAACTACGAATAGCATCATGGGAGAAAGTCCATAAAACATACATCATTTGTCAAAGAAGAAAAGTTGGCCTAAAGTCTTATCAATTCTTCAGAGGCCTTTACACTAGTCTTTATCAGTGGCCAATGTAAACCTTACGTTGTCCAATATTTCCTCTAGACAAAAAGCTGAAGTAGTGGCTAAAAAAACTACATAATCATATTGATATTCAAAGTATACATATTTATAAAGACACAACTTCAATCCAGTATAATCCAACAACTTCAATCCAATACAATCCGACAATAGAGTACAGAATTATACAAAATAAAAATGCTTCTTCTCCTTCACTCCCCACAGCCTAATACCAACAATCAGAAATTATTTATATATTAAGACTTCCACTCCAACCTCCATGCCTCATATCTTGTTAATTACAATATCTTGAGTCAAGGCTACAATCTGGTGTGAATTTACAATTGATGAGCCTTTAGAGATAAGATGCTTCTTAAAATACCTGACCATATAGGTTCACTACAGATAACAATTATCGTAACTTAGAATCCATTATATCACATATAAAAATAATACACTTTCAAACATAAGACACAAGAATAAGACAAGCATAAAGGACATCTTTCAAAAAGAAATAGATTAACTAGCACAATAAATCCTACATCAGAAGAACAGTTGTGAAAATGCTTTAAAAGACAACAAAAATCTAAACATGAACATTATAGATTGTCTACATCATGATGGATACTGTGGCATAGCTTTTGTGTCACATAGTGCCTTAACAGTTCCTCTCAACGTATTTCTGCTCCATGGAACTGTTTGGCAGGATGAATCCAAGATATTTTGCTGCACTGAGAAAAGGAGAAACTGATGAGTAATGCAACATACACAATTTTATGCTCCAAGAAAGACATGAGCTTGAGAAGTTACTTTTTCAAAGTAATTAGGTATACTCTTAACTTCAGGATCCCAAAATTAATTACTGTTAACAATGTCCACATTTCAAACAATGGTGTTTATGCTTGTGAAATCAATTTCCAACTTCTGACAATTAAAGTTATCAAATTAAACCAAATGTTCCAAGAACTGGGTGCCTGTAGTGAAGAATGATGAGGGAGCTAAGTATGTTTAGTATCAGTAAGAGAAGACTTGGGATGGTTTTGAATACTTGAAGAGGTGTCACATGAAAGATGGAGCAAGCTTGTTTTCTTCTGCTCCAAAGAGTAACACCCAAACTAATGGATTCAAATTACAAGAAAGAAGATTTCGACTTACCGGTAATGTTAGGAAGAACTTCCTGATGGTAAGAGCCATTCAGTAATGGTATAGACTGCCTTAGAAGGTGGTTAGCTTTCATTCACTGAAGATTTGTAAACAGAATTGGATGGTTGCGAATGTTTCAGCTGTGGAGTTCCTGCTCTGGCTGGAAGTTGAACTAGATGACTCATGAGATCCATTCCAATTCTACCATTCTATGATTCTGTGTAATCTTATAAATGTGGAATTTGTGTGATTCTTTTCTCTTACAAACAGAGGCCATTTCCGCACTAAACAATTACAGTGCTTTTATTCCACTTTCCCTCAACTGCAAAGCCCCGGATTCCGTAGGATGTTGAAAGCTGAATAATAGCACTGTAACAGTCTAGTGCAGAAATGGCCAGAGACTAATATCACTCTATAATGTTCCTAGGGGAATCTGAACAGTCCTCAGTTCCTATAGACTATCTGGTTCACAAGTGGTTTTATCTGTAGGCTATAGTAGAGACACACCTGGGCCACCTTTTCTGAAACAAAGTCCATGCCAGCCCAGAAATTTATAAAGTAGTGCTCCACAGTTGAAATGCTATCCTTGCATAAACTCTTGCATAAACTCTCCTTTATTTCAGTCTTGTGACATTCTGACCTTGCAAATGTTACTTGTTTGGGTTACAGCTTTCAAAGCATAATGTGATCCTAAAGTGAATTATCATTGGGTTTTCTTAGAAAGATTTGCTCCAAGGGGTTTGCTGTTGCTGTCCTTTGAGAAGAAGAGAATGTAACTTGCCCAAGGTCACTCAGTGGATTTCCATGACCACGTGGGGATCGGAACTCTGGTTTCTGGGAGTCCTAATCCAACATTCAAACTACTACATCACTCCAGCTTCCCGTTTCTTTACATGCATGGAGCATAATCTTACAGTTTTCAGTATTTATGTGCAATATACGTAACTGCAGACGGGGTGGTTAGAATCGGAGCAAAACTGATTGAAGAAAGTGTCAAATGTAGTATTAACACTGGTTATTAAAAAAAAGTGTTGGTGACAAATAGCCTGGGCAATAAGTAAGGATGTTAATATGCAGCTAGCATTGTGATATAAACATTTGCTCAGCTGTCTGTCATTGTAATTTATCTTTGAATTTTTAAAGCTGATGAGCCCTGTTTTCAAGTGAGTGTTTGTTTTTTTTAGTTCTGTTATGCTGAAGCCACAGAGAGTCCTGCTCCACCCTGTGGACTTGATTTGCAATAACCAACATATGCATTCAGATCTTTGGTGATAGGCAGGAACTTGTGATTATATATTTTTTTCCTTTTCTTTCCCTTTTTCCCCCTTGTTTTATTTTCTAATTTTATTAAATAAGAAAAACAGCACAATCCAAACATCCAAAACACCAACAAAAAATACATACATACAAACATTAACAAACCCTTACATGTGTCTAAAACAAGTACTAACAAAATGTAACTAAAATCAGTTCCCACCCTTATTGCAAACAGTTCATATTACTTAAGCGTTTACACCTAACTATTAAGTCAAACCTTTTATACCACAATTATTAATTTTTGCTTATAACTTATTTTAATTATTTAATTATTTAATTTCTCAAGTTCCTAATTCATTGTTAACTTATTCTAAATTACTTTAGACTAATGATCAATCATTGAAAAATAATAATCATCTATATAAAAGGAACTTGTGACTATATTTTTATTCAGCAATCTCCTACTCAAATGTCCCTTTGAAATGCTTTTGCTCACTTTAAGGTCAGTGACAGGAGGAAATTGATCACGCACCCAAATGGGACATTTGGGGCCTTTCTGCTCTACACTGTTATAGTGCTATTATTCCACTTTCAACATTCTATGGAATCCTGGGGTTTGCAGTTTAAGGAGGGGACTTTAGAATTCTCAGCCAGAGAGCTCTTTGGCCTCAGTAAACTACAAACCCCAGAATTCCACAGGATGTTGAAGGTGGATTAATAGCACTGTAACAGGGTAGTGCAGAAAGGCTTTTAGTCTGGTTCCTCAGCAAAAGTCTGTCTGACATGGGAGACCCCACTAGAAGCACTGCTTCCATCACAGAAGCACACAATCCCACCATCATGTCAAGATAGTTCCATAGTGAGATAAATATAAGCCACAAATAAATAAATAACTTTTTGTTTGGTATAAAATTACCATGTTTAATATAGTCACACTATTCAGACAATAGTTACAAATCTAACTTCCTTCTGAAAATCTTTTTGATTTTTTATGTTATAAATTGAACTACAGGGACTTGAATGGTAAGAAGCCTTTTTGGTTTTATCACTGTACTCTGAGCAAGCAAAAAAGCAATAAAAATATAAGAAACCGTCGACATTAGGGTGATGGAGAAAAATATTGTCTTGTCTATTCTTCCACTGAGTCAAGCAGATATAAAACATTCATTCCCATAAAAAGAACTGCATAAAAGGATACCAAGACCAGGAATTGCTATGACCAGGGAGTGTACATTCTCTTACAAAAAACTCTTCCTTTTACAGAGGGGAGTAAAAGGGGAGTAGATATGTTTTAAACATTTTATTCATCACTGTAAAATAAAATATTTTATAATCCTTTTTTTTTTGTCCTGTTTGTGTTATCTGGAATGAAGAAAGGCACCAGTGACAGAGAATAGTAGATATCATGTTAGATATTGAGTGGATGAATGAACCCCTGACATTGTGGGTGGCATTGTGGGTGGCATTGTTAGATCTTGTCCTTGTGTTTGCATCCATGTCATCTCGCCTGTGTTGGTGGTGAGCATCTGTTTGAGGTTGGGAGATTGGCAAAATACAGTAGAAATCATATTTATCATCACCTGTGCATGCAGTAGGGACCTGCGGCCAATCTTTCCTGTGATTTTGCTGGGCAAGTTTCCCAGAATGTTGCCACAGAATAAGGAAG
Organism: Ctenosaura bakeri; assembly: GCA_948474755.1. NCBI lineage: Eukaryota > Metazoa > Chordata > Lepidosauria > Squamata > Iguanidae > Ctenosaura > Ctenosaura bakeri. The sequence continues at coordinate 74,456 of CAOLHI010002240.1, forward strand.
TATAGAAACAAATGCAACATATGTTACAAGTATAGACATGAGATCTGCATAATTTTGCATTATATAATCTTTATTATAACTGCTCAAAATCACTTTTTCTAGGTTGGTCTGCTAGAGTAGCCCAGAGATGGTTTTCTCCATGAAGCCATTAATTTAGAACTTTTGTTCCTGCTTTCTTTGTATCACCTCTTTTTTAAAAAATAAAATGTTTTGTACTTTCAATAACACATTTTCTTGTCATTCTGCTTCTTTATGTAATCACTTGCACCTCAGTATCCAAAGTTTCTCTAACATGTTGCTGGCACTTTCAGATATAGCAGGTCCATTTGGTCTCTCTAGTTTGTCTTTATTTGATGTAGGTATGCTTGCATTCTCAGTTGTTTCATCCATCACTGATCAAGACCTTTAAAGCTCTGAAGATCTCTTCTGTTCCTCCAGTAGACAGCTGCATCATCATTCTCAACTGAAGCTTTGACAGATGGTAACTGGGCCTGGGACTCAATTTTGTTTCTGAAGATTTGACATTTGCAACCTCTACTGTAACAAGTCTTTGACTACATATACTGAGCTAATATACTGCTTCTTGTATTCTTTATTTACATAGTTCCATTCCCAGATGGCAAGCCAGAGTATACAATATTTTCTTTCAGTTATGTCCAACAATACTTTTGAGTCTGCAATGTTAAAAAAGAAAGAGTATTGTGTATCTTTAATTCCTGTCTCTAGTTCTAGTAAACATAGATATCTTATGGGATTTCTACTCTTATCTCACAGAAATCATATATCTTACTATACAAATGACAGTCCATTGTTTAGACATTCTCCGTGAAGGCCTGCCAAGTCTAAGGTTGGCTTAAAGGCCAGACCCATAAGAAAGCAGAGCAGGGGGTCTGAAGATGCTTGTCAGCTGCTAATACTTAGACAGCAAGCTGAGTAAGCACAAAGGTCACTGGGTCATACTCCATTATGGTAAGATATACTGCTTTTCTTATGCAAATTACAGTAACTGTTTCTAAACATGCATCTGTACAATGAAACCTAGGAGGTATAGAATCAATTAGTTTCTTTGGAACTTCACCCTCCTCCATGTGTCTCTTGCTGAGAGAGCATCAGCGTTCCTGATCCATAAAATCATTTATTTATTAGTTATATTAAATATTCATACTTAATAATATTAATAAAAACATTATTACTTTTTTCCTTGCCTACTTTGGCATCAAACTGTAATATCTGAAATATCTGAAATATCTGAAACTGAAATATCTCTGCTATTATATGAGGCCCACACTTATCATGATAACAAAATTCATTTCATGTGTCCTTTTATTTAAACTTCCGAAATGACACCCATAGGGAATATCATTCAGGATGAGAATCAAAATTTTGTGGGTAAGGAGGGTGAACCTTCCTCCACATGTTGCAACTCTGAGGAAAATACTGTCTCAAGAAGTTGCTGTTTAACCTGGAAAGAAACAATTCATTGGTTGCTGTGTACCTTCAAGTCATTTCAAATTATGGAGACCCTAAAGTGAACCTGTCATGGGGTTTTCTCAGCCTATGTGTGTGTGAGATATCCAAGGTCACCCTGTGGATTTCCATGTCCAAGCAGGGAATCAAACTTGGTCTCCAGGGTCATAGTTCAATGCTCAGACCACTACTCCATGTTGGTTCCAATGCACTGGTATCTAGAAAGAAATAACTTGAGCAGGGAGTTCATTAGGAATTTAGCAGAAGAGAAAGGAGAGCTAAAGCTTCTTTTTCATGAGTCATGGTCCTAACTACTTGCCATGTTGCTACTATTTTGAAAATAATTGTCACATTTTGTTTGGCTTGAAGACTTAGCACTGACCCAAATCTCTTGTCTTTTTCATCTACTCCAATTGTAGTGCAGTACAACTTAAATTTCTGATTATACCTTCTCAAGATGTCTGTGCCATTTCCTTCAAACACCAGCTTTCTAGGAGGTGCTTAATTAATCTATTAAAATTTACTTTTTGCTTCTCCCCTGGCATCATATAAAATCTTGCTGCTGAAAACTTGACAAAATGATACTGAATGTATCATGAAAAGTGAGACTGCAAGAGGCTCCTTTTCTATTTTTCTATTTGTTTTCAATAGCTCAGATAGGAATTGATCCTTGTAGGATTTTCTTTTTCAGGTGCCAACATAACTTAAGTGGTAAAATATCTTGATGTATATGCACGGGGGGCAGGGGGTGGGATGCCATTTGCTGTTCTTTAAAATGCTGGAACCTTGACCTGACTGCTTAATCTGAGCATAACCAGCATCTCAATAGCACAAAGAATTTAGCCCCCTCCTGGCTCAGAAATACAGTAAGCTGGGGCTTATATTGAGTCTTCAAAGAAAATTTAATGATGAGTTTATTGACCAACAAAATTACAACACTATTGGCAAGACAGTTCCATTTTCTTCCTTCATGTTTCTCAGTAGGCTGTAATTCTGGAGCTTGACCCCCAGAGAGCAATATTGCTTCATCTAGTTATTATATTGTAGTATCCTGCTGCTACGTAATGCTGAAATCTCTCTTTGAACGTATTTCTGCCATAATTATTATGCCACAGTCACATGCTTGCATCCCAAAACCTTGTACAAGAACTAAAATAGAAAGTATTAGAAGAGGGATTGATTGGACAAGGGCCTTGTGGGTAGCCATTCCCTTATGACAGGTGTAGGGAGAGTGTTACCTATGGATTCTATGTGAGCCATAATCTTCTTTGTACATTGCACCATATCCTCTCCAACTCTCACATTCCCCAGATAGAGGCTGCAATATGTGGCAGAGCTTGGAGTGCATGGAGGGGGAGCAGGCCTATGGCGCGGAGTGTGACCACGGTGCATGGAGGCATGGCCACAGTGCGTGGGGGCGTTGCTATGAGCCAGGATGCCCCAAAAACATTGCCGCCGGGGTGAACTGCCCCCATTGCCCCCCATCTCTACATGACTGTCCATACACCATCAAGGTAGGTCAGCAGGCCTCAAGAAAATAACATGAATAGGGCCTTTCCACATTGTTAAGAGTGGAACTTAAGTGTTAAGTTAAGAGGGGAACTTATAGGTATTATACATACCTATAATATAAAAAGACAAAGAGCTTCTCCAGTCTGTGTAGCAGATGGCACCAGTGATGTGACTCTGTGTGCATGTCTTCCATCTGTCCTGATTTGGCAGGGACAGTCCTGATTGATCCTCTGCCATCTCACTTTTTAAGTAGTAGTTTGCACTTAATTAACTCAACTGAGGAGAAGAGGGGGAGGAATTTTGTCTTTCCCAGTAGGCTCGGGCAAAAGCGAACTGGTGCAGCCTTCTCTATTCTTCCTCATTAATAACTTTTGTAATCTTAACCACACGCATGTTGTTGTTGTTTTGTTTTGTTACCTGCCTCTCCTCAAGTCTCGAGGTAGGGTACAACGTAAGCCATTTCCACACTAGCCAGTTATAGCACGATGATTCCGCTTTCAACATCCTCTGGAATCCTGGGGTTTACAGTTTCGGGAGGGGCCAGCCGGACTCTCCCGAAACTGCAAACCCCAGGATTCCAGAAGATGTTGAAAGCAGAATCATCGTGCTATAACAGGCTAGTGCAGAAATGGCAGTAGATACAATTAAAAACAAATTATGGCTAAAATACACTAAAAACACAAAGCCGTTTAAAATCCAAATACATCAAAATTAAAATATATCACAATTAAAAGGACAATTAAAAGGATAAGTACAATTAAAAGTATAATTAAAAATAGACTGAGTAGACCTGCTGGGGAAAATAGGTCTTTAGCACTTCTTTTTTTTTAGATAGCATATTTTGCTGTCAAATTTCTGCTAGCAGGTCATTCCACAGTCTAGGGGCAGCTGACAAGAAGGTTCTCTGGGTAACCATTGCCAGTCTAGTCCTGGCTGGTTTAAGTAAATGGCCCCCAGAGGACCTGAATATACAGGGTGGCTTAGTATAGGAGGAGGCAGTCCTGCAGGTAACTTGGACCCAAACCATGTAGGGCTTTAAAGGTAACAACCAACACCTTGTACTTTGCCTGGAAACTAATTGGCAGCCAGTGGAGTGATTTTAATATCAGTGTGATATGCTCACTTCTCACTGTACCTGTAATCAATTTCATAAAACACGTCAATTTTCCTCTATAACATCTTGGATGGTAAAGATATTGTGTACTTATCAACTGACTCAGGGTTCACTGACACTGCTCAATTATAGCATTATAATTCCATTTGAACTACCATGGCTCCATCCTATTGAATCCCGGGATCTGCAATTTAGGGAAGAGTATTCTCAGTCAGAAAGCTCTATTGGCTCACCAACTTACAAATGCCATGATTCCACAGGAAATTGTCATGGCAGTTCAAGTGTAATGTAGTGTATAACTATAGTCTGTAATAGTGTTGTGTGTATGGGCACCTGGTATAAGGCTGGTTCCCATGCTTACTTGGATAAAGACAATTCACTCTTTTGATGCTTCATAATTAAGGACAAGTTCCATTAATTCAACAGGAGTTCAACTTTTTCATCAGTTCTTCTTGTCTACAGTGGCTTGCTTGGAACAGTTCATATGCACATGTTTCTTACAAAGTGAGCTTGGCGGGGGGAAGGTGCTAAGCTAGGAGACAGACTTTGCAAGCAGAACGTGCGCAATCAGTCCCAAATGAGCCTCCTTAAGTCCTTCATGCTTCCTACAATACAGTACACAGGTTCCGCTTTTCACCCAAATCCATTTTCTGACAGTGCTCCAGTCCCTAACCTGTCAGATAAGTGGGGGAAGTCTGTATGTTTAAATATGTAGTTGTAACAGGCTTTTTGTAGCAGGATGAACTTTCAAAAGCAAAACATGGATTGTCATGATTAATATAATGTGCTAGCCAATCATCTATCAACCTATTGCTGGCTGATGGCCAAAAATTGCCAGGGTTCGTTTTTTCCCCTCAATAGTTTCAGGACAGTTTCAGGACAGTTTCAGAGTAGTCTGTAAGGGTTAGATATAATGGGCTTCCAGCAAAAGATTTTGTAAATTAATATATATGTAGAAAAAGGGAATCAAGAAAGAAGCCATTTCTGCACTGGACCGTTATAGCGTGATGATTCCACTTGCAACATCCTATGGAATCCTGGGGTTTGCAGTTTTGGGAGGGGCTGGCCAGCCCCTCCCGAAACTGCAAACCGCAGGATTCCATAGGATGTTGCAAGTGGAATCATCGCGCTATAACGGTCCAGTGCAGAAATGGCCGGAGAATCAGCCTTGCGGGACAGTGATCAGAGGTTGGAACGTTATTTCCCAGGGACCACACTGGTTGGGTGAATTCTGGGAATTGTAATCTTAAAACGTAAAGCTTCTAAGCATTGAGAGCGATACAGAGAAAACTACAGTCTGGAACAGAACAAGGAGAAGCATTGAGCTCTAGAAAGCATCCAAAATGCTTCTCCAAAGATCTAATATGGGCAGTGGATTTGGTGCCTTGCAGTAATGTTACAGTGAACATGTCCTCCTATACTCAAGTGATATATTGGTAAATGAAGGCAAACATTCATTCAAAATACTGTAAGCCTCTGAATTCCTCCGAAGCAAACAATACCTGGGTAAGCATTCCCCTCAGACATATCCCAACTTGGAGAAATAGGGAAAGTGTAACAATAGTTAAATTGCCACCTTTTTCTGTGGCTTCAGTAGCTACATGACCAGCAAAATTCAGCTGGACAGACAAGGATGGGCAAAGTATAATGCTTCAGTTTCTGAATGCTTTTACTCAGCATGCATTAAATGGCATCATTATTTGTCTCTAGAAGAGATACAAGACAGAGGTTTTTAAAAAATATTGTATAGATTAGAATAAACATGCTTAAGGATGCAAGCATGCAGCCTAATTCTCACAGTGCCAGTCTTTTGTGCTTAAAATATTACAAACACTTTAAATAATATTGCATGTTGCTTTCAGAGCAGGGGTAATTGAGTTGAAGAGATACTGTTAATCCCAATTAGAGCCTATTAATATCCTTAAAGCAATGAGAGGATTGGAATTACATAATCAACAGAGATGATAAGTGTTGGTGTTTTTAAATTTCATTTGTTTTTTAATGTAACTGAATGGACAAGAGCTAATTATCTATATAAATAAGAAAATGTGGTTATTTCACATAGAATCATAGAGTTGGAAGAAACCACGGACGCCATCCAGTCAAACCCTCTGCTATGCAGGAACACACGTCAAAGCATTCCCAACAGATGACCATCGAGCCTCTGCTTAAAAACTTCCAAAGAAGGAGACTCCTTCACACTCCAAGGCAGCAAATTCCACTGCTAGACAGCTCTGACCGTCAGGAAGTTCTTCCTGAGGTTCAGGTGGAATCTCCTTTCCTGCAGTTTGAATCCATTGCTCCTTGTCCTAGACTCTGGAGCAGCAGAAAAAAAGCCTGCTCCCTCCTCGACATGACATCCCTTCAAATATTTAAACATGGCTATTTAATATTTAAACACATTTGAGTTTGTAATAAGGAAAGTCCCAATGGATTGTTTGCTTGTATACAGCTGCCAGTTTCTCTAGCATTGCATAAATTAACCTGACCATTGAGTCTGCCTAACAGACAGAGGAAATATGGAAATTGACATGGCTAAACCCACTGTGAAATAGGGCCAGCTCTGCCATTAGTTAAGGCAAGGTAGGTGCTCGTGCAGCTGATGTGGAGTGTGGACAGACAGCTTGAAGGCACATTTAGAATTCTCTACCTGAGGGCTCTAGTGCCTCACAAACTACAAACCCAAGGATTTCATATGATGCTGCCATAGCATTTGAAGTAGAATCATAGCACTACAATTGTGTAGTGTGAAATGGCTCCAAGTTTCAAATAGGGGTGAGAGATGAGAGACGAATCAAATAGGTAGCAAAAAGAAATAAAACTATTATGATTTTTTAAAAAAATTAAATTAATGTACATGCTTCCTTATCCTCAGACATGGAACTCAATGTGGCTTGTAAAAGTTGAAGCAGATAGAGGGGAAAAATACATAAAAGCATACAAAAATTACTACCGAGGTATAATCACACTCTGTAGCATTAAAATCTTTCAAACCATGTCCAGTAGAAAAGATAAAAAAGAGTTGAAAAGAACATGGTTCAAAGCCCATGAAGTCAATACTCAAAATCCGTTTTGTAATTAGAGAAGTTTTCACCTGCCAAAGGAAGAACAGCAAAGAGAAAATCACTCTAACCAACCTAGCCCTATGCAAAGTGGGCATGATCAAAGGCTCACTCCTTTCAACCTTCAAAGAGGGTATACCACTACCATTTTTTGGAACCAGAAGTGACTTTTTTTACTTTTTTTTTTAAAGTCACGTCTAGATGAATGGGGGGTCCTCTTCTGCTGTTTTGGTGTGAGAGCATCCAGAGAGTAGAGGTTGAAAGGCCTTCCCCAATTGTCTTTCATGGTAAACTGCAAAGATTTTTTTTTTCTTTTTGATCACATACTCTAACCTGGACTGATTTGATCACATGCACTTTTTGATCACCTATCATAATCTACAGCAGTTCTAATATCAATGACCTTTGGATCCTTTTCAGCAGGCTTGCAGTTCCAGAATTGCTTGCATGTCAGAGTAGGATAGCTTTTCTCAAAACCTTGGAGACCTTGGAGTCGGGGAATACCCTGACCCGTCGGCAGAGTCCATAATGGCACAGCATGTTACACAAGATATAATTGCTCAGGATTAAGTCAAATGGATTAATGGGAAAGGGATTCAGGTCAGTTTGTGAATTGCTTTTCTCCTCTGTTGGTTGTGAAATTGGTCAAATCAAAAGAAAGGAGAAGTCAGAGATTCCATTGGAGCAGTTCATTGGTAAAAATGCAGGCAGGGGAACAATAGGAAGGAACGAAAAAGATGGAAAAACCAAAGCCACCACCCTGACCCCCACCCCCAAAAACAAAGACCACAAAAGATGCAAAGTTACTGTTTCTCCTAACAGGCAGCAGCTGTCAAACAGATCCAGCTGAGCAAGATTATTAGCCATCCATGTACCTGTTGTTCCTACCCATGATGTTGTGACCTGGCCTGCTCCTTCCCTGATCTCTCTTAGCAGAAGATTTTATGAAGAATCTGGTGGTGTCTGTATAGCCTCCAGCATGTGGATAGTAGCCATGAATAACTGGACAACGAGCCTTAAAAAGTACAGTCAACTTCCCCTTCAGACTGTGGTCCAACGTGAGAAGGCTGCAGGGAGGTGAAATCAGGTGAACATACATTGCATTGGCCAGGCTATTCATGTGGCTAGATGTGAATAGGTCTTCAGTTACAACTAAGGCTGCAATTCTATGCACATTTACCTGAGGTTAAGCCCCACTGAACACAGCAGAACCTGAGTACATATGCATCAGATTGCGCTGCACATCCCATGAAAGTACTAATAATAATAATAGAAGTGTTTCAGTGGCAGAAGTGCAATATCCTAATAGCAGTGGCAGCTGGGGATTCCAATATGAGTAGGGTGGTGAATCTTTTCCCAGTTTTAATGTCAGCTGTAAAAGACTGGCCCAAGGAGGAGAGGATAGAATTCAACACTTTATGGTACATTATGTTTGTGTTAGGACTTGGAGTTACAACATTAAAGCTTTTACTTACCTTGGATAGCATCTTCAAGGTCTGGATGAAATTGAGAATGGATTCTTTGCCTCACAAACACTGGAGCCATGTCTGTCAATGCCTGATAGATAAAACAAGTGATCAAGAAGGAAAATCATACATGGCATCTTATGAAATGATTTATCCATAAACACAAAGCATATCTTAGTTTGTTGTTTGTTGTTAATTGCCAGTTTTGATGTATATTCACTCTATGAATGAAAGATCTCCATGACACCATGTTATAAACAGCCCTGCTCAGGTCTTGCAAATTCAAGGTTGTGACCTCTTTGAGTAAGTCAATCCACCAGTAATGCAGTCTTTCTCTTTTCCTACTCCCTTCACCTTTACCAAATGTTATTATCTTTTCCAATGAGTCATATTGTCTCATGATACGTCCAGCCTCAGCTAGTCATTTTGTCTTCTAGGGAGCATTCAGGCAGAGGCTACAGAATCATAAAAACATAGAGTTGGAAGAGACCACAATGGCCATCAAGTCCAACCCTCTGCCATGCAGGAACAAACACTCAAAGCACCCCAAGCAGATGGCCATCCAACCTCTGCTTAAAAACCTCCAAAGATGATGACTCCACCACACTCCAAAGCAGCATATTCCACCGTCAAATGACTCTGTCAGGAAGTTCTTCATGATATTTAGATGAAATCTCTTTTCCTGTAGTTACAATCCATTGCTTCATATTCTAGTTTCTGGAGCAGCAGAAAACAAGCTTATTCCATCTTCAACATGACATCCCTTCAAATATTTAAACATGGCTTTTATGTCTCCTCTTAACCTTCTTTTTGTCAGGCTAAATATACCTAGTTCCCTAAGCCTCTCCTCATAGGGGATGGCTTCCAGACCCTTCACCATTTTGGTCACCCTCCTCTGGACACATTCCAGCTTGTCAATATCCTTCTTGAATTGTGGTGTCCAGAACTGGACACAGTATTCCAGGTGAGGTCTAACCGAAGCAGAATAAAGTGATACTATTACTTCCCTTGATCTTGACACTATACTCTTGTTGATGCAGCCCAGAATCATGTTGGCTTTTTGAGCTGCTGCATCATTGTTGATTCATGTTCAGCTTGTGGTCCACTAAGATTCCTAGATCCCTTTCACACAAGCCAGGTATCACCCATCCTGTTTTCAAGCCAGGTATCACCCATTCTGTGTCTGTGCATTTCATTCTTTCTTCCTAAGTGTAATACTCTACATTTTTCCCTGTTAAAATTCCCAGTTAAAATGTATTTTGTTAGTTTTGGCCCAGTTCTCTAATCTGTCAAGGTCATTTTGAATTCTGATCCTAAGCTCTGGGGTATTAGCTTTCCCTCCCAGTTTGGTGTCATCTCCAAAGTTGATGAGCATGCCCTCTATTCCCTCATCCAAGTCATTAATGAAGATGTTAAATAGCATTGGGCCCAGGACAGAACCCTGTGGCACCCCACTAGTCACTTCTTTTCGGGATGAAGAGGAGCCTCTGGTAAGCACCCTTGGTGTTCAGCTGGTCAACCAATTACAAATCCACCTAACAGTAGCTTTGTCTAACCCACATTTTATTACCTTGTCTGCAAGAATATCATGGGGGACCTTGTCAAAGGCCTTATTGAAATCAAAATACACTACATCCGCAACATTCCCTTCATCTACGAAGCTTGTAACTCTATTAAAAAATAAAAACAGATAAGATTAGTCTGGCGTGACTTGTTTTTGAGAAACCCATGTTAACTTTTAGTGATCATGGCATTCCTTTCTAAGTGCTTACGGACTGTTTGTTTAATTATCTGCTCTAAGATCTTTCCTGGTATTGATGTCAGGCTGACTGGGTGGTAATTGTTTGGGTCCTCTTCCCCCCCCCTTTTTGAAGATGGGGACAACATTTGCCCTCCTCCAGTCTGCTGGCTAATATTAGGATGTTGTAAAAGAATCTTAGGAGGCCAACCTTCCTCCTGCTCATATTCACACTGAGTTAAAAATAACTTGCCCTAAACCTACTGTCTGATAAACACTTCCTTGAGAGAAAGCCCCATTGGGTGCCACTTTGTTATACTCTCAACCAAAGCATACATTGGTATTTAGACAAGTTGGAAACATGTGCAATATGGAAATAGAGACAATGCTCAAACCAGGGTAACTGATAGTATATCCTTGGATCTGCAGCCTGGTTTTCACACAGTATGCTTACTGAGGAATCAGTGTAAGTTATGAAATCAGGGTCAAATCTCATATCAAATATTTGGCAACATGCAACTGGTGCACATGCTCAGATCATCTTTCAAGGTACGAGGTCACAGTATCCATACTAGATCTCATCTATAAAGCTCCAGAGGGTTACTCTTCACCTCAGCAACTTTAGGCTTCACTTTTGTCCTTGGGAAGCTATCTAAATATCTAAATATAGCAAGATTTTTTAAAATAAAATGATTAAAAGTCTTTATGATGACTAAATGGTTAATCTTCACCTCTGAAAATATGAACAGAACTATATGCTGGACATGGGGATCTGAGAGAGAATGAAATTCATCTTCAGAGGTAAGATGAACACCTTTCAAAAGGACCGTAAATAATTTGTGAGAGGTGCAGACACTGCAGAACAGAGGTGGGAAACTTCTTTGAGCTGTTCAGAGACATATTGGCTGCTCCACAGCCTATCAGAGTCCACATCGTTGCCCAGCTGTTTCCAAAGCTAGTCACAATGCCACCATCAGAGTTATCACAGAAATTCAGCAGTTTCTGTGGCAGCATTGGTTCTGCGGGGTAGAAGGGAGTCAGGGTGTCCTGTCACACCATACAGCCCTGTGAGACTGTGGAGCAGAGCTTCTTACAGGATACCATTGTAAGAAGAATAGGGGAAAGAATGCCTTTAAAGAACTGTGTTGTGTGCTGCCAAGGCCATGATTTGTGGAGTGGCTTATGGTGGGAAGGTGGTTAGGGTGTGTGCAAAAGATGGGGGCACTTTCAAGGGCTCCTTGTGGCCCGGAGGCTACATATTAGCCATCCCTTCTTCAGCACTAAAATGGCAGACCTGGCCCTCACTTCCTCTTCGCACCTTGCTTTAGAATTATACTTTCTTTCTGAGTTGCATGCATGCAGTCTGTTGGTTGTCCCATCTCCACATTACATTGTGTACATTCATGGCTGAATTGTGAAACTGTACTTAATACAACTATTGGCCAAAGCATACCCTCCAACTGTCCCAATTTGGCAGAGATGGTCCCAGTTTATCATCTGTCACCCCACTTCTTCTGCTTCTTTTAAAATATTCCAATTTCTTTCTCCTTCTCTCACTTTCTCCCTTTGGCCATTTCTGCACTAGCCTGTTATAGCGTGATGATTCCACTTTCAACATCCTCGAAACTGCAAACCCTAGGATTCCAGAGGATGTTGAAAGTGGAATCATCACACTATAAGAGGTTAGTGCAGAAATGGCCTTTGTCTTCAGCTTGTTTGAGTTCAAGGCACAAAAATAGTTTGCACTCAGTTAACTCAGCATAGGGAAAAGGAGAAAAGGGGGGAAATGTTGCCCTTCCCTATAGACCCAGGCAGAAATAAACAATTGTAGCCTTCCCTAGCTTGTCTGTTCTTCCTCGTCAATCACCTTTTCCAGCTTGATCGCACGCCAATGTTGCTTGCCCACATATGTCCCACTCTTCATCTGTGATATCCTAGCAAGTACATCATTATTGCCTTGGTTTACATGATTAAGGTCGTTCTCTTCATCTTTCTTTTATTCCCTTTCCCCACCTCTGTATTTTTAGTTCTTAAAATGGCATTTTAAAAGACACTGCAATAATTAACTGTTCAGCTGGAAATGTAAAAAGACAATTTGCCCTATTCCCTTTTTTAAATAGAATTATCATATAATGTAGGCTAAGATGGGCAAGCTTTTCCTTGGAAGTCAAGAAACAAGGTCATATAAAAAGCACAGGGCTTCCTCTCCCTGTGCCTCCCTATGTTCAAAGCAGTGGACTAAAGCAGCCTCTTGGCCCAGCTGCATGAATAGCCAGCTAAGCTAGCTATTCACTAAGCCAATGATGACAATAATAAACCCAGCTCTCTTCTCATGTGGCTGGCTGCTGGGCAGCTTTATGTCAGCAATTCCATTATATGCTTCATTCTCTAGGGATTTAGAAAGCACAGCCACAGGGTAAAATGCGTTAGAGGCTATATGTGTGGTTGCAGCAGTGGGCAATGGCACAGGGCCCCATATTCAGAACAACAAGTTGTATGAATTCATAAAGAAATATTACAATATTCACAATGATGTTGTTACTAAAAATGAAACCAAGCCAAGCTATGCCTTTCCAATGAGACAAACAGACTGCTGATACAATAGTAGAGCTTGGCAATGTTACATTTTGGATTACAGGTCCCAAAATCCCCCAGGCAGATGAACTAGAGATTCTGGAATTTGTAGTCTAGAGAGTGCTTTTGCCAAATTCTACTAAAATGGCACTGGAGAGTGGGAGAGTGGAAGGACTGAAATGACAGCTTCCTGATGGAAGTCTTTCAGTAGTTCTTTTTTCCACCATCTGTAACAGTCTGGTTTTTTTTTTAACCTTATGTTGCATTAATTACTCTAATTAGTATTTTGGTGACAGGAAGCAGACAGAAAGACTCTCACTTCCTCCCTCTTTTTCTCTTGGCAGGTTGTGCAACCCCCATTTTTAGAATGACTGATCTGTTGGCAGTGGGATGAGGAGATGGGAAGGATTCCTAGTGGTTAGATCTCCTTTCAGGGAAACTAAATGGCCTGCTGCTGAGCATAGTATTCTGCATCCCTACCCATCCACCCCTACCCTCCCACCAGTAAATCTTCTATTAAGATGACAGAAGTTCAGCATAATACTTACCAGATTTGCTGCTAGCATGGTAAGTGCATCCAGCATGGATGGGGCTTTTTCGGGTTGGGTGGTGGAGAGGGTGATCGCAGGAGAGACGTGATAATTATTTCCATGTAATGGGAAAGAACTACACTGTTACACGAACACTTGTAGAATGGGAAGCATGATTTATACTAGCTTGTTGTTGTTGTGTGCCTTCAAATTGTTTCCCACTTATAGCGACCTTAAGGTGAACATATCCTGCTTTGGTCAGACCTCATCTGGAATACTGTGTCCAGTTCTGGGCACCTCATTTCATGAAGGATATTGGCAAGCTAAAATGGTGAAGGGTCTAGAAGCCATGCCCTATGAGGACCGGCTTAGGGAGCTCAGTATGTTTAGTCTGCAGAGAAAGTTAAGAGGGGACATGATAGCCATGTTTAAATATTTGAAGGGATGCCATGTCAAGGAGGGAGTGGGCTTGTTTTCTGCTGCTCCAGAGACTAGGACAAGGAGCAATGGATTCAAGCTGCCGGAAAGGAAATTCCACCTGAACCTCAAAAAGAACTTCCTGATGGTCAGAGCTGTCTGGCAGTAGAATATGCTGCCTCAGAGTATGGCGGAGTCTCCTTCTTTGGAAGTTTTTAAACAGATGCTGGATGGCCATCTGTTGAGAGTGCTTTGATGTGTGTTCCTGCATTACAGGGAGTTGGACTGGATGGCCCCTGTGGTCTCTTCCAACTTTATTATTCCGTGATTTTATATCACAGAGTTTTCTGGGAGCTGAGAGTATGTGTGATGCACCCGAAGCCACTAAATAGGTTTCCATGGCTGAGCAGGGAATCAAACTCTAGTCTCCAAGGTCATAGTTGAACACGACTACACCATGCTGGTTCTCGGCTTGCAACCCCCACCCCCACCTTTACCATAACTTGCAAAAGAAGCTATGGCAACAGTTGTTGACCCTGCCTCACAGATCTGTCCAAGGATGGCATTCTATTAAACAGGGTGCCACTGAAGAGAAGGCTCTCTCTCCAGTTTTGTCTCATCTAACCTCCTAAGGCAGGGGCTGCTAGAGAAAGACCCTCCCTGCAGATGTGAAAGGTTCTGGTCATGGGCATTTTGCTGCCAGGGCAAAGATGATGCCTCCCTCTATTCCACATTCAAAAGCTGACTGGACTGATGGTTAAATCTTATGTTAACACTGGTAGCAGCAAGATCCGCCTGTGACAGTTTGATTCCTGAGGGAAAGAACAAGATAGTTCCTCACTCCTTGTACAAACATGGCTGGATGTCAGTACTGTGGATGAGTTAGCATCCTCCCCTACATCCGAGAGCAACAGGACACTTTAGGGGATGCAGAACAGCTAGAGTGGCATATATAGATATAGATATAGATATAGATATAGATATAGATATATATCTGTCCCCAGAGAGGGAAATGGCTCAGTGGGGCAAAGAAGGAACAGCTTTTGGGAAGGGGACTGCCATTGCCACTCCCCCAACACCTGCCCACCTGAGGCCATTTATTTTCTTTGCCTACTAGCTGCGCCAGCCCTGGCCAATATGCATGCATGCATGCATGCATGTATGTTTGTGCACAGCCCAGGCTTACAGTTAAATGGCATGCTTAAGCTTTTATCAGTAACCAAATGATTAGCAACTTATTTCTAATCCTCCTGAGGTTTTTATCATTTTAGCAGCTAGGGCTTGGAGGCAAACACACCAATTGGCAAATCTACTTCAATTAAACCCAAATAATCAGAAGGGGCAGGGAGCAGTGTGAGGAGTCAAATTTAGCTTGTCCCTTGTAGTCGCTCAGTTTTAAATAGTGCTCAACACCATCTGTCTTTGTTGTCTGTATATGTAGCTCTGCTGCCTTCACAACTGAGTCCCTTGTGGTTTTCTTACCTGCCTGGAAACTGTTAGTTCCATTCTTGGACAACAGCCCAAAATGGCCTTAGCTATAACTAGTGCATTACTGTGTATGCCAAGTGGCAATTGGAGTGATAGGAAGAGATGCCAGCAATGCAAGCATAAATCCACACCCCAGTGCACAGCTGCAGGAAGCAAAGGCTGGCCGCTCGCAGCTGAGATTTTTTTCATAACTCTAAATCTTCCATGCAGTTCCAATGGAA
Organism: Ctenosaura bakeri; assembly: GCA_948474755.1. Classification (NCBI taxonomy): domain Eukaryota; kingdom Metazoa; phylum Chordata; class Lepidosauria; order Squamata; family Iguanidae; genus Ctenosaura; species Ctenosaura bakeri. The sequence continues at coordinate 90,045 of CAOLHI010002240.1, forward strand.
AAGTTCGGGTTTAGAAAAGAAATAAGTAGTTGCTACCTTTAGAGAGTTGTTGGGCAGTTCTGAATGAAATGGTATATGGGTTGCAGTTATGATCCAACATGGTTGTCATTGGTTGTTATAATTTTATTACTTTAATCTTGGAAGTTCTGTGTTTTTGTGCAGTGAAACCTGCATACTGATGAGGGTGTATACTGTGTATAGGGGAAAATTTTATAATTTTATTATTTATATCCTCCGCTTCCTTCAAATAGGAAGGAAGAACATAGATTGTTTTTCATAGTTCTTCCCCATCTCCATTTCCTCCTCACAAGAACCCTGTTTGATAGGTTAGTCTGGAAGTCTTTTCTAACCTGCTGTACTCTAGATGTATTAGACTGCAATTGCCATCAGCCTCAAGCAGCAACACCATTAGCTGGGGATTATGACCATAATTTTCCAACACATCAGAAGCCACTAATGTGAAGTCTGGTCAAAGAAACAGTGGCTGGCCAAAGTAATTCACTGGACATCATATATAAGTGGAGATTTACACTGGGATCTCTCAGTCCTAGGCCATTTCTGCTCTCACAAGGGAACTGGCATTTATCACATCTGAGCAAGTTTTCACTGTATTCCCTGACCTGATATCAGTTTATGTCACATAATAGTATATTTGGACAAAATGATTCAATTATGTGGGAAAACTGCCTCATGACCATATATGATACTCTAAAATACCAGAAGCAGGGCAAGTTGAGGTGTATGTGAGAACAAGACAACTTGCTGCCAGATTGTTCCTGGGGGGAATTCCTCTAGCCAGGATCAAAATCATTTTCCCATGAATGGTATCTAGTAACATTTGAACATTTGAGCCTGGAGCAAGACTCACAAAATCTCATCATGTAGCCCACCCTACCCCACCCCCGTGGTGATGGACATCTGCAAACGCAATGCCTTTGCATATTCAACTATGTACTCTCCCTGCTCCTTTTTTGCTGGCAGACAATGTAGACAGGCCTTCAAAACTTTTAATTGATTGGGGTAGTGTAACGGGTGCACTGGTTTTTAATATGTAAGAGATTTTAATGTGTTTTTAATTGTGTTAAATTAATATTTTTAAGTGGATCATGCTCAGTTCCTTTCTAACTGTTGTACCTCCGACTCTTTCACCTTTATTGTTTTAATGTACAATGTAAGCCACTTTGAATCCCATATGGTAGAAAAGCAGGATATAAATAAAATAAATAAATAAATACCCATCAAGGCTACCATGTGAACTGGAAACATGTACTATTGAGGTTGTGCCTTGTGTGGAAGACTCCATGTGATAGATATACACAGAGAGACCTTCTCCGCAGATGTATGTGTACCAGGGAGCAGGACTACATCACAAATGCAATGCTGAAGGTGGGGCTACTCTATGCAACCTGGCTCCCAGCTCACATGCTGGTATGTATAGTAAGTAGAAGACCCAAATACATTGTGTTAAAATGTATTGCGATGTCGGATCAAGCAGAGACATTCCAAGTACCCACAACTGAAATGTCTTGTACATTATTTCACCTTCAAAATATAAACTTCAGAACAGATCAGCCAGTTTTCAATTATGTGCAGAATTGGTATGCCAACCCTTTCTATTTAAGCACATGAATAGATTTTCCTCCTACAGAGTTTCACAAAGAGATTTAAAAAAAAAAATGGGAGGGAGGCAGGGGAGCTTGAGCTAGGACCAGGGAAAAAATAGCAGCATGGCAGAACCCCAACATGAGACTTGAGACAGGGTGGAAATAAGACCTAAGCAAAGCAGCAATGAACTAATTACCAACTATTGTATGCTTTCAGAAGTGCTGAAGCTTTTCAAAGGAAGGAAGAGGTAGTGAGGTACTCTTCCTTTTTTTTTTTTTAATGGCCTTGATTCTGCCAGCACTTAGCTATTTTGGCAAGCAGCTTGTAGTGAGAATAATCTGAGATTATTCTTTTGACACAGGCCTGTGCTGCCAGAAGAACTCCTGTAGGAATCCAAAGATACCTGCTTAGGTCCATTATCTCCTGTAGAAAAAAAAAATAGAGAATCCACTTAGACCTTTCCAAGTCATCATCCTCTGTTAATTACTTGTACCAAAACCTGAACACTATTGGTATTCTTTATGGATTTTTTTGGGAAAAGGCCAGCTACTAAGGAGGTAATGAACAATGTGTCGTCCATTCAATGAGATTCAAGGTTCAGTAGATCACTGATGGCAGGTTAGGTCTGCAGTATGACTGCTCATTTTCTCCCAAGAGTCTTCAACCACTCCCTAAGGGAAAATTCTTAGCATCACTTTATAATTCACAAGAAGTGCCTGGAGCAGTATTGCACTGACATAAATTGAGCTGCTCATTCCCAGCCTCTCAAGCAGCACAAAAGAACAGAAACGTGTGTACTAGCAACTGCAATGTAATCCCAAATCCTTACCCCTCTGCCAGCCAGCCAAAGGGAATTTGCCCAACAAGATTTACTGAGATTAGCTCCATTAGCAATAAGCAGATCCAGTTGCTGGCCTAAATCCAAGGAGACATATGCAGGCCAGGTCGTGTGGCCCATGTGGTAGCGTTTATTGACATAAACTCACAGGCACAGCTGGGCTACAGAAGACTTTTTTTTCCTCATTGTTTAGGCAGCAAGCTAAAAGATCAGGGGCCTTTGTAAATAGTGAAAATAAACTACATATTGTTAGTCCAACAAGCTATTGACCAGTTAATCTCACTGGATTTTTTTAAAAAAAATTAGTTTAATTTTAATTAGGTCTAAATTTAATTTTCAGAGCATTAATTGTGTTAGGTCTGCTGTTGCAGTACTATGGGATAGAACAGGACTTCTTCAACCTCACTACCAAATCAACACCAAGGAGAAATAGGCTGTCATTGCTGTTGTCATGGACACATCAATCCTCAAAGAGCTCTCAATTTTTTACATATACAGGAGGTAGCGTATATATCACGCCCTTCAACAGTCCTGATATGGTAGGGACAGTTTTTTCAGCTGCTTTTAAAGTGTTCCAGTTTCTTTCATCTTTCTCCTTCTTTCATCCTTTGGCCTCAGCTCATTTCAGTTGCTGCAAACTGACTTCTAAGTGCATTCAGTTAACTTAGCAGGAAGAAGAAAGAGGGTGAAGAATTTTGTCCTTCCAAATAGGCTCAGGTTAAACAAAAAACCACTCCTGGAGTTCCTCCTAGCTTGTGCGTTCTCATTAATACCTTTTGCCATCTTCACCATGCTGTGATGTTGTTTGGCCACACATTTCAGTTTTCATCTATGCAATCTTGGAAGGTATGTACTAAAATAATTTTTATTGATTTACTGTAAGATAACACATACAACATATAAACCTCCTAATCTACAAAACCTAAAACAAGTAGAAAAAAGAACAAAACAGAACAAAAAAGAAAGAAAGAAAAAGAAAAAAAGAAATCACACAAAAAACTAACACACAATCTCCTTTACAACAAAAAAAATTCACTAAATTTAATCTAATTCCTGAATCCTAGTTAAATCTCTAACCCTTATAAAGTTCTCCCCAATTTTCCCAGACTGTAGGTACTAATTTAAAGATGACCACAACCTAAACAAAAATTTTATCTACAAAATTTTTATCTTCAAAATTGTTTGCAACCATTCACAAATTAATAGCCAATATTTTTTTGCATTTTTGCCCATCTAGCATAAATGATAAAAAGTCTCAAGTTGTTTATTACACTTCCAACATTTGTTTCTTATATCTTTATAAGTTTTAGCTAGTTTACCGGTGGTCATGTACCATTTAAAGATCATTTTATAGAAATTTTCTTCAAGATCATTACAACAGGTAAATTTTAGTCCTGTAATCCAGATTTCTTCCCATTGATTCAGTTGAATATTATCCCTTAGGTTTTGAGTCCAGTATTCCATCCATTCCTTTATCTGATCTTCTTCAGTATTATATCTTAATAGCAATTTATACATTTTGAAAATCAAGTGAGTGTCTTTTACACGTAGTAGCTTTTGAAATTTTATCTCTTTCAAAGTTAATTTTTCCTTGTCCTCTTTAAATTTTTCTCTCCACTGGAAATACATTAGCCATTGTAATTTATGTCCTTCTTGCTCCAAATACTGCAATTATTTAATATTTCAGGAGCCATGATGTGCCTTCAGCAGGTCTTTGTACCTTATCCAATTCTTAATACTACCTGTTTCCTTTCTATAAAATGACTCTTGTAGGGACAGCCAACCTCGTATGCTGGATCCAAACCTCCCTTTATATTTTCCCCATATTCTCAGTAACACTTTACTTATAATATGATTTTTAAATCCTGCATTCATTTTAACTTTACCATAACATAGGTATACATGCAACCCAAATTTTAATTTGTGTCTTTCCAATTCTGGTAACCTCTTGTTTTATAGTGTAATCCATTCTTTTAATAGGAAGTCTCAAAGTATAAGTATGGTACTCCTAATCTCCCTCTTTCTTTTGCATCAATTAATGCTTTCCGCTTTATTTTTACTTTTTCACCAGTCCACAAAAACTTTGATAGTTCTTTACGCCAATTTGAAAATGGAGTATCTAAGAAAACGATTTGGTATTGTTTGGAATAAATACATCAGTTTAGGCAAAACCATCATTTCAATAACTGATATTCTTCCCATCAAAGAGAGATTTAGGTTCTGCCATTTAATAAGATTTTTTTAAAAAAAATACTTTCCCAAACTTTAACGTAGTTACTTTCACATTACTTCACAAGGAGGTGATGGTCAAGGATTGTAGAGGAAAACTCAAAGAACATTTTGAATTTAATTCTGATAAGGAACTTGAAGATAAAATAGTTTGGGGTGCAGATAAGGCAGTGATTACGGGGATCTTTATTTAACTGAATGCTAAAACCCGGGGGGAAAATTAGTATGATTTCAGAGGAAATTAAAGTAAAAGAACAAGAATTAATAAACTCTTCATTAAGTAATAAGATAAAGAACCAGATAAAATTATTTCAAAAACAAGGTATGATATTAATAATGGATGAAATTAATAGGAAATTAGACTATCTGAGGCAAAGAAACTTTGAGGAAACAAACAGCCATGGAGGTAGTTAGCCTATAGATTAAGGAGGAAAAAACAAAAAGAATGATTATGAAACTGAAAGTTGGAGACAAAATGATAACTAACAAGAAAGAAAATTATAAATTATTTCATAATTACTTTGATTCACTATACAAAAAACAGGAAGTATCAAAAGAGCAAATGAATAATTATACTAGGGAATGTGAAATCCCAAAATTATCAGAAATACAATGAGGAAAATTAAATGAAGGAATCTTAATTGAAGAAATTAGAGAAGCAATTAAGCAACTGTAAAAAGGAAGAGCACTAGGGCTGAATGGACTGACTGCTGTATATTATAAAACATTTTGTGAATAATTAATAAAACCTTTATAAAAAGTTATGAATGGTATCCTTCAAACACATCAAGTCTCCCATAGCTGAAAAGAAGCAAATATTATATTAATACTGAAAGAAGATTGAGATCCCCTGTCAATTTAAAATTATAGACCCATTTCTTTATTGAGTGCAGGTTATAAGATGAACAGGTTGCTTACCTGTAACTGTGGTTCTTCGAGTGGTCATCCTTGCATCCCTAAGGTTGTTGGGTTTTTGTTTTCTTTGGCAAGACTCTATACATGAAGATCAATATGGCTTTTTGCCAAAATGACAGATTAGGAATAGTATAAGAACTGTGCTGGACGTATTGGAATACGTGAATTATCATAATGATATGAAATGTACCCTGATATTTTTAGATGCTGAGAAGGCTTTTGATAATTTAAACTGGTTGTTTGTGTTAAAAATCCTGAAGTGATGAACTTTGGAAGAAATTGTTTAAATTGGATGCTAGCAATTTACTCTATTCAGAAAGCAAAAATAATAATAAATGGCCACACAACATATTATATTAAGATTGAAAAGGGACAGATGCAAATTTGCCCACTCTCACCATTGTTATTTATTTTAATATTAGAAAATTTAAATAGAGACTTAAGGAGAGACAGAGAGATAAGAGGAATAAGGATTAGAAAGGAAGAATTTAAACTGAAAGCTTTTTTCAGATGACATAGTAATAAAGTTGGAGGATCCACTGAGTGGGCTAGTAATGATAAAACTAAAATCTAAACAAAAAGTATGAATACCCAAGAGGAAGAAGAATTATATATAAAATCAGGATTTGAACCAGTGAAAAGGATTAAATATTTGGGCATAACTTAAACACTGAAAAATCAGTAATTGGAGAGTATGATCTATTGGTACACTATTGATTTGGTAGAACCAAGGAAGTTTTAAAAAATTTCCACAGCCACACCAAATCTCCAGTTGAGAGGGTCAGGTTCATATATACAACGGTTTCTCCTAGCATAAATTGTGATTCAGATTCCTTCCTAACATGAAGAGTTAGCCGAAAGGAAGAAAATTCATGCTAGAATAAATACTTTAAGTGTGACAATGAAGCCCTTTGAAGTTTCATCTGTGCCCTTTTCTTCCTCCACTTCATTCCACTGTTCAGCAGTATTTAGAAGGTGAAATCTCAATGCTACTGATTTATTCAGTGCCATTTGTTAGGCATTGATCATCCCCTCCCAATCCATTTGTAATAGAGCAGGTTTCCCCCCTCCTGTTTTGCTTCCTGATCTTATTCCATTTAGCACTAAGGTTGCCATCCCTGCTTCAGGCATTAGAGTAAAAAGGTTTCACTGAATGTTAGGAATTAATTTTTCCCTTTTTTCTCCCCCCTCCCCCCTGCCCCACACTTCAGTTGATACACGATATGCTTGGCTTCAATCTTTCTGCCTCAGCAGCTTCTCTAAAAGCCTAACCCAAATGCCTACTTAGTAGGGATCTCAAGTTTACTGTACATCAACATCTTACCCACATCTTCTGTAAGCCAAAAGCAGATTTTGCAAATGCACCGTGAGCAGGGCAGGCAGAGTGGAAGAGACAAATACACATTATACAAGAAAAGCTTGAACTAATGGTACTATTGAGTTATACAGAGTGACAGACTCCATTTAATAACAACAGAAGTGATCCCAGTCTGAGAATATGGCTGGTGTCAAGAGTGCCAGAACTGGTAAGATGCCAGCCAACATTATCTATTCAAGAAAGGCACGGTTGGACAGATTGCAGGAATAAGCACTGTCCTGGATTTGGTCATGGCAGTCCAAAAATTACCCCTTGTATCCCTATACAAAGAGTGAGACACGCACAAAGAGATGGGAGAAAGCGCCTGTAATTCCTCAAACCTAGAGTTGATTCTAGAGACCCAGCATGATGTGGTGGTTTGAATGTTGGACTATGACGTTGGAAACCAAGTTCGATTCCTTGGTCAGCCATGGAAATCCACGGGGTGATCTTGGGTGTGTCACACACTCTCACCCCCAGAAAACCCTGTAATAGGTTTGTGTTTGGGTCACGGTAAGTCAGAAATGACTCGAAGGTACACAACAACAACAACAACAACAACAACAACAACAACAATAAAGAGTTGGTTCTGTTTCAACATGTACCCTTGGACAGGATGTTTGTCATATTTTACTTTTCTCCCTTGCAGAGAGTATGCAGGGGAGAATGCCCATGTAGGAAAGCCATATTGTGGCTGTGGTTCAAGGAGTGATTTTAATGAAGCCAAGTGACTACAGAATTATAGTCAGCTTCATTGTATCACCATTGTAGTAGACCTTTCATCAGAGCATCACCATCAATAAGGACAAAAAATGTTTCCTGCATGCAGTGGTGGCACAATAACTATGGCATATCCTCCAGCTATCCCTATTTTGCAAAAGCAATACCAATTAATCCTGTCATCCCATTTTTTTTCCAACTGCTTTTAAAATGTCCCAGTTTCTCTCTGCGTCCCCTCCCCCCACTTTCCCTTTTTTCCTTTTGTCCTCCACTTGTTTCCTCTGATGCAAACTGAGTTTAAAGTGCAAAAGTTTTGGGGCTTAATGCAATATTGCTTTAGAATGTTTACATGGCTGAAGATAAACCCACAACCATGCTAAAAGGCAACAACTCCCATTGTAAGCTCTGTGCTTTTTTTGCATTTTTACATTCGTGTGCATTCTGGGAGGTTGTTGTTTTCAATTGCTGTCCTTTAACCATTTGCTTTGTTTCTGTTTCTAGGTTGCTGTTTTTTTCCAACTTGGCCGAAGAGAAATATGATTGATCAATATAGATCCTCCTTTTATGTTGTTTGTAAGCGCAACTGAGCAACTTCATCTTCCCTCTGCCATTCCATTCCCCTGCCCACTGCTTAAAATTAGAAAAGATTTTGTCAAGTTTCTAGTAATCTCCACCCTGCCGGACAATATCCCTCTGGCCTGTCATCGGCTCATCTTTGCAGCATTCCTTAGCAGGTGGCAGCTATTTCAGCTCTGGTGAAGTGTCAGGGGGAGGAAAAGGAGTTGAGGGGAGAGAACAGCATCTATTTTCTGTTGCTGAGGAGAAACATTTAGACCAGCAGCAACACAGACTTCGAACAGCAACTGCCATGACAGTGGCCAGAACAACTGCTGCTCCTGGCTAATGCTGAAGAAGGCTTCATCCAAACGTGAAGTAGGCGAAGGCCAGAGCAACCATAAGCCAATCACGTAGGATTACATGGCCTTGACCTCCAACCTGGTAATGTGCTATGAGCCAGAAATAAAACTGTTTACATAGCAACCAGCAAAATAGCAACCCCAAGCTAGCTAGGTGAGGAATATTTAGTCTTTTTTCCCCCTTCTCATATTTACTCTCTTGGGCTAGTTTGTTTACATTTGAAGTGGGTTGGGGCAGGGTGGTTTATGCTTTGTATCATCATCATCACCATCATCATCGTCATCATCATCATCAGGAGTTGGCTGAATATGGTTTTACAGGTTCCTAGGCAGACCAGTTTTGCTTCTTTTAAAGGTCACAAAAATTACAATTATTAGTTACCTGCACCTCAAAGATTTGCTTCATTTTCTAAGTATTTAAAACAACCTCAGGGTATTTTTCGATGGAATGCTCCCAAAGCTTCCACTATAAAGCTACTGTGCAGCTGTTATGTCTTTCTTTGCTTAATTTTCTTTCCTATTTTTTTTTAAAAAAAACCTTCCTAAACAGGTAAGGATTACAAATGGAAGGCAATGTTCATATTAAACACCATCAAAGAGGAAGGACAATTATACAAGAAGTCTCTCATTCAAAAACATTCTCATCTTTTCATTAAAAATGCACACACACCCCACAAATTTAAGTATTCAAAAACAATTCAAATCCATAAAAATATGATGCAGTTAATGGAGAAGCGGGATACAAATTAATAATAATAATTATTATTATTATTTTTATTATTTATCATTAGCAAATCAATTCATTGGCTACTTGAGAGAGAGAGAGAGACTAAGGTAAACTCACACACCCATGCACTCTATAGGTGACAATCCTGTATATACATACCTATCCGAGTCTGCCAGAGACTAGCTTCAGTTTTGTATCCTTTCTCCCCAATAGGCCCCCTTCACAGCATTCCCTGAGCTCTGATTGGCTGGCACCCAAGCAGGCTCGCCTGGCTCCTTCCTTCACCACCACGTGTAGGTGATACAATATGTCCATCAAGGGAAACACGGTCAGATGAGTCTGCCTTCCTTTTCCGTGGGAGACATGGAGCACAGAGGCGATAACCTTCAATTTTCTAGGTAGTTTAGGATACAGCTCCCATAATCTCTTACCATTAGTTTTGTTCACTGGAGCCTCTGGTAGCTAAAGTCTAAAACATCTCAAGGGGCAAATGTTTCCCACCCCTGTTATACCATAAACCTGTAGAAGAACTATGGTAGTGACCACCATAACCAGGTAAGGTAACATTAGGGGCAGCAAGATTTTATGAAAAGCGTTGGTCCTGGTAGGAGGATGGGCATTTGGACTTTGCTTCAGGCAGCAAAAGGTCTTGGGCTGGAACTGGTTTGCTTTGTACCTTTTTCTTTTAAGAATTCAGAGGCTTCAACTTCAAACTTAAATAATGTCCCAGAATTTGATTATCTTTACTACTTCACTGTGCAATATCTTGCTTCGTTAATCTAGTCAAGATAGCAGATTTTAACTTAAGAGCATCAATACCAGAATTAATAAGCTGACAGACATAGAACTTAAGTACTTGATTAGGGAACACATCTCAAACAATTAAAGTTTATTTAAACAACAATCACCTGTACAGTTCACCAGTACTAGCAAGCAGCATTTGAACTGAAATTACCTAGTAAATATCTAGCTATCCCTGAATTTAATTCTAACTATTAAAATACCAGACGCAATAGTGAAAATAAAAACACATAGACTTAGTAGACCCACTGAAAACAGGAGGACTTGCTTATAAACACTCAAGAGCCAGCTATTTCAATGAGTCTAATTCTATGCATAATTAAATCTAGACTCATCCTTATGGTTTTTAACAAACCAGTGGTTCAATTTCCTCATCTGCTATCTATTGATATAAGAAAACTTAAAATAAAGTATGAAAAAAATATACAATTTGGCCATGGTGCACAATTATGTAAGGTCTAAATCCAGTTTGTTAGTCCCAGGTAGATCAGACATGTTGAGTTAATCGCTAAATATTAGGTCAGCACTTACATACATTCCATTGATTCAGTGGATCTTTTTCAGACAGGACTGTAGATGTGTATGCCTTCAAACTCTTTGTAAACTTATGGTGACCTCAGGAATTTCACAGGGTTCTAGCAATTATATTTAGGCCTAAAATTTAACTGGTCCCACTAAGCTAGAAAATACATAACACTGGACATTCAGTTTTCTGGGAAACATGTATCAAAGGCTATTTTTTCCCAAAGCTGCTATTCTTGAAACACTCTGTCACATGGAGCTGTGTCAACAGTCCATGCTTGAATCCAGCTATCCCTATGGTTTCTAGAAATAGGACAGGGAGATGGAAACAGTTGTGATTAAGCATACCATCAAAGGGAGGAGAAAATGAACATTCTTCACCTCCTACCACACACAACACTTAATCTTTTGGTATTGTGCTATTTCACCAAATGGTCTCATCAGTCTCACACAGAGAGGAATGAAAAAAATAAAATAACCAGCAGTAGTAGAAATTGGAGCCACATGCCGCTTGCCTCAGAATGACCCCAGTTACACTAAATTGGATCCCCACGGCAACTTAACTTTCCACAATTGTCATTGCCAAAAATGTCATAAAACACCACCAGCTGGCTAAGAGAAGAATGCTGCCAATATTCAATCCTCCTAAAATGCCAGAGCCTCCCCGTTGCCAGTTATTCTCCTACACACTGGAACAAGAAGGAAATCAGGTCTGATCTTAGTCATGCTCACGCTTTGAAGTGAATATGGAAATAACGACCCAGCCACTGTCTGGCATTCATGTAACTTGGGTCCAGTAGGACGCTAGATGTGTGCAGCCATATGAAAAGAAATGGTACCACATTCTGCCTTCAGTTTTACATCCCGTGGATGGGCCAGTAAACGTGCCCTCCAGACAAATTCATAACCAAATTAGGCAAATTCAAACTGATTAGTACCAGGTTCAGATTGAATCAGACTGGTCCAATTCAGCTCTGGAATGGACCAAAACAATTTGATGCAGTTTGGATGAATCTGAGGATTCCAACAGCAACAGTCAGCAGGGAAAAGCCAGAAGGGGTTTCCGGTATGACTATACAAGGAAAACACCATATTCCTCTGATGAAAATGGGAAGGAGAGGAACTGGACTTTGCTAATTGAATGTTCTACTGTTCAGTCTGACACAAGAATCTTACCAGCATACTCCTATCACACAGTTTATAGGGAATGATTGTATGACATCAGTGAAGTTATATACTCCATTATCTCCTGCCTCTGTTTGCTCATTTGGTCAGTTTAGCTGTTTAGTAGGCAATAGCTGAGACTGCTGTGGTGCTGGCTTAGGTGGTTGTTGATTGTTGCCTGAGCTGGGTCCCTCCAAATTTTTTTCCAGGTTTGTTGAGCAGCCTAGCTTAATTCTTTATTTACTCTTTTTTTGTTTGTTAATTTAACGAACAATCTGTTTATCTGTTTGACTCTTATCCCTATCTCCCTATTTCTGCTACCTCAACTGGCCACTGTTATTTTTAGTGTCTGAATTGCTTTTCCAGTTTGAGATATTAAACATAATACCTGTTTACTCTTTCTGCCTGCACACATGCACATACAGTTTTGAATTATCTGATATGCCAAATCCCACTGATCCTATTCACAAAGGACATTTAATATGTTGTACATTTTATTCACATTATGAGGCAGAGCAAATACTATCATTTTGTTGCCCATTTCATTCCATGGCAAGTTGAAGAAACAAATCACTAATTTAATTTCCATTTGATCTCCTCATTAAACTTATATACCGGTATCTTTTATTTATATTTTAATAAATATTACTATTTACCATTTCATTGCGTCACAGTTTTAACTTAATCAGTCATTCGGCATCTGTGCAACAACAAATACACATAGTGAACCTTGGGACAGAGGAAGGCAGAGTAGTTTCCTTTCAGCCCCAGACACTATGATTAGGCTTCCCCCTCCACAAAGAGTTGTGAGCAGGCAACCATAGAAAAGATGGGGTGAGGAAAATATGGGACCACAATATGAGAGTTTCCATTGCTAGCCCAGATCACCAAATGGCACTAGATGGTTCTTGCTATGTTCTTCAGTGTAGTACTTCAGTTCTGAACCATGAGAATATTTTTGCAGATCTCACCAAGCACTGCTAAACACTTCTTAAAGTTTAGCACTGCAACTTAAAACAGCTAAGAGTGTGGTTTGAAATGAAAGGTGAGAATTTCAGAATATAGACACCTGTACTCACACATTCTAAATTCCAAATTTCTTTCTGAAATTCTGCAAAATTCCATATAGGCTTCTTCTTAGCAGCTGAATCTTGTAGAAAACATAAGGTATTTGTCTACATTATGAGCCTCAACTGATTAAATGAAATTCAAATTCATGGGTCAACAGTGTGATGAACAGCTGAAAAAGCCAACACAGTTCTGGGCTGCATCAATAGGAGCATAGTACCAAGATCAAGGAAGGTAAGAATACGACTCTATTCTGCTTTGATTAGACCTCACCTGGAATACCGTGTCCTGTTCTGGGCACCACAATTCAAGAAGGATATTTACAAGCTGGAAAGTGTTCAGAGGAGGATGGCCAAAATGGTAAAGGGTCTGGAAACCATGCCCTGTGAGGAACAACTTAGGAAGCTAGGTATATTTAGAAGGCTAGGAGGTTGTGAGGTGACATGTTTAAATATTTGAAGGGAAGTCATATTGAAGATGAAGCAAGCTTGTTTTCTGCTGCTGTACAGACTAGGACATGGAGCACTGGATTCAAACTACAGGAAAAAGAAATTTCACCTAAACATCAAGAAGAACTTCCTGATGGTAAGAGCTGTTCAACAGTGGAATATGCTGCCTCAGAGGGTGGTGAAGTCACCTTCTTTGAAGGGTTTTAAACAGATGCTGAGTGGCCATTTGCTATGGGTGCTTTGAGTATGTATACCTGAATCCAAAGCAGGCATCTGGCCTTAGGACTGCAGGTTGCCCAGCTCTTGGGATAATAATATGCACAACTGCACATGGCCAAACCTTAACAGTTTAAATAAATGTTACAACTTAGGAGCTGAGACAGAGAAGAAAGAAAGGGTGTTTAACACTTCCACATCCAATGCTTCTGCAATCAAATTACCCCCACTGAAGTACTTCTCACCTTTGTGTGTCTAATGAGTGACAGGCATGTTTAAACACCCTCTTAGGTGGAGAAGACTATGAAATATGTGATTTGGAGTGGAAAGCAGAACACCAGTAAAAGGGTTAAAAATGCATAATTCTCTTGCTTGCTTCCCAGCTTTGAGCAAAAAGGAAACTGTTTAGCTTGGGTATTGTTAGCATCTGTGTCACAGATGGTTGTTTTAGAGACTGCCTAGACTCAATAGCAGGATGCTGATTTTCATTTGGTTAACCTCTAAGAATTCCCCTTGTTGGTGGATGGTCCCAAGATAATCCAATGGTTGTTACAGCTCTGTATAACATTTTTGTTTTAAAAAGCCAGTACAAATATAACAAAAGCAAAAGTAAAATGTGGAACCAACTCCCACCTTTTGTTTTCTTGCTTGCCTCCTAGTATCTCAGCAACCCAGGCTTCAAACACAGCTCTACAACGCTTGGCTGTGAAAGGCCATCTTTTGTAACAAGGCTCATGCCAACAAAAATGATCAAGGCCTGAAATGAGCCCTGTTTTCATGATACATTGAAGATCGGATGGATTGTGTTCCAGCTGAGGGTGGCCTCAAGCAGACAAATACCTTAACCTGAATATGCATTGCCCCTGCTTCCCCAGGGAGCTGGTTGCTCTTGCTAGCATAGCTGTAACTACATCTGAGATCAAGTGTTATAAATAACATAGACACCTTAAAAGAACTTTCTTCAGGTGTCATTACATGCTCATTAAAGATAATGTGCCAAAATAAATGGTTTAGCACTTGACCCTCCCTTAAAAGACCTATGAATGCAGAGGTTCAAAGTACTTGAGACTTCTTTGAGCTGAAGAACTAGCTATTCAGCCAGGTACTTTAACTGCTGGTCATAGAAAAATGGTACGCTCCCTTATACTGACTCATACTATTGGTTTATCAAGCCATGTTGTTGTAAACTTTGACTGACAGCAATTTTCAGAAACCAGTGCAGCCTGGAGATCTCTGGTGGTTTCCCATTCAAATTCTAATCTAGATGTGAACCTGCTTAGCTCCCAAAATCAGATGAGACTGAGTGTGTTCAGGCTGGTATGGTATCCATATAGTCCAAAAAAGTTTAGCAAAACAGGCAGTAGTTCAGAAGAAGGTCTTTACTAGTCAAGGAATTCTTCAACAGGAGATGCCAAAGACTGAACTGCAGAGGATTATTTTGTTTAGGCTGCTGTGCAGTGTTGGGGATCACATGTGCTCCTACTACACGGTCCCTCTCAAAACATTCTGAGGATATGTGTCTAAAGCATTACAGTGGTGCAAGGTAACATGTACCTCGAAACACAGCAGTGGAATGTATGATTAGTTGCAATCCAATCTCCATCTCATCCCTCATTTCTTGGAAGCCAGCCATTACCATGACATTTATTAATCTTGCTAGAAAATACAGGGAAGTCCTTACAGCAGTCATGATAGGATCCGCCTGTACCCAGTTCTTATTTGTTAGTAACAGAATTGACTTATACTCACAGAAGCTGACACTGCACATAGGCCCATACTTAGAGAAGATGTGCAAGAAAGACGTGCTTTATTCTTCATGCTTCCTGGATAATATGACATGCCTAGAATTTCATAATTGCCCCAAGAGATACACAATTTCAATGGCAGTTTCCCAAGGACAACTCACTCGTCTCTCCAGTTTGGCCACTTTGAAATACTTTGCAGCACTCTTCAGAACAGGATATCTATTTGTTTGCACATTGGTCAGATAATGTTAGGTTTATGTGAATTCGTAAGTGAGTCTCTGCTTAGGAGTAGAGTTTTTGCTTAACAACACAATAGCCCTATTGGATGAAGTTATAGGCCTGTCTACTCCAGTATTCCACAGTGACCAAATAGATACCTATGGGAAGCCCATGAGCAGAACATGACTGCAATGACACTCTTCTGTTCATGTTCCTCAGAAACTGCTGTTCAAAGACATACTGCTTCTAATACTGGAGAGAAGAAGATGAAGCCTTATTCTTCACACACTTGACTAATTCCCCTTTAAAGCCATCCATGTTAGTGACCACCACTGTATCTCGTGGCTAGTGGATTCCATAAATGAACTCTGCATTGTGTATATCATTCATCCTGAATCTCCCACCATTTATCTTTATTAGATGACAGTGTATTCTAGTACCATGAGAAAGAAAGAAAAACTTCTCCACATCCTGCATAATTTTATACACTTCTATCATATTTTTTTCTAAACAGCCCACAATTATTCCTCACAAAGGAGTTGCTCCAACTCCTTGATCATTTGGTTAAAAAAAATCTTTCCATATTAGTGCTCATCACACAGTTCACCTTTTTAACAGAAGATGCATACTGGTCCACTTTCTTAAAAAAAAAAAAGATATCCCCTACAACTCCAAAATTCATTCCTGATCTATCACTACCAATCACCATCACCCATCAGTATTTAGGTATAGTTAGGATTTGCCATTCAAAGCCAATCTTTCCAGTATGGGTGGATCCTTCCAGAGCTCTCTGTTGCCCCTTTTTGTTTTAGCAACCACAAACAATTTGATGTCATCAATAAATCTGGCTACCTCACTGCTGTCCGTCTGTCTGTCTGTCTGTCTATCTATCTTCAAAATATTATATATATATATATTCAAATATTATATTCAAAATATTATCAGAGAATAATGTTTGTCAATAAACATAAATCCACCCCATCACCTGAAAACAGTTTGCAACAGTAGAAAACCTTCATCTTGATACAGAATAAAGTTAATCACAAGCAGATTCCATCAAAGAGAGATCTTTGAACTTCAGCAGGCCAGACCTCTCCAGGAGCACCTGTACAATGTCAGTGGAACAACTCAGCTACTCTTCTTGTGATCCATAAAGCTAATAAAAGAGAAACAAATATCTTCAAAAGTATCACCATTACTTTGTCTGCTTGCATGCTTGATTTAACATGTTAATTTTTCTAGGAAGCCAAAATTCCAGATTTAACAGTATCATAAATCTAGGTGGGGATTGTTAACCTCCTTCAAAATGCTGGGAACCAAGTCACTGTTCACTCCTAACTCCAGATCATTCACAAAAAATATGGATCCTTGGGGATCTCACTGGTTATACTGCCCCCCATGGAAAACTGTCCATTTATTCCTATTCTGCATTCTCTTCTTTAACCTGTTACCAGCCCATTGAGCGGACCTCTCCCTGATCCTATGACTGCCAAATCTGGATTTTGGTGAGAAACTTTATCAAAAGCTTTCTAAAAGTTCAAGTAAAAAAATTCACCCCTAGCCGCACACTTGTTGACAATCGCTTTCACTGGAGGTCAGAAAAATCCTTTTGAGCTCCGCAGAACGGTCGTCCTCTGCAAACCGCTGCATTTTATTTTTGTGGCCATTCACCCCTTTCTCCTTGTCCGTCACACGCTTGCCAGCGGTTTTAGGAACAGGAGTCACTTTCAGCATGTCCGAGCCCAACATTTCTGTGGTGCTACGGATTGCTTCGTTAGGCAACGCCTTGCCTTTACCATTCTTTTCAGAAACCTTTTCAGAAGCCATTCTTTCCTTTTGCCACCGTTCTATAATTCTTTACTCTCCTCCAGTCTAATTTTTTCCCCTCTGTTGCCGGAGAGGGACGAACTACGTCTTGCTAGCACGCAGGAGAAAAACTAAACTGGCTGGAGAGGGACAGGAGTCGGTTTAACAGACTTTCATTTAGCTCGAGGACGACTCCTGAGTAGGCTGGTGCGAGGATCAAACCCATGCGTGGTGGATTGCTCCTCCTGTCATCCCAGAATGATCGTTCACGTAAGTACCAACTCCTCATTCCCCCCTCCATAACTGCACACCTGATGTTCATACTCACGCGGTTTTTTATGATTTTACAAAGTTCTTTTTATTGTTCATCTTAATGTTTGCACTGCTTTCATGCAAGTTTGCATTCCTCCCCCCCATTTTTTTCTTCAGGCAAGATTTCAAGTTTTTAAAAAGACAATATTCTTATTTTTCTATAGCATATTAATCACACTGATAAAATTATTGGAGTTGGCATTCCCCTTCCTTACCTTCATTCTGGCGGAGAATGTGCAGGCAATAAAGAGTTCCTTAATAGAGGGAAATGCAGTCACGGTTCAAGGCAAGGAATTTGAAGCCAAACTGGTATAAATTTTGGCAAGAGGGATTTTTCTGACACATAACTACAAAGTTCTTAAGTTTGTCTTACAGTCCCTGCCAAATTCCCAAATTGAGAATCGAGATAATATTTCTTGTTAAACTCTCTGTGGGATCTGTATTGCAAAGGTAGCTAAGCTTTATGCCAATCCTACTTCAAGTGATAGTCCAAGAACCAGTGCTCGTACACAGCACACCAGTTGCTGGTCCTAGTAAGTTTCCAGGAAAGGAACAAACAACTGTAGTCAATGGGCATAAATGTACCAATCCCTGGCACATTTGAAAAAAATAAACAAACACTGGTCTCCTACATTAAATAACATGGGAATGAGGAAGAACACTACTTTATACAAAATTGGCATGCTACACAGTGGCCTGTAGCATTTAGCATTTGTAATAAATTCCAAAGAGCAAGAATATGTAGGGGCAATCAGGAACTCTGAAAAAGCAACAAAGGCCGGAAAGCAAATTTAAACATGATGGTTACCAGGTATGTCCATGAGGAGATACGGCAACTTTGAGAGGAGGTAAATCAAGTACATCTGTCCTAACTTTCTTTAATACAAAGGATCACCCAACTTGACGTCTTTTTGCCACCCATAGCCCAATCTAGGCTGCGCTTAGACTGAGAGATACTCCATATCAACTATTATCCTGTGTGATATAGTCACAAGAGCCAGTCAGGAGCAATCTGGCAAGTGGCTGTTTTTGAACTAGAGGTAACATTATCAGGAGGCCAACAACTGAACAGCAGTGGGGGAAATGTGTTTTTTTTAAAAATGGCAAAACTACATTTTAAGTGCAATCACAATTCTTAGTCAACATTAGGGCTCATAAACAGTATAAATCAAGTGCTATGGAAAATTAAGAGACTGCTGTCCTAAACACACTTACTGTATGCTAAATAACCATAGTGGACACATTAGGGCATTCTTTGGTAAGATACTTTTTGTCAGTGTTGAGGGAGGAAACAGACTTGCAAGTTTGATTTTTGGAAATATATACTAAGGAAGCAGAGAACCAAGACATACTGTTAGGGAAATCCTGTTTGAAAGGTAAAATTGGCATTTGATTGTGGGTTCCCATGCCCTCAGTTCTGATACTTTACAAGTCTTCATCATTTATTCAGTTCCACATTCCAAAGGAAATGCTCTTACTCTTGAAACTCACACTTAGATCAATAGCTCTCAGCTCCAGTCTGATGTATGCATCTGGATGCATCTCTGCCTTTTTGCTGAGCTCCTCACAGTTGTCTCCATCCTTCAGAATCATGGACAGAGGTTGGGAAAATTATTTGGGGATTAAGTTAAATAAATAAATAAATAAATAAATATCCACTAACCAGCATGCCCAATATTCATGCTGGTTGGGAATTCTAGGAGTTGTAGTTCCAAAAATAACTTTCTTCTGCATGTCCAGGAAGATATCCTGCTTGCATTTACCCACTATTGCAGGTTCCATTTAGATAGTCAGACAGATTTTCTGAAATATAGATGAACAATAACATCTTCAGTACCTCTGTGGCCACTTCGTACTGCTCCAATGGTATAACACATTTGCATCCAGAACAGAGTATAGCATTCTGCCTAATTGGTAGGCAGTAACATTCACATGTAAAACAGATTATCAAAGCAATTTGGTCCCTTAGTTTACATCCAAGAAATAAAGTTTATAGAAATTAGGTAAAAATACCTGTTTGTCAAATGAGTACAATTGAGAATGAAATATGAGTTTTCTAGTGCCATATTACTAAGGAGAAATCTCACACAGTACATTATAATTTTATGCAGAAGGTCAAGTTGAATGTCTAATGGATGTCTTCTGGCACTAGTTTCAGAAACATACACTTGAACATACAGTTGTTCGTTGTCCTCCCTCCTTTATTGTCTTGACGAGGATTATTTTTCTATTAAAAAAAACAAGGAAGTTGTATGCAGAAAGTATTCAGCAGAGGGTGTAACTACAATATAGGCATTGACTGTATAAGGAAACAGAAAATATATAAAAGAGAAGTATTCAACACCTCAAAAATAATACTTCTGTCACGTCACTGACTTTCCAGAGGGAAACAATGCATAAATTAGCTTCAGATTAGAGCAGACAGACTATTCTAGCGTAGATTAAATTTGTACTGGTGGTTAATTGTCCTTGGCATAATCTTATACAGCTCAAGAATAAGAGAGATTGCATGATATGGCAATAACCTGCCTTTTTCACTTGTAAATGTTTATTATTCTTGCACTTAGTAGCCCATTTAATGGCAAGCTGAGACAGAACACTACTGGTGTAAATTTCACATACAGCCTTTCCAATCTGGTGACATTACAGAATGAGTATTGGATATCCACAGCTCAAATATCATTCCATGTATGTTTTCAGTCATCAAAACCTTTCAGTGATGTGGGATACATGCAACCAACCATTGTAACAGGGTAGCAAGTGCCAAGACCATGATGTAATGCTGTGGTGAATTAGGCAGGTATCCCCAATAGGCTTATCATTGAAAAAAGTAGAAAGGAAAAGAGTTGCTCAGAATTCAGAGTTCCAGATTAATGCCATGAAAACAAACAGAACCAGAGAATAATAAGACAGCAGTTGTTATTTGTGATCAGGGCACCACAAGTCTCTGGACCCAAGTGTGATTTGAAAGCCTGTATCTCCTCTCCACAATAATGAAGCTGTTTTAAATTCAGTTAGAACGTTGGAATGTAAATGTTGCAACTCAAACAAATGGTCCAGTTTCTTGTATTTTGGTGCTATTGAGGGAATAGGGCACTTTTGATCTCTCTCTAGATCAAAATAACCTGAAGGATTGAGATCCTGTATTATCTTGGAAGATAAGGACAGTTAGGCCTGGTTGGTACTTGGAAGAGAGACCACCAAGGAATGTCAGGTGCTGTAGGCTATATTTGGAGGAAGGCAACAGAAAAACATCTCTGAGTATTCCTTGCTGTAAAAATCCCTATAAAATTAACGGGGTCACCATGCATTGACAGATGACTGGAAGACATAAATACACAGAGCTCTCTCTTTCCCCACCCTTCCCAATGGTAGCACTGAACATCCACCTTGGCTCCATTTTCCAACTGCAGTGTGTATGAAGAAACAGAAAAAACACGAAATGATTGCCTCTGAGAATCCAACTATCAAGAACCCAAGCAGGACAGATGCCAAGTGCTGCCACTCCTGCAGGCCAGAAAGGTAGTAGCTCTGGACCCAAAAAGGATTGCTGGTGGCATGGTGTGGTGAGATGGGGAGACAACTGTGGTTGTGTTGGCTGGTCATGTCTTTGGCATCCAAATAGATGGGAGCACACACAAAGGTTCTTTCAAACGGGAATAAATCTTGGCCCAAACTTCTCCTCTTGGAGGACTCTGGTGTGCACAGAGGTTTATCACAAAGAAGCCAAACATGGCTTTCAGGCACATTGGTTTACCCATACAGCTCCTTTCACCGTACTTTCAATATGTAAAGAGGTGTATCTCTAATTGCAAAGCTCACAATATACAGGACCTTGTTGTGGATTTTATTTCAAAGGAGTTGCTCGTGGATCTTGACATTCAAATACCAAAGCCTACTAAGTTCCCACTTCACATCCTAGGCAGCCTAGAACTATGCTGCTTAATTCTTATGTGATATCAAGTAGAAGGGAGAGGGGCTGTTACAGCAGTCTGCCAAAGCTCACAATGGCATCAGAAGGGGTGACAAGTTGAGTACAGCATGGGACTATGCAAGGAAGTATGGCAGTGTAACTCAAGATTAAAGCTCAAAATGGAAGTGGGCTCTTCCTATGATTGTTGTTATGTGCCTTCAAATCAAATCAACTCTAGCTTATAGAGACACTGTCATAGGGTTTTCCTGGCAAGATTTATCCAGAGGAGGTTTGCTTTTGCCTTCTAAAGTTGAGAGTGTGACTTTACCAAGGTCGGTCACCCAGTGCATTTTCCCAAAGCCAAGTAGGGATTTGAATCCTGGTCTCCCAGAGCCCTACTTCAGCACTCTGACCAAGCTAGTACTCTGGTCATGGAAGAGGTTGTCTTCCATACAGAAAACACTACAACAACCCCCCCCATCTCCCATGCCATTATCTTAATAGCAAGCATAATAGTTCTGATACATTAATTAGTATATTAATCCTGAAGCTTTATTACTTATCAAATATTACTCCAGAATCTGTTGATGACCATGAGATTTTCACCCTTTAAGATTAAGGACTGTAATCTTGCATGTTTACTCAGTGATTCAGCAGCATCTATTGACTCATCAATGTGTTTAGAACTGGACTCCTATGAATGCTATCCTACATGAAGGACAGGAAAGCTTTCAATCCAAGGTCCAATGTGAGTTTTGGAGAACTTCTCAGGGAGAGGCACATTCCCATGGTGGATGGGCCAGAAGTTAGAGCTCAAGTACCAGGATATTTTAGCTTCAAGGTCTTACTGCTAATTAAGTAGGCCTGATGTGAGGCACCTGGGAAACCACAATGGGTTGGAATGAGACCCTACCAACACTTGATTCAATACACACACACACTCTATACAATTTCTAGAATCAAAGGAAACTTGTTTCTGAGAAGGAATACATAGGATTAAATTTGTTAATAACTCAAGAGGCAGTGTGATATAGTGGTTTGAATGTTGAGGCTACCAACCTAGATACCAGGATTCAATTCCCCCCTCAGTCATAAAAATGCACTGGGTGACTTTGGGCACATGACACACTCTCAGCCCCAAAAAACCCTGTAATAGGTTCATCTTAGAACTACTGTAGCCAGAAATGACTTGAAGGCACACATCTCTTTTTGAGAGCCAGTATGGTGTAGTGATTTGAGTGCTGGATTATAAATGTTGGATTATGGAGACCAGAATTTGATTCCCCACTCAACCATGGAAACCCACTAGGTGATCATGAACACATCACACACACAGCGCCCCAGAATATCCTATGATAATCATAAGTCAGAAACAATTTGAAGGCACATAACACAAGGACAGCTAAAAATGTGCGCTTAATTTGCATAACATATACAAATGATACCAAGACTACAGAATTGTTTTGCTAGGTTTAGTTGGACTTACAGAATTCTAGCTTAATGCAAACTACCTATAAAAGAGCTGTTTCACAGAGCTGGAACTAGTTTGTTCAGTCTAGGATGATCCATATGTTTATTGTACAGAGGGCAGTCCATTATCTGAAGGACTGTCTAAATGAAGTCTTATCTAAAGAACCATAATCTTTGTCAGTCTTCCCTACTAAGGCAAGGTTTACCATGCTTCTATTTAAATTAAAGCAACTTAAAGGCCCTAAAGGTACCAAATCTCATCTTATCTTGGAAGCTAAGCAGGATCAACCCTGATTAGTACTTGGATGCAAGACCTCCAATTAATACCAAGTTCTGTAGGGTATATTTCAGAGAAAGAAACTGCCAAAACTACTTCTGAGTACTCCTTGCCTAAGAAAACCATATGAAATTCATGAGCTTACCACAAGTGAACAGCTGACTTGAAGGCACATACACACACACAATTATTTTTAAATTTTTATGCATGCAAATGTTATGGGAAATTATTTTATACCCCTCCCCCATTTATTTCCACTTTTTTGGCAATTCGAGGCTTAGATGGCAAGCTAAAATGTGTATGTGATCAGGACTGATTGGGGAGAGAGGGAGGTCTGAAAAACATGCTTCACATGCGGTTAACAAGGTACCACTCTCCCCCAAAGGCAGTATGCTACATTTACATCCTGCCTTCCTGCCAAAAAGAAAAGATATGTTCAGTAATTAGAAAGTTTTGGCTAAAGATACTAGCAATTATTTAGTTATTAAAAGAAAAAAAAATCATTGGCTTCATACCATGAATGTGTTTGACATCATTTTCATGCTATGGCTTTTAAACTTTTTCTATTTCTCCAGGAGAAAATAAATGAAACAAACTGATTATACTGAAATGGTTTTGTAGAAGATAAACAAAATGCATCATCCCTTACTCTTTAGAGAGGTTAAAACAATAGACTTTTCCAACAGTTTCTCACAGCCCGGTCAAAATATCAAGAGAATGTACACAAAGGTAATAAATGTGCAGATGGCTACTATTTGCTATACATAGACACAGCCGGCTCCAGCCTACTGCAGTTCCAGTCTGTACATATAAGGAGCTAACATGCAGTCCAAGAGTGTTACAGATGAATCTGATGACACAGAGTTGCAAAAGCGAGATCACTGTAACTTCATCAAAC
This sequence comes from Ctenosaura bakeri, assembly GCA_948474755.1. Lineage (NCBI taxonomy): Eukaryota > Metazoa > Chordata > Lepidosauria > Squamata > Iguanidae > Ctenosaura > Ctenosaura bakeri. The sequence continues at coordinate 114,213 of CAOLHI010002240.1, forward strand.
AGAGCCCAATAGGAATATATCCTTCCTATGAATATTCCTTTAGCTATGTCTATTAATTTATTAGCAATATGATGCCCAAATCTGTCAGTTTCACTTGCTCCCACTTCTTTTCTTCTAAATCTCTGCTGGCTGTTTGCTGTAATAAATGAAATGAATGAATGCTTGTAAATCTCAAGTGCTTCACCACTCATCTACAAAGACATTTGTCAACTTTTGGTTAAGTTCTGATTTAAAAAAGAACCAAACAAAATAGTCACCTATCTCTAATTAACATACCACCTCAGATCAAGCAAAGATGTTCAGTTTTGATTATCCTGAGTTATTAAGAACTGTATCACTGGCCCTTTTCTTCAGCAAAACTGTCAAAAGACCAGTGCAGTGTTCATTTATTATCAAATGGATATGGACAAGAAATAGGCAAGGACCAGAATGTAAGTGCATTTTCACGGCCGGCCCTCCCTAAACTGCAAACCCCCAGGATTCCATAGGATGTTGAAGGTGGAATAATAGTGTTATAACAGTCCAGTGTGAAAATGGCACATGTCATCTTGTTTTTCACAGCTGTGAAGCATGCCTTTTTACAGTATGTAACTTCAGCTCCCAGCTATGCAAACTGGGTGGCCTACTGTACCAAAGCACAGAGTCTGACTTAAGGAAAATCACTCCTGAGTGATTCATGCTAGATTTTCCTTTCCACCACAGAGATAAATAAAGCACTCTAGGTTTATGTGAGTTAATTTTGAAGAATGACAACACAAGAATGCTATGGTAAGATTCTAGGATGCTCAGTTCCACAGAGTCAATGAAAAGAAGTCACATTCAGCAACTACACGCTGAAATCCAAATCCAATCAGATATAGTACATTTTTCTTCAGTGTGTCAATGAGTGCAATCGAGTATCTGAACTTAAAACAGTGGCACTCAAGATGGCAATGAAAGGGAGGCTTACCTATGACTTTAGTGAGTGAAATGTGAACATTGAAAGTTATGGGACCAAAACTGAAATCAGGTACATTAATTCAGGTAACATATTATATGCAGATTACATTCAGTGAATGCATAATTATAGCCTACAAGATGTGACCAATGCTTTCAAGAGCTATTTGCTCTAATGATGAGAGATATTTATATATACCCTGCCTTTTCGTCATAGCATAAACTGAAGTAAGGAAAAGAGCTTGGAAATACTTCTTTTCTTGGACAACTTCCAGAATTCCAAAGTCAACATATCCAGTGGTCAACCTGCTTAGGAAATTCTGGGAGTTAATAGTCCAAAAAAGAAACTTTTGCAAGCTCTGGTAAGCAATGTTGTCACTTGCAACATTGAGGAATACCAATAAGATGATGGTGGAATCTCCCGCTGTAACCCAAATACATGCACTTGGATCTTCCTAAGGTCCTCATACATGTACATACCCAATTGCAACTCCTTGTACTACACTGGAAACTCCCTGGAGAAACTGGTTGGGAAACATGCTGGAACTGCAACTGCAATAAGCTCAAAAGCATTACTTGAAGATCCAAGAGGTCCTATTACTCCATTCTTTGGATACAAGTCCTTGGTTGTGAGCAGGGCCTGCGTACTCTTGTGTTAAATATGATGTTCTGTACCAAAGTAACCTGAATTCTACAACAGAGGCTGAACTCTGTACTTACATGTTGTTCGCCCCAAATAGCACACATATAGTGCCTTGAAGAAGTATTTACACACACTGCCATGACATTTCTACATACTGTGGTTTTACATCCTGGAATTGAGATTTAATTGGCACTTTTTGGTTGCTTTGCTGTGACATACTCAAATAGGCTCTGGTGCAACTCACTGCCTCCAGAAGCCACATTAAGTAGTTGAAAGGAGTCTACCTGTCTGCAGTTCCAATGCCACCTGATCTCAAACTAAATTTACCTGTTGGTGAACATATCTAAACATACAGCATCACAAAGGGCAAGGAGCTATTACAGGTATAGGATAAAATTGTCCCAAAACCTAGGACCAGGGTAGAGGTTCACCTTCTAGCAGGACAATAACTTCAGATGCACAGCCAAAGCAACACTGGACTGGTTTAAAAATAAGAACCTGAATGTCTTAGAAGGTTCTGGTCAAAGGCCAGATTCCATCCAACTGCCGTCAGAGAGGCTTCTACCAAGTACTAAGTCATGGAGATGAATATTTATGCAACCAACAAGTGCCCATTTGTTTACTTAAAAAAAACTCTGTGGCATAGATGTTAACAAAATTGAGCACTTGCATGTTGAATATCCTGTGTACCTAAAGTAGTAACAATTCCAATTAAAATTTCTGCAAGACCTTTGTTAATTCTTTGCTTCTGCTAAATAGGGATATTAAACAAAATGTATGCAGGGCATCAAGCCTCCTACCCCAGTGGCTTGTATCAAGCAGATTGCTTCCCATCTCCTCTTTCCAGGCTTTTCTGAGTTGGCAATGTACTCCTACTTCCTTAAGCTTGTTTTTGTTGCATATAGCAGGGGCAGACATATTTCAGGTTTATGGAATCTACTTTGCATTTTACTAAAAAGCACAAACTGAACAATTACAACCAGGTGCAAGCTTGCTCAGGGAAGAAGACCTACACAAGTAATTAAAGAACAGAGTGCTTCTAAGAAAATCTTCAGCTCAGGCAGAATAAAGATTGTTTCATACAAATATCAAATACAAACACCAACTTTGGATTTTCCTTACCAACATTCTTATTTACAGAGAGATTTTTTTTTGAATACTGCTCTTGTTAAGAAAATGATGAGAAATACTTTTCAATGCTGTGTAAATAACACAAAACTTTACCTAGTAATACTACATTTACCTTCTGCCCACTCCTGTTCTAGAGGGCTAGAAACTGGCTTTAAAAATGGAAGGAAGTATTGTCATGATGTTGAATTCTACTGATGTTTTCTCTTGCATTGTGCTTTTGAACAAGCATACAGCATTATAAGCAATGACAAATATCGATTATTAATACCCTGCTACAAAAGACTGCTAGAAATCTAATGTGGAACTATTAATGGCATGAAAATATATCTGAAAATGTAATAGATCATAATCACCTATGTGCAGCTTTATTTTTCTGATTTAAGAATGGTATTTCTACTTACTTCAGCTACAATTAATCATATTGTTACTCCAATACATGCATCCATTTCTTTTATCAATGAAAATTTTATAGGAAGGTGTGACCTACAAACTATTAATTTGATTCTCCCTGGATAGGTACCTCAACACATCTCAAAAATAGTAATCACAAAATGAGTATGTACTAAATGTTGAAAAGAAATATGTACAGTCTGATGCTAAGAAAACTATACACTGACTTTTAAGGTCACATCGTATTAGCAAATATTTTCCATTGCATTTAAGTATCTGGAACCTCATACTTAGATGTTCCTCCACAGAGATTATTTTTGGTTACCATGCAGTTCAATATTCACTACATTTCACACCATGTTAAAGTGTCCTTAAAACATTCAAAATAATAAAAAAAGGAAGCAAAGCCAGCTTGCAAGAATTTCAGACAGATTTTAAGCTACCATTTTGCAACACACAGGAAACCCTGAGTAGTACTGCATGAACACGGATGCAGATCAGTTAAGTAAGGCATAATGAACAAGAACAGTGAACACTAAACTGCTCTTTTAGCAGTGCGCACTCACTAATCAAATTCAATGATAATTCTAATAGATATCACTTTTTCATATAAATGGATAGACAACCTGGTGCCACCCAAATGGTTTTGGCTATAGCATCATTAAGCAATAGTAAGTAAAGATGGGAATTGCAGACAAAATCAGTGCAAAGGAAGCATGTTGTCAATCCATTATAAGGCATAATGACTTCCTTGAGTATTTGACATTTCCAGAGATGTAAGACATTTCTGCTTTCAAAAATGGAGACAATATGCAATATGACTAACAAAGTAGAACCTTTCTAAGAGGTCTCAACTACAGCAATTCTACTAGATGATTAACTCAACTTTTTCCAGTTTTCCTTAAAAGTAACATAATTAATTAACATTCCTGGGGTTGGAGGTTTTTTATGAGCGTGAAAGCATTAACTTATGGAAGAAACAAGACATTAAAATGTGGATTTTAAGTCAAAGTTCTCTCATTTGGAAGTGTATTAGTAAAGTTCGTTACCTGCTTATGTTGCTGTTTTTGCTTTAATTCAGGCAAAAAGTCTCATCAAGCACTGATTAGTCAGAGATTAAAAACAAAACCTAATACATGCAGAGTTACTGATTTCATTAACAGTGATGGATGGAAGCCAAGTAATTCTTGTGGGGGCAGGGGGGTCCTCTTAGAACAAACAGCCACACAAACCTTTAGCAATTGCTTTATGTTTCTTATACAGAGTACCTAGGATGTACAAATCATTCAAGAGGCATTTACGGTAAGCTTTTCAATTCCACCCCCTAACAATTTATTCTAGGCAAGGGAAATTTGCAGCTAATCTTGCAACACAAAGCTTTAGTTGCACAATCAGCACTTGCTTGTTCTCTTGGGATTAGCAGATCATCATCTATGACCCTTTTTAGTCAAAAAGGAAAAGGGGGTGCTTCTGTTGGAAGGTCCCCAATTTAATGAAATAATTTGAAGACAGTAGTCACTTGGGGGATGCAACATTGCTTATTATGCTTACTACTATCATTATTATCATTATTAGACTAAAAGTTAATAAGGGCTTTATGAAGACCCATTTCCCAAAGTGGCCTGGATTTCACTGTGGTGACTTAACAGATGAATCAATATCACTGGAATCTATACCAGCTAGCAATACAGCTGCCACAGACAATTCCTCAGTGAGTATAAGTACCTGTAGTTATCACTGAAGGAAATTAAATTTTACCAGGCTTCATAAGCACAATCACAATGGCATGAAGAGAGTTATAATGAACTATGAATATGCAACTCGTTTACAAATCCAACATAGGTACTCGTTTACAAATCCAACATATGGCAATTTGTTTTAGATTTTACTGTATGTCTGATCATACTGGTGTGTCTTATGATATAAATCATCATTTGTATACCACCTGGAAATCTTTAACTATTGGGCTGTATAGAAATGCATAAAATCTTCTGAAAGTCTTGCAGAAGACTGCTAATCCTGTCCAGCTATGTGCAAACTATTTCCTTAGCTGTAATACTGATGCCCTATTTGACTATTTCAAGTACATAACTGTAGCCTATGCAATTTTTAAAAAGTTTAGTACACACAATATAGTGCTGGTAACACACAAAGCACTGACAAAACGAAGAAACACTAATTTTAATTCTCTTTATACCCAAAAAAATCTGAAAAAAATGTAATTATTTCGGACAAAGCCAGTATAACAGCAGAAAAAAATTCAATATTGATTGCTTCTTGGATACACTACTATCAACTGGCCATATGGTTTATAGGAAGTATTTTGTATTCTTAACCTCTACAAAATGTGATGAAAATGTCACTTAAGAAATTTTGGTAGGTCACAGCATCACCCACCATCTGTGAAAGCAGATCTACACTGTAAAATGCAAGAAATTTTCCTACTAACTGAATTCAATGAGATTACAGTTTTAAGCCCTAAATAGTCTCACAGAAAGACAAAAAAAAGTTTTGTTGTTACAATCCTATACACGCTTACTTGGGAGAAAGTCCTACTGAATACACTAGGGCTTAACTCTGAGAAGACATGTATAGGAAAGCAAGGAGAGAGGAGCAGATTTTTTTCACCACCCTTAAACTCGTTACCAAAAAACTACCACAAAATATTTTGTCCACCAGTCACATTAAGGTCTATTAATTTAATTTCTAAAATGTATTTGTACTGGGATAATTTTGCTAGATTATTGTACTGTGATAGATTTGCTAAATTTAAAAGCTCACTTTCAAACAAGAGTCCCACGTAGACATGGCTGACAAACATGGGGAAATTAAGATATTTCAGTATGAATTTGAGTAAACTGGGTAAAAGAGAATTTTCTGGCATTAAATTCATTTGAACTGTTGGAGATAACCATAAAACCTCTGTGCAAAAGTGCCTGATGATTCCTCACAGTTTTTATTACTGACAATCTAAAGTTAAACAGAAGCAATAACTACTAAAATCTAAGCGAGCAAAGTCTAACTCCATTATGAATATATGAAACAGAACTTGTGAGATTAGCCAGTGAGCGTACTAGGTAACACAAGCTCTGTGCAAACCGGGAAGATGCCATCTCAATTTATGACAGACAGGACTTTGCAGAACAGAAATGTCTATATGTTATTTTGCTTATATGTGTTATTACAGAAAGGTGAGTCTTTCAGTGATTGGCTATTATCCTATAAACCTGAAACAGCTTCCCAGAGCAAGTCAATAAATCAAATGCAGAAAATAGAATTTAAGTAACTATTAACACATGAAATTATTGCTCAACATCTGACACTTGTTTACACCAATAGTTCTTTTGGTTTGGTGTCATCTCTCAACAAGAAGTCTCATTCTGAGAAAAGCGGAAAGTTTAAACCACCCGCTCTTAAAGCACGCCTCAGGTTTATCTAAAACTATTAAGAGATGTGGCAAAAAAAAATATTTGTAGTTGACAAACATATAGCTAAGTAATAAGATATAGCACAGGATTAAATCCAGAAGCAAGCATTTCTAGACAATTGAAAATACATCTGCTATTTTTTTATAGTTTTCAAAATCCAAATATTGCCAGCTATGTTTCAGAAACACCAACCTGCTTACTCAAGGACAGCAGGGTTCATTATTTGACGTTTGTAATTTGCCCAAACTTCTAGTTATAATGCTGGAACTTGAAAACTGCAGTCTGTCCTTCAAAAAATTATGAATTATTACAATTAAGATCAATTTACCTCAAGTAAGGAAATATTTCTGGACACACTTCTACCTCCAAATATCCATGGCAAATTGCAAATTTCATTGTTCACTGAATTCAGCATGAGAGATGAAGAAAGAGAATCAAATAAATTAAACCTAGAGCCCTGAGATCATCTCTTCATAGCACTCCCTCTCTTTATGAGTCTTTTACTGCTATGGCCTGTGAACAATTACACTAACCCAAAGAGAAAAAAGATACTCAGAACTTGTGCACTGATCATTATCCTGTGATTATTCATTAGCTGATCACTCAAATGCATCAGTTTATTTATTTTCAAACTGGTTTGCAGCAAATTGTCTGTTAAGTGAGACTGTTAAGTGGTTTTTTGAGTTTTATTACAACAGTGCTATAAAATCCATGTTACACAGTGCATAACCTCACTGAACAAAACAAATGTGCTGACCTATCAGAAGTGATGTAACAAGCACTACATTCCAGCTGAAATGACTTGATAAAACAATCATAGCCCTTAAGATGCTTAACTTTTGATTCAGTTTTTTTTATACAAGATTTACTGTTCAATAAAAATTCTTTTCTGTTCCCCTCCCCCCAGACCCTTGTATTTAGTCTTCTTTTTATTTAAGGGAGATAATTAAAAACACAGCATATGTAATCTGGGAATATGTAATTCTCTATTAGCTGACCAATTTTGGTAGCACAGTACATAGAGGTATATTGGCATTTGTGTCAGACATTAGATTAGCTCGCAGTTTGTTGGCTACCCCAACAACTGGGGGTAATCTGGAACCAATCCCTGGGAAAGAGCTTGTATAATGAGCAATCCGCTTGCCTGACGTTTTATCTGTGCTGGGTGGCTTAGGTACTCGTTTACAAATCCAAGGATGTCTTAAAGCTTGGCTAGGAGTCATTCGTGCAGAAGGATCCCAATTAAGACATTCTTTTAAGAACTCTATAAACAAGGGGTCATCGCAGCCTTTTAATGCTGTAACCCAGTCCTTGTTACCCGGAGCACCACGCATTTTACCCCTACGTGATCTGCTGCCATTAAGAATAATCTTCCCATCTGGCTGTGTTGTTACAGTGCAATAGCGAGGGTGACCTTTGGAGTTGATGAAGTTTTTTGCTCTTTTAGACTGGTCCAGCAGCTTCTGAGGGGGCATTCCAAGTAGCTCCATCATACAGGCTAACTGATCACCCTCATCCTCTCCTGGAAAGAGAGGGTAACCAGTCAATAGCTCCACAAGAATACAACCAAAACTCCACATATCTATGGACATCCCATAGCGGCTTCCCAGAATGACTTCTGGGGCTCTGTAGAATCGAGATTGTATATAAGTATAGACTCTTTGGTGCTCAAAACAGCTGGATCCAAAATCAATTACCTTGATTCCACTTCGTCCTTGTTGTTTTAGAAGAATGTTTTCAGGTTTCAAGTCACAATGTATGATTTTGTTTTTATAAAGAGCCTCCAGACATTGTAATATAGAATGGGCAAACTTGCGTACAAGCTGTACACTGAAGCCTTGAAACTTGTTTCTTTTGATCAGTTCATATAGATTCATGCTCAAGAGCTCAAAGGTCATACATATGTGATTTCGAAAGGTAAAACTCTCTAGCATGTGAATGACATTCATGCTACCAGTCTTATCTTGCTTTTTGAGATGCTCCAAAATCCGTATTTCTTCTGCTGCTTGCCTGTGAAACCTCTTCTCATTCCTTACCATCTTCAAGGCCAAATGCTGGTGCTGTTTATGGTCAAAAACTTTAGCTACCTGGCCAAAACTGCCTTTTCCAATTATTTTAAGTACTTCATATCGGTAGGCAAGATGGTCATGAGGCACATGGATGTAGCTGCCTTGTTCGTCATCATAGCCACCATTGTTTGGGCCACCAATGACTCCTTGCCTTTTCTTTGCATTTGGACCCACAAAATAAATTTCAGGATAGTTAAGTATTTCTTGCTGCTCATAGGCTGTTAACTGCTGTTTATATTGCTTCAAGGCTTGATCTGGAGACTGACAACCAGTTTTATGTGCTTTTGTTGAACTGCCATTGTTTTTGGATGCAGTTATACTGTCAAAACTTTTATCTTTCACTGGAGTTGGAAAAGATCGTTCAGAGCTATTTATTCCAGCAGACTGAAGAGTACTACTTCTTCTGTTACCGGAGTCTTCAAATAGCTGCTCAACTTTTACTTGGCTCCCAGTCAAAGGATGATCCTTCATTGTGATCGAGTTAGCAGCTACCTGCAAAAATGAAGCAAATCAAGTCTTTACTATAGAATTCTCATTTTAACCACTGGGAAAAAGCAACAATGAGTACAGTAAGTTAAAAACTATACTAATTGTGATCTAATCCAGATGCAACCAGTCTTCCACTAGCATGCATAATGAGCAGCTATGCAATGTGTTCTTCAATCAGCATAAAGGCAGATACTGAAGGCTTAGCGTAAATCAGCCAACAACTGACACACGTGTTTTGCTAGCTCAGGACCAAAGTTTACTACACAGGGGGAAAAAAGACATTGTACCACAAATAAACATGCAGAGATAGTGGACAAGCAAAAGCACATTATGAAGGTGGTTTTCCAAAGGGGAGGGTGGAATGGTGACTAGAGTGATAAGGGAATGGCCATTGGTTACCAAGGACTCCATGCTGCTCTTAAATATGTACAGATAGCTCTTTCATCATTCACTTTCATCTGCAGTTGTATATGATGCAACTCAATAAATTTTGCATATCTGCTGTAATATCACCTTGACCCAGATCTGGCCCTGCAGAAAGAAGCTTTGCTATTCTGTGCCAATGCAGGTTGAAATATTTTCCCCAGTAAGAAGAGCAAACCTAAATTGGTAAGAAAACACCATGAATGCTATCTGATATCTGTAAGATGTCAGTGTAACAGATGCATAGCAATTTAAAGCTCTCCTTTAGTAAAAGCAAAATACACACATATGGTTCCTTTGCTTCTCCATTAAAAGACTGTTACAAAGTGCTGTGCTATATTGTGCATCAATTGCATATAGTGCAAAAAGATCTGCTTGGCATTCTATCCTTCAATTTCAAACTACAACTAGTTATTGTAACTAAAAATAACAGCTTACATTTCAGTCAAAATATATGGAATGCTGACGATAGCTAATGAGTTATGCTATCCAATGTCTCTACAGCAACCTACCATCTTATCACAGAAGCGAAATAACACAGCAGCAAAATGACTCTTGCAGAACATAACTTGCATACCCCTAACATTGAAATGTCAACACAGTTATGACACTGGCTCAGAAAATGCAGTTCTACAAAATGTAAAGATATAGAGAGGACCAGTGTAGTAGTTTGAATGCCGGACTAGGACACCAGAGAACAGTCTGAATTCCTATTCAACCATGGAAACCCACTGGGTGACCCTGGCCAAGTCATACTCTCTCAGCCTCAGAGAAAGGCAAGGGCAAGCTGTTGCTGAACAATTTCTGCCAAGAAAACCCCATGATAGATTCATTTTAGGGTTACTCTAAGTCAAAATGATTTCACAACACACAGCCCAACCACAACAAAAGATATGCATTCCTCCCTATTACTGTTTAACTGTTATATCTGTCTGGAAAATGCAGACAGTATTTTAAGACACACACCTTTTGAGGAATTCATAGAAAACATGATCCAGAGAATTAGCATTTTAGTAACACATTCTTCATTGGCTTATGGATGAACTGCAGAGAAAGAATGACAGACACTGTAAAATCCTGAATAGGGTGGCCACACACAGAATATAAACAGAAACAGCACCAATTAAATGTGAATTGTGAAGGAACCTGGATTTCAGGGAAAAGCTCTGTTTCCAGAGAAAAATCTGTTCTCCAATTCCAACAGCATTCCAAGGTAGATTTCTTTTTATTTTGCAGTCAAATTAGAAAAAAGAAAACTGAAATACAGAGTTCAACTGGAACTGAAGCTTGGACGGAAATTTTCATCCTGCATAAAAATTTTAGCAGCAACCTAAGCTAGGAGGAAAAAAAGCTAAGAAACATAACTCAGAATAATATTTAAAAATTGTATAATAGCTGATAATATCTGTGGTGTACATCACTGTAATAGAAGAATCACAGAACTGAAAGAAGACCTTCTGAAGTCAGTTAAACGAGAGGAAATTAAAGCAAAGTAGCTGGCCACTGGCTCATAAAAAGAAAAAGGAGAAACTTTAGAGCTGCACACCATATGAAACAGCAAGATATCTCAGACCAAATTATTTGGGACTCTTCTCTGTAGACAAAACGAGAAACATTATTGAATCCAGAATGTAAGCTGTCTGTCTCAAGAGGGGTGGGAACTCTGCCTACAGGCTGTGCCATATGGAATCTGGTACAGAACAGCAGAAGTGAAGTTCCTTTTATAAAAACACAAATGTCTAGCTTTCACACTCCAATACACATACTTGCCAAGTGAGAACATGACATTTGCCGAATGGTTAGAAAGCCAACAGGATTTGCCAAGCAAGTTACAAAATACAGGCACCCATTCTTTAATACATGATTTGATGCATTAGGCGCAGATCCCTACTGGTCTCACAAATCCAAACTAAGCCCTTACAGCATCTTTTTCACTGTCAAATTATAAGCGTAGAAAAGACCAAAGACCAAAATATATTGATCATAACCAGATCAAAGAAGGAAAAGGCAGCTTCTTTGCTCTGGTTATGATTTGCCCATATACCTGCTGGAGCAGCACTTGTCTCACAATATATTCTTCACTTTGTCAATTATCCTAGAAGGAAATAGACTGAATTTATGTTAATAGAAACAGACTTCAGCTCATGTCTTTTTTTTAAATAGCATTTTGCTTAAATACAGAGCACACACACACTTACAGAGAACTGTCACAGAAGTCATTAGCACAGAAAACCTCCACCTCTTATTTCTCTGTACTGTTCTAAGAATAGGGCATTCACCTGGAAAATGTGGTCTAAAGATATAAAATTTACTTTGCATAGTAATTGAAAAGAAAACATGCGTAAGATGATATATAGGTGGAATAACTCATTGAACACATCTAAGAATGTTTCAAATTAATGTTGGGGATGTCAAGATAAAAAGGCTCTTTTTTTGTAAGTAGTAGAAGTTAAGAAGGTGAAAAGTTATTGGTCTATGGTTTAAATGCTAATTCAAAAAATGTTTGAAGGTAGATTTTCTAATTCACCAGAAATGTTTTTGCTGGGAATCATGGAAAAAGAACTGGATAGTAAATATGGATTGCTTCTTCAATGTATGACAACAGCAGCAAGAACACTGTCTACTCAAACCTGGAAACTGATTGAAGTACTAATGACAGAAGAATCGATGGTTAAGGTTGCTGAGTTAGCATAAATTGCTAAAGTAATGTGGATAAGCCAAGATTTTTTTAGAAGACTGGAAACTATTTATGGACTTTCTGAACAATATGAAATCTAATGACGTAATAATCTGTGGCTGTGGTAACTGGTAAAATTGTCATAGGATTATTTAGTTGGACCTGTAATGGCTGAACAACATGTTCGTTCGTTCTTTCTTCCATCACAGTTTAGCTTGTACGGGACAGAGCCCTTGTGTGTTTCAGTAAGTTAGTGTTTAATGTTTTAGTTACTTAGTGGTCAATGTTTTAGTATTGCTTTAGTTTTAGTTAAACTTTAGGGGTTTTCTTTTCTTTTCTTTCTTTTTTCTTCTTTTTTTGAATGTATATTACTTTGATTGAGAACTATACTGTTCGCATAAAAACTGATAAATAAATAATTTAAAAACCATCAGTGGGGGAAGAAAGATAGCACTATTGAAAGGGCATCCAACCAGATCAATGGAGTTTGAAAGTCCACTGAAAATACACACGCTTTCACTACACTAACCACCTGCTTAACTGTCAGATCTAGTCTATCAGTTATTATTATTACATAAATTGACCAATAACCACACAAAGGATCTAGAAAAATGCTTTCAATGGAGTATTATACAATGAGATCTGTCTCACTGTAGAAAGGAAAAAAATCAACCATGATAAATATTTTAATAATGTTTTGTTTAGCATTTTATTCAAAAGCACAAAGACAATGTTTGTCTAGTATTCAAATATTTGGCAAATCAACTATCTGAATTCCTACCATTCCATCTTCTGCAGAATCTTAACACAACATGCTCAAATATTGGATAGCATGCGAGGTGGGGGAAGCTGCCCTCACTTTTTGTATGAAATACACTGGGAGCACTAACATCAGCATATGATCTACACATTTGTGGAGTCTATGTTGCTCATGGAAAAGAAATTTGGTACTACAGGCTACAGAAAGTCACCTATTTCCTCAGTGACATCTACAGAACAAGGGTAGAAGGAGGAAACAGGAATCCATTAAATTGGGTGAGTGTCCATGTAGTAGCCAATTTCTGATGGTAAAAATCCATGCTGTGTGCAACAAGCGTGACCAGGCATCCATTTCTCTAGAGCTCTATGGTCCACCAATAGGAACTTGATACAGACAGTAGCTCAGGGACCAAGAGCCAAGTTAGCTCTTGAGCTGTACAGACAATTTCAAATCTATATCTGAGCCATTACATATGTTTTAGCATCTACCATATACAGCAGTCTCTCCACTGAGGATAAGCAGACTCAGAATCAGCGTTTTTGCTGTCAAACTGAAGATCCATCTCCATGCAATTTCCTGATTGTTATCCCAGTTTTTTTATTGTTTTTAATGTCTCTTAATCTTTTTCTTATTTTATTCTTTTTTAGCTATTGATTTTATAGGTATTAAGCTTTCTGTTACCTGCGCTGAGAGTTTCAAAATGAAAAGCAGTACATTTAAGAGAAATGTTCTTAAAAATCAACTAGTTTCTAAGTTACAATCCCTTACCTACACCAAGCTCTAGACTGGCATGTTTTTCTCACACCTTCTACAAAATGGGGCATTTGAATGATCTGCAAATTAATTTTAATGTTTTCTCCAGCTAACTAGAATACTCTCTGTGACAAACAAAACATAAGCATATAGAATCCTACAAAGGACACCACAGTCAACAAGACTGTCTGTAACCAGCTGTCACTGTCAGAATCTGGCCCTGAAATTACTGGACATTGTGACATTAGAACAGCATGTCTTGCCAGATATATTAGTCTACTAGAATGAAGAACCATTCCTTACTTATCATAAAGACAATCATATTAACTGTCTTAGTCATTATTTCAGCTCACAGGAAAGGTCAATGCAGAAAAATGTGATCAAGTCCTATGAAGATGATATCAGAAGAGCTGCATGCCCCCAATGTTGGACCTGCTGTTTTTAGCTATTTTGCATGAAAGTGTCTTAACTTAACCAAAAAATAGTAGACATCATTTTGATATAGAATTTTTCCACCACAGTGAATCACAGTTTATTTTATCCACAGTTAAAAGATATTTAATCTATTTTTCTATAAGAACGTATTAACATATTATTATTTATTCCCCATCCTATTGATGGGTTCAGGAAAGCATAAAGCAATTTCATCACCATCTGTTTCTGTCACCAAGGGGCTCAAGCAGTTGGATAGCTTGAAAAAAAAGGGAAATCAAAAATAATAAATTCTGTCTATTCCCTAACACTAGGAGACCCTTCATTTTTTTTTAAAGAAAAATTCATATGCCTCTCAAATAGTCTGCAACAAAAGGGTTAGGTTTTAAGAGACAGAATGGCAAAGGCAAATGACATCTTATCATTGTACCAAAATCTATAGAACCCTCTCCTGCTGGAAAAATGCAAGGGTAGCTATGCTGACCGTAAGACAAATTCCAGAGTCCATACTATAATAATAACTTTACTAGGCCAAGCAAAAATTCACAAAAACTTGATGCTAGTTTTCAGAACCTATGGACACTTATGTGAATGTTGAATGTTCTGCTGAAGTAAATACCCTAAGGGTACCAGATCCCTTCTGCTTTTGGAAGCTAAGCAGAGTCAGCCTTGATTAGAAGTTAGATGGGAGACTGCCAACAAATATCAGGTGCTGTAGGCTATATTTCAGAGGAAGGAACTGGCAAAACCACCTCTGAGTATTCCTTGCCTGAGAAAATCCTGTGAAATTCATGAACTTGTCCTAAGTTGACAGGTGACTTGAAGGCACACAATGCTCTTCTAATAACTTACATATTTTTAAACATCTGTACTCAGTGATCTTTCTTCACATTAATATATCCTGCAGGCAAGGCAATTAATGTTTCGATGTGCTTATGTTTTGCTGAGAACAAGCAGAACCCCCCCAGCATTGTTTTTAAATTTAGTTTAACAGCACATTGACAGGGAAGACCTACAGTCTAGTATACCTGTGGAAGTCTATAACAATTAGTATCAGTTGTGTCTTTGTTGGAATCAGATGCGGTACCAGAACACAATAGGAGGAACAAACAGAAGGAGCACCAACTAAAAGGAACACAGGAACACTACCTGTCACTTTCCCAGCATCTACGGCAACACCAGTAACAGAGCATGCAGACAAGACTCCACACCGGACATCTCTATGGAATTAAGTCTATACTCAGAGACGAAAAGAAAGATGTCTCACTGATACTATTGCTGTTGGCATATACCTGCACACATACCAGACAACCCAGACAGAGCAACACAAGGACAACCTCCACTGAATGAGTCATTGCAGTGAGAGCAGTTAAGATTCCCAGCAAGTGATAGTCTCTAGAAATCCCTAAATACAGGAATTCAAATCTCTTCATATCCCTCAGATATATTACCTAATAATTATAGCTGGTTTAAGAGGCAGACATAATGCTCCCAGATGAGGTCACTGTTAGACAAGACGTCACTCTATTCTTCTATTGGCTTTAATGGATGCCTATTGATTCCTGGACCAAAAACAAAGGAGAGGTCCTGAACATGACAAAATTGCTTCCCTGTGTTTTGACTTAGGGGAGGAGAGGCAGGGTTGTGGGGTTCTGTAGTCCATGGACTGTATCTTTCCCACTCGGTTTAGCAATTTTTTAACCAAAATTTGGTGCCAAACAACTATGTCCTAAAAAAACAAAACAAAACAAAAAAAAACCCTCTAAAGTACTAGGGCATGTGAAGAAAGAGACTGAGAGCTCATGTAGCCCACAGGTTCTACTTAGAGCCAGTAAACATTAAGGGCCACCACCTCATAAATAACCCTGCCTGTTTGCTGCAAGCCGCTAAACAGGATTTTTATATGTCCCATCACTGAATGAAATATACTTGAAGGGAACAAAGGAAAGGGCCTTTTCAATGGCAAAACCTCAATTGGAACTGCATTTTAACTGTCACCAGATGGAGACTTTTCTCTTTTGGCGAATACTTCATTTTTCAAATTTCCCTTCTTCTTTTCTTAATAGCTTGGCTTCAATATGTAGTGATAACAGGGATGTGAAGGCCCAGAAAATTCTAGAAACAAAACTTTTCTCAATTTTTTTCAAAGCCCTTTTCACCCAGAAAAAAAAGGGGGGGGGAATGGATTGCAGAATATTTTATTTTAGAATGATGAATGAAATGTTCACATATTTACTGTGTCCCAAAAATAATTTCTAAAAACTATGCAAGATTAAGATTTTTATGTCAGACTTGGTGCAGTGTAAGATCATTATAATTCCTGGTCTCAGTTTCTTATTCTAAGTTAATCTTATAGAAATGACTTCATTGTATCTACTTGATCTTATCAAAAAATAACGGAGGCAAAATAATTTTCTCTGTTATCTGATGTTGATGTTTTGGTCTACTTTTTAAAAGGTGCTCCTTGCAGTTGAGAACATTGTAATTCCAATTGTAGTGCCAAAAAAATCCTAAAAAATAAGTTCAATGTGTATTTATAGTCTGACTGAACTGTATCGTTAACATACATAATGTACAACATACAAAACAAGATAATTTTAAGCCAAAGTTATATATATTAATTTTATGTACAATCAATCTGTAATGGGGAGGGGTTCATATCACATTTTTCAACTCTAACAAAACGTTCTCTTTGGTTTTTTTCTGGAAAATAAAACTTTTTTCCCCGTATCTTCAATTTCCAGAAATTTTATATCACATCTCCAGTTGATAGAAATGTAGGACCGAGTCTTGGGACATCAAGGAAGAAGTCCCCAAAGAACTCTCTGCTTCTCCTCAGCTAGCCTACAACTCATCTCAGCAGGGTTGGTGTGAGGATAGAATGAGGAGAGACTTTCAGCTTGTTGAAATACAGGTGGAATATAAATTATTTCACACTGTACACGTAACAAAGTAACTTGACAATTCAGCCATAACAACAAACAGGAGGAAAGATATATTTCATCATCTACCAGCCACACGCACCAGAAGACCATATGAAGATAAAGAATGGGTCTAGCTCAGTAGCAGAGCCCATGTTTTGGCTAGAAAAGGCCTGAAGTTCTATCCCTGGTGTCTCTATGTAGGAGTAGGAAAGTGCCATCTAAAATCCTGGTTAAACCACTTCCAGCCAGCATGAACACTGAGCAAATTAACTTAATGAACTGACTTGGTTTAAGACAACTTCCTATGTTCCTAGGATCCCTCCATCAGTTCAGGCCTGGCTCATACAAAATATAATATGCCTCTTGCACCAGCTATGCCATCTAGCCACATTTCTGCCTGGGCTTGTTTGCACAAGCCTGTCTATTAGTAATTCAACTAACTGCCTCATCTTGGTGCTAGTCTACCAGTGCCTCTTTACCCTCACTGCAGATCAGGAGGGCACATGAACTGCCCTAGTGAAAGGCCCTGTACACTCACATTTCCATTCTGAGTTGAGAGAAGACTCACTTCTACCCATCCAAATTCTATCTGCACACTTCCTGTAACAAACAAGAATAGTTGTGAGAAAGGGAAAGTAACGAACATCAAGAGATGGATCATATTCTCAAAGAAAGGCAGCTGGGGTTGCCAGACTTCATGCTTCATTTGCACTTGCATGGCCTTGTTGGCATCATGACAGGACAGCTCTGTTGCAAGTGCTGTCTGTACCACTGTTCCATCCCCAGGTATGGCTTTACTATGATACATAAAAATCTATCAAGCAGCTTATGAAGACACCAGTGTTCATAAAGATTGGCAACCCCACTGAGAACTGAATCCACACTGTTTACTGCTGCTGGTCACATAATAGGCATCATTTGGTCTGCATGATGGTAGGTGAATCATTCTTGCCACTGCATCTGGTGGAGGTCTGCCTATGAAGAACCACGAAACAAAGAAGGGAGGTAATGCTCAAACTCCAAGATGATCAACAGTTGTTTTTAAGCAAGTGAGTGCCATGCCACTTAAGAGCTCTCTTACCGCTCTTCTTTCTGCCACTCAATCCCTATTGGGGCACATACTATTGTTACCAAAATGATACTAGGGAGTTGTAGTAGAATTGTATGCATGGCAAGCAATGTTCTGCTTCATGTGACCAGACTGTGGCCCTTACCTGCAAAAGGGATTCAGAGCATTTGGCTACCTACGATATAAGTGGAGTACCTCTTGTTTATCAACAGGGAATTTAGCTCCACATGGGCGCTAACAGCCATTATGTCCCTGTTTTCTGCATAACACATATTTCTCATTATGCATTCTGGGAAGATGACACTGCTACTAGCTTTTGAAAAACAGACAGCTAATACAGTGCAGACAACACTGAAATGCATGCAAGGTAGCATGGAAAGAGACATTCATCACCCTCCATCCCTTTACTTGCAGGGGCATGTTGACTTTATATCGCCTGCTGAGGTAGTAGGGTGGATGTGTTTTAGAGTCCTGAAGCAGCATGCCTGTAGAGATTCTGAGAAGAAAAGCAATCTGTTCTTTCAATATATCTTCTGAGGCACAGCTATTTTTGCAAAGCATTCATTCTCCACCTTCACCAAAATGCCTCCTTGCATGCCCTATGCAATGGATTTGCACATTGTGTGATCTCCAATTTTTGCAGATAAAATTGCTCAGATCTGCTCTGATTTGGACACTGTAGTGCATATAGTTCCAGTCAATGTAACTTTGGCTTCTGCTTGCTCTGTATTATTGGATATGTTTCAATTTGCACAGCCTGAGGATGTGGACAGGATCCTTGGAGATGTGAGAGACACTACACTTGTCCTGGAGCTGTGCCCTTCCTGGCATTTAGAAGCAGCCAGAAGGGGACTGCCTGATGATTAAGTGGAGTAGCAAATGCCTGATTACAAGAAAGCAGGTTTCCATCATGCCTAAAAGAGGTTGTGGTGGTGCCAATATTGCAAAACAAAAAACACTCCCTGAAACCTGCCAATTATCAGCAAGTCAACAATATTCCTTTCTTGGGCAAGGTCCTACAGCATGTGGTGATCTTTTAGCTCCAGGGGGTTCCTGGATGAGACTGATTATTTAGACTCATTTTAATCTGGCTTCACATTTGGCTGTAAAATGGGATGCAGCTCACTGTTTTCAGTGGCTCCTGTCCTTGGAGGAGCAGACTCGGAAGGTGGTGTCGAGGAATTCCTGTTCAACACCCTGAATGAATGAATGACCAGTGTCTTTTGTTAAGAATGGCCTGAAACTTAATCCAGACAAGATACAGGTACTCCTGGTCAGTTGTACAGCAGATCAAAGAACAAGGATACAGCCTGTGCTGGATGGGATTACACTCCCCTTGAAATTTCAAGTTCACAGCTTGGGCATGCTACTAGACTTGGAACTGAGGATTCAGCAGTGGGCAGGAGTATGTCTGCACATTTATAAACCAGTGCACCAGTTACAGCTGTTCCTGGTGATATGAGATCTAGCGATGGTGCCACATGCCTTGACTATATCCTGTTGGGTTACTGGAATGCACTCTACTACAAGCTACCTTTGGAAACTGTTTAGAAACTTCAGCAAATCTAAAATGCTGTGGTCTAGTTGTTGACCGGGGCTGGAAGCATAAAACATAGCCTCCCTGTTGAAACAGCATTGGCTACTCATGAGTTTCCAGGTAAAATTCAAAGTACTGGTTATAAAGACCATATCTCCCTGTATGAGCCAGCCCAAATTTCCAGATCTTTAGGAGAGAACTTTCTTTTAGTCTCATCACCATCACACTTGCACATTTAGTGAGAACATATAAGAGGGCCTTCTTGATGGCTGTTCCTAAATTCCATAACTCCCTTCCATGGAAGATTCAGTTGGTCCCTGATGTTCTCTTTCTGCTGGAAGGCAAAGATCTTTTTATTTAGCCAGGATCTAGTGCTTCAATTATGTGGCAGAAAGTACTTTGAAAGCAATGTCCTCTGCTTTTATCTTTTGATATTTTAAATGAGTTTCAAACTGTTTAAATAACCATGTGCTTTTTAACAGAATTGCATAGTTGTTTTCTAACATTTGTACAGCAAGATTTTACTTGAACTTTGCTTTACATTTTAAAATTGCTTTGAGTG
Source organism: Ctenosaura bakeri (assembly GCA_948474755.1). Taxonomy (NCBI): domain Eukaryota; kingdom Metazoa; phylum Chordata; class Lepidosauria; order Squamata; family Iguanidae; genus Ctenosaura; species Ctenosaura bakeri. The sequence goes on from CAOLHI010002240.1 coordinate 134,436, forward strand.
CCTTGACAGCAGCAAGGCAATACATAAATAATTAATAAATATTGAGTTACAGCTCCCTGCAATAACTTTATAAAATGCTGCAATTAATGAATATGAATCCTATTCTTCATCAGGATGTTAGGGGTGGAGAGGCACAGTGCATTCTGACTCTCCACTGAATTCAACAGCAATGTTTTGTCCTGCGCATCACCACTTTGCAGTACTTAGTACTCTGGCATTTGTTTGAACACAGGGATGACTGAATGGGCGGAGGGAACACGAGGCTGCAAACCCTGCTCTGAATGTCTCCATATGCTCCACAGCAAAAGACATCTTTCTAGCTGTGTTCGGCTGAAAGTTGTAACAGAGTTCCCTTGACTAGAAATCTAATCATGGGATTAGGGGAGCTCTCTACTACGTTCAGCTGAACATAATTTCAAGCCCTCTGCAGTTTCTGATGTTGCCAGGTGTCTGAGGACATTCAGGAAATAGGTTTCTGTGCACTCCCATGTCCACAACATGCACTATCCTAGTGTGCCTAAACACACAAATGCTTGAACTAAACCTCTGTGATTAGAACTGGTTTAGGGGCCAGAAGTCACACCTGAAGAATATTTCAGATTCAAATGAAATTTGCTCTCAGCTGACATGCTCTAAACCACCTACTTTGGTTCCTATGCTGATGAGATATCAAGCCAAAACAGGAATGTGCTAAACAATTTGTGAAGTTGTGCCAGGATTGCCCTGATGTCCATGCAACTCTGCCAGTACACTGCACTTATGCCAAATCCTCAGGCAGAGTGTTGGATGTCCCAAGTCTCTCTTCTCTCACCAAATGTAGTTTACAGGAAAGCTAAGAAGCCCCCACTCTCACTCTGCAACCATCTATCAATAAATTTCACACTTGATTAGACTTCTGTATTTTATTGGTCAGTATTGGGGATTTAACTGAACTGGAACAGCTGGGATGTGAAAACTCCCTAGTTGCTCAAGCAGCATAACCAGCTGGATAATGATCAGATGACTTTTGGCAGACTGACCCACATTATAATTTTAACATCAAGTTCCATTTCCAATCAGATGACTTCAGAATAACCTGTCACTCTGCATCCAACACTTCCTCTTGCAAAAGCTGGACCACATAGTTTATTTAGCCCATAGCCTAGCTGTTAGCAGCCAAGAGAACTGATTGACACCACAAGTGGTGTGTGCTGTTCAGGTCAGCTCTAGAAGTTTGAATGCTCTCAGTATAGGTACAGACTCAGAAAACTGCTGCTCCCTTATTATTTCAGCACTTCATTCTGGGCAGATATGCTTATGATTGCCTTGTAGTGTAACTTAACTTTCTCCCTGGAATGTTGAGATGTAGCGTTGCAGATCGTACGTTCTTTTCAAATAGTTTGCCATATAAACTTTTTAAATCATAGCATGCAAGACTGTGTGAAAATTTAGTGTTTTCATACCGTATTCAGTGGTGCACTTCTGCTAGCCAAATAACAAACTTTAGCAGAACCAGGTAGGGATCAGTTTCCCCCTTTCCAATGCAGGACCCCCATGCTTGCCCAAACTAACTCCAGAGTGTTGGGAAATCCCCTGGAAACAATGTTAAGACATTATGGGCTGCTGCAAGGTAAAGGACAGCTGAAGAATGTTCCAAAAGTAATGTCAATAAAACATTGGATTTAGTCCAATTTTAGGCAGAGATATCTATATTTTGATTTTTCACCCTTTATAATGATAGAACAACAAACTGCACACCCGTTTAAATAATTGTTGGATTTCTCATTTTCAATCATGGTACAGTCAGCCTTCTACTTTCACGGGTTCAGCATTCATAGATTTAATTATTTCTGGATTATGTTTTTATTTTTTAATTATTTAAAAAATCTTACTGTATTTGGCCCTGCCATGAAAAAAAACATTTTCTCTAGGAATCTCTGGGTCCTCTCAGAAGATTATGTGGACCATGTCTATTAGAAGTGGACCACAGAGTTGCACTGGAAGGCCTAGAGATTCCTAGAGAGGACACTTCTCTAGTCATTGTTAGGTCACCCCAGTGTGACTCTTTAGCCCACATCCGTCAAAAGCTGACTGCAGAATCATGCCGGAGGACCTAGGGATTTCTAAAGAAGTGTTCTAAGGTTAAAAAAAATAGTGTTCACATTTTATTTTTATTTACAGTTTCTCCACTTTCCCTGGGAACTTGCACCCCTAACTCTCACAAAGGTGGAGGGCTAACTGTAATTAGGCTGATTTCATTAAATTAGCAGTAGATAAAGTGCAATCTGTGGGCCTCATTAAGACCCTTGGAACTCCTCATAAGACTTCTCCTGCTCCACCCCCTCAAAAGACAAGTTAAATTTGGGGGACAATTTTTGGACAATTTTTTTTTTATTCTCAAAGGGCCAAAAGTGCCTAACTAAGAACACAGTGTTTTTCTTCCTCTAACCCTGAAAAGCCTCCAACCTCCCAAAAACTTAAAAAGGAGAAAAAAATTAACCCATCTCAGACATCATGTCACTTTGGGTGCACTGAATCTTGCTGATGCAGTCTGCCAGACAAGCACTGAGAGGTAAAATGACCCTCATCTCCTGCGTGGTTGCCCTCCCCTGCTTTACATATACAGTCAGCCCTCCACATTCATGGGGGTTAGGAGTGTAGGAATCCTACAAAAGTGGAAAAACTGTGAACATCTCTAGGCACCTCCCTACCTTACCTCTTAATATTTAACATCAGCTGTCCACCTCCACCTTTGAAACCCATGAGCACAAGCACCAAGACCCTGCTGCAGCACTTGTGCTCACTTGTTCCAAAGGCAGAAACCAATGGCTAGCAGGCTGCCCCTCCTCCAGGCAGTCTGTCAGCCACCCCTTTTGTCTTTGGAATGAGCAAAGACAAAGAAAAAGAATTTTTGTTCTCTCTTTCCAAAGGCAGAAGCTGATGGCTGGTGGGCTGTCCCACCTCTGGCCGTCTGAGTGAGCAAACACCCACACATACACATTCCTTCCTTACAATCCCCTCATCCTACCCTCTTCCCCCAACAAGTGCATTAGGGGGGACATATGTATGGCAGGGCCAGTCACTCACCAGTTTGATTTCTTCCCAGCAACACCAGTGTTATTCAAGTGGTAAAAATGGCATAGGACAGCGGCAGAGGTGGGGCAAATAATCCACAAATGATCAAATCCATGAAGGCGAAACCCACAAATGTGGAGGGAGGACTGTAGTCTATTTATGCAAAGCCACTTCATCTGGCACATCACAAAGGTTTGCAAATGTGGCTAGGCAACTTAAAACTGGATTCTATGTATGCTTACTCAGAATCCAGTCCCATATTGACTCCAAAGGTTCTTACTCCGACATGCATGCAGAGCTACAATCTCAGTTATTGAGGACCACTTCACAAATTAGAAATCTATGATTTAAATGTTTATTTATAGGAAAACATGGCATCATTTCCTTATGTGTACACTGAAAAGTGATTTGAACATGCAAGTGTGCACATATTATTTCATAAGAGAAAAAGGGGGTGTTGATCTGTAATATTTTAGTAACTTCAGCTGGCAGACACCAGCTGGCAATAGTCACAATTTGACCCAGTGTATATACTGCCAGACTCTTTATCATTTTATAACCCATTTTGTCCCTTGGTAAAGCTATACATTTCCAATAAGAAATCAGGGCACGACAGGGTTACAGAACTGTACGTGCTAGTCTCCATTCCCAGTTTTCAGACTATGCAGACAAACTCTGGTTTCACTCAGAACAGAATTCCCCTGTTGCTAGAAATTATTCACAGAGCATCTTACAATTATATTATTACCACAGCTGGATGTAATTGCTGCAATCCAACCAAGTCACTCCAGTTAGCTCACAAAGATATAAGACTGACTAAGATATGATTGAAATGACAGACAACACTAATGTTCCCAAAAGCACTGTTTTAAAGCATAGAATTTTTTTTTAAACAAAAATAACACAGAATCAATTTTTGTAGGACATAAACACAGAGGAACCTGTTCACTGTATAATTTAAGCACTTGCCCAGTTACCACTGACATATAAACAAGTATCTGGAAACATATAAGCACACTGTTAATACCTCTATGCTAGCACTGAGTACAAACACAGCAATCCACAGAGGTGTGCTGCAGCTATAGTGTTCTCTCTTACACACTTAGAGAGTGAACATAATGATCAGTCACTGTCTTCACTGCTTGCTTCTTTCACAGGCAGCTTAAAAAAATCAGTCTGATTTTCAGTCTTTTCAGTAAACTGACTTATTCAACAGTCTAAAGAAGTTTCCACTCACAGAAAAACTACTCTTATCACAGTCACACTAAATTATGCTGGGAGAGAATGAATTCAACTGAACTACTAATTTCACATACTGATATTTATTTATGTGCAGAACATAAATGGAAAATCTGAAGCTCATGTCCTAATAACTTCCTCATGTATCCACAGCTTTTTCAGCTGGCTGACCTGACCAGGAAGAAGGGGTCTAGTAGATAAAGAGGCAGTGGTAACAATTTTTATTATTAATTAAAATGTGCAAAATAAGTAGTTAAATTATACATAAAGAAAAAAAAGAAAAAACACAAAGTAAAGAGATCATACTAAACGGCTAAAGATACTGCCTGTCCAGAAAGAGTCTCATGATGCCTCTCAATTCAGATGTTTTGCACAAAGGTGCTAATTTTGCTTCAGGGATCTGATCTGGTGACTGACTACCAGTTTTATGTACTTGGTAAGGGAAAAGATTTTTTTTTTTCATTTCCTCACCAAGGCATTCTAGTTACTGTCTGGCCAATTCTATGAGGCCAGTTCCAACACCAAACATGCTTTCCCCAGGCTATGCAACAATGGAACAAGGAAGAAAAGCATACTTTAAGGCCAGTAGAACTGTAAGTTAGCAGTGACTCCTAGAAAACATACTGTCAAGCTGTACTTGTTAAGACAGGAGTGAGTTATTCATCAATGTACACATGTAGCATGCTTTTTAACATGTTATTAAATAACATTCTTATTCATGAAAAGACAATGTGCTACAATTCAGAACTTCCACTCATGCAAGCACAGAATCCAATGTAAGGGAGGGGCAACTGCCCCCTCAGTATTACAGACCTCTGAGCACCCCCAAAAACCTGCTCTAGATGGTGGGAAAAGCCTGGTGCTAGTTTCAGGAGGCCCTGTGGATTGCAACCGAGTAGATGAAAAATTCTAATCCTATTGCTAGTGTTGCACTGGATTTAGGCCAATGCTCCATTACAGTCTCTTTCACAGATACATTTGTATTCATATTGTGCTTCATTAATGCCTTCAGTTATAAAATGTATTTGTGCTGTTTTGGATAACAGAATGTAAAAAGCTTGAGATTACTTACATTAGGTCTCCCAAGTGAAGGAAGTGCAGACGGAGTGCATTCTTCATTTGTAGGATCTGAATATCTAATCTGATCTATTCTCATGTAGGAATCATACAAGCCATCTCCAAACCTGGCTGGAAATAACAAGATGGTCAGTCAAAACTAATACTAGTTCATATATATACTATTTTCATTTTACATTTAAGAAAGGCACTACATTTGCACAGAAAAAGCACAGCAACTATTACTACAGCTAAAGAGTTGATACTAGTGCCTTAAGGGAAGCATATACTTCCTATTAGTTTTTTTTAAGAATAAATTCTCCATTTCACATGCTGAAATGTCTGTCTTAAAATCTTCACTCTACCAATAAATTTTAATCCATATCCAGGTAGATGGGACATTTTTGTTCACAAGAATCAGATTTTGTCGCAGAATTCATACAAAATTAGACTTGCAGGCATTAATGATATTATCACCTGAAGAACGATAACCAGTGTTACCAAGTTTTACCAACTTTCTACATAGATTAAAAAAAAAAAAAAGATAAAGAGTGGCTGGGATGAAATTATCCCAACATATCTATTGCACTTCTGTTGGTTATTGTGTGTGTGTTTGTTCGTAAAAACAAAGAGGAGCAGCAGCTACTCAGAACAAACATTTTACCTTATGTGAATGTATTCACGTTCTCTGTGTATTTGAGTATTATGAAATACCCTTGATTTTCCACCCACAAGTATTTCTGTGGATATGGAGGACCTGGTAATACTTCAGAATTCTTCTGGGAATTAAGAAAGACCGCAGATTAAGGTACTCATTGGAGGCATTTTTTTTCTTTCCTGCCCAGATAAAAGGTTAAAGGGAAAGGCGATGGTGAAAAATAATGCTGCAATATCTATTTAAATATGAGTTAACAGTCTTTGTAAAATCAACAAAATTGGAAATGTATTGTGTGACATTGTGCTATCAGCACTCATGAATCAATGTCTCTTAAATGGAGAGAACTACAATCTTGGAAATATTACCACAGTCACCTAATATTGGGAACATAAACTCAGTGGTCCACAAAACCACCAAATTTAAAAGATTATGAACATAAATTGAAAGATCACTCACACTAAAGCTGCAATCCTATGCATGGGAACCGGAAAATAGCTCTCACTGAAAGCAGTGGAACTTGCTTTCAAATCCACTTCTGTAGAATGGGAATGTAAATATACTCTCTTGAGGTTAATTGTATTCTACCTGACCGTTTTAAGATTACCTTTGATAGATCATAAATTATATCAGCCAAATCAGATTACAGTGTCATTGAAACATTATTTTTATGCCAAATAGACATAAGAAGGCAAGAATATATACACAGCTCCACAACAGCATTCTTCACAGAAGGTGCCCTGTGTTTATGAATTGCACCTTCTAAGAGGACACATTGAGACTGAAAACTCTATAATGGGGGAAGGGGGTGAGAAGAGCCACCCAACTTCTTTAATTACTGGAAATGCTGTCTTTAAAAGAAAATAGGTTGCACACAGGCATTATTCAATAGGAATTACCACTGATCAAGGAAGGAAGGCAGGAATCCTCTTTTGTGCTATAGTAACTGAGAAAGAACCCTTTGCCAAACAAAACATTTCAAAATTCCTCCTTATACTCAATCTGGCAGTGAGATGAAGAGAAATCTGGTCTGCTTCCTCTCTTAAAGTAATACAATAATAACCTTGGATACAAACGTACAATAAGAAAGACCGTTTCAAACCCACCGCCCTTCCCTTGCCGTTAAAACTCGCCAAAACGTAACAAAGCGACTGTTACAAAAAGAGGACGGCGACAATGGACATCAACGTCCTTTCCTATTGGGAGCCACCAGGCAGCCCCGTCGATCCTCCGGATTCAAGGTAGACCGTTAAAATCGGACGCCGACGGCTCTGTGTTGTTGGTGGTATTATTTTTCAAATCTCACGCGATGGGGAGTTTTCCATTGGTCTCCTGGGCAAACCGTCCTGAAAAGACTTCCCGAGGCCCCCCGTCCGCCCTGCCGCTGCTCGATCCCATCATCCCCAGCTAAAACGCCCCACATTTGAACCAAGTTTACAATCTGAGGCGCGTTTTCTTGGGAGGAAAGGTTGCCCAACAAAGAACCCGTTCAGGCTTAGGCCACTTCCGCATTAGACTGTTATAGCGCTATGATTCCAGTTTCGACATCCTATGGAATCCTATGGAATCAAAGGCCCCTCCCTAAACTGCAAACCCCAGGATTCCATAGGATGTCGAAACTGGAATCATAGCGCTATAACAGTCTAATGCGGAAACGGCCTCGTTCTTGAAGCAATCCGCTCAGAATCCTGCCTGAATCTTTCGGCGAATTAATGTCTCTTCCAACGCCTCCCTCCCCTCCGTGGCCCAGAGATCTTCCCGAGGAAACCCGTCCCGTGATTACAAATACACGTGCTAACCTCGCATGTGCCCCCCCTCTCCCTCGACCGCCGAGCCTCAGGCCGATCTCCCCCACGATGCCGGATCCTCCCGCCCGCAAACGACGCCCCCTCGGCCTCGCGTACCCAGGCGACCTCCGCCGCGGCGCTGCCCGGGGAAGCCTAAACCCTCAAACGCTCCCAGCGGATTAAGTTCCCCCTCCGACTCCTCACCGCCTCAGGCTGCCGCCAGAACAGGGGGAAAGGAGAGCCACTGAGCGGGTTTCCCTTCTCCCACGCAGGACAAGGGACCGCGAGGGCGACCGCCGGCCTCAGAAGCGGGTTCGCTCCTCCAAGCAAACAAAGCAGCCACCCTACCGGGGTCGACCTCTCTTCCTCCTCCTCACACATCGCCGTGGAGGGGCGACCCATGACGCGGTTTTCCTGGAATGAACCGACACTTCAGACGGCCAATGAGCCCCCCCCCAAAATAACAGATCGAACAGGCCCTCTCGCCATTATCCCGCTAGACAAGAGGAAGGCACCACGTTCAAAACGGGGGGGGGTGAGAAGAGAAAACGAGCTGGACCCAGAAAGCGCCCCATCCCGGAGCGCAGCCAGTTCAGGAGATTGTTACCTGCGGTGAGGGGCCCCTCCGGCTTCCGGCTCAGCAACATCATGGCGACGACGGTGGCGGGGGGCAGCCCGCGGGCCGTACGCCCCATCACCCTAACCCGCGGCCTGCGCGACGCGGCGCTCCGCTCCCCACCACTTCGGCGCCTTCTCGCGGGCTGCTGGCTTCGCCTCCGTCTCCTCTCAGGCGGGAGGGGCCGCGGCTGTGCTCAGGGCGCGGTTGCTAAGGGAACGTCTGCTTGGGTCGCTAAGCGCTTGCGCAAAGGAGGGGACGGAGGGGGAGGGGGCGGGAGGGCGCTGAGGGGAAAGAGGGAGAAGGAGGGAGGGGGAGCCGAGGTCTTAGCATTGGCGGGTCCTTTGTGGACTTTATTAGAAAAATACGGTAACATTCATTTGACCTGGAATAGGGTCAACACTGAATCACCTCAAAGCGTACAGTATTTCAAGACGGTACACAACAAACCCCCCACTGTAACCATAGCCTGTCCCGTTGCTCTGAGAAGTTATGAGGAAGACTTAAGCGGCCTTTACTTTCGGGAGCTTATTTTGTGTTTTAAGGAACATGCCTCACGTTTTAGAGTTTTGCTGCCTCCTCAGCGCACAATGCGGTGAACACACGAACACACACACACACACACAGAAGGATTTTTAAAGCCACGCCTTTACTTCAGGGCCCGTCAAATTGAGGCCATTTCCGCGCTGGACTGTATAGCGCGATGATTCCACTTTCAACATTGTCTGGAATCCTGGGGTTTGCAGTTTCGGGAGGGGCCAGCCGGCCCCTCCCGAAACTGCAAACCCCAGGATTCCAGACGATGTTGAAAGTGGAATCATCGCGCTATAACAGTCCAGCGCGGAAATGGCCATGAGATCTTCTAAATTCGCAAACTGTTAACAAATACGTTGTTTAGGGCGGAGGACAACCAGAAGCATAAAAGTTGCTGACGATTTTAAGGCATCGGTTTTTTTTTAATACCAGAAATACCTTGCAGGGAAATGGGTCTAAAACAAGAGAAAGCAGGAGATACTTCTTTTAAAGGGCAACTTGGCATAAGGAGATCTGTGTGGAAAAATTGATTAGAGAAGAAAATAAATGAAAAGGTATTACAGAAGAACAAAATGTTGGTTTGGTAGCGTTGTGTTAACAGTGCAAGAGAATGAGAATTACCAAACAGGTTACATTTTCCTTGGTTTTATATGGGGAGCCTGCTGTCTGATATATTAGACTTGTGAAGAATCAGTGCAACAAAATGCGTCAGTAGAAGGCACTTTCCACTAGAGGCAATTATGAATAGGATCAACTGTAAAAGATCCAAAATATATTTAACCCAACCCACAAATCAGTTAGACTGATTTCCAGAATTGAGTTCAGTGGGGCATACTTCTAGGCTAGAATATAGAGTATTGCAGCTTTACTCTATATTTAAAATAAATATAGCTAACAGTCATTCTGTCTGCAGATGATGGGAGCTGTAGTCAAACACATCTGGGCAGCGGCAGCTTGGAGAAGTTCCTCAGATATGTTGACCTAAGATGGGCAGAAGTTTAGGCAGGTGTACTGACAGATTTCTGGATAATATCAACAGATCAACAACAAACAATAGCAGTAACAAAAAATCTTAAATTAAGCTGCTGGAACAAATCTTGGAAAGAATCTGGGGAAAGATATTTGTGTGAAAAAACTGGGAGTTAGACTGCATCACGTCTTGTTTCTTAATATGAAGTAGAACCACTTACACAAACAGAGAAACCTTAAGTGTATATTTTATACCTGTTTCCAACTGAGATGCTTGAAGGTTCTAACAAAAAACAAAGTGAATCCTACAAACAAATAAGCAAGTTGTTCTTAAGGTACTTTTACCATATGCCAGTAAAACTAAAGCCTAATTCATGCAGATCGTCTTTACAGATTCAGGACAAGATTATTTAAATGGCAAAAAATCTTTTTAAAAACTCACATAAAATATCGCCTCTTGGCTTTATATGGAATTTCTAGGTTTTGTTATAAAAAGCATTTGGAGTCTTTATCTTTTTTCCCCACATATAAAAGTTGGTTCTATGTTAAGAATGGAAAATATTGCCATTATCTTCAATGGAACATTTTAGAATGAGACCTTGTGCTTCATATATCCTTCTGTTGTTAGAGTTTTCCTCCTTTAGTTGAATACTCCCATAGCCCTATGCAGTTTAGTGATATCTTTTGTATATTACTTGAGTAATCACTAGAAAACTCCACAATAGTGATAACAGAAACATTATGGAGACATAAATTGGTATCTTACCTTCCTTATATGAAACTGTTTATGAATCAGTAAATTAAAGCTTTGCTTTGCATCTCAAAGACACATGAATTATTTTGCCAATGCAAAGCAGAGAGCCATCTGGTGCTGTTAGCAGGAATAACACCCCTGCTCAAGTCCTTTGGGGCATATATGCTGCATGACATCGTTTGATTGAAGGAAAATAAAAGAAGGAATCTTTTATTTCTGTGTGAATGTGCCTTCAAGTTGCACGTCAACTTATGGTGACCACATGAATTTCATAGGTTCTTCTAAGGCAAGTAATACTCAGAAGTGGTTTTGCCAGTTCCTTTCTCTGAAATACAACCTACAGCATCTGATACTTTTCTGCAGACTCCCATCCTAGCACTGACCCAAACTGACCCTGCTTAAGATCAGATGAGATTTGGTGCCTTTTAGGATATTTAGGCCAATCTTCCATCTAGCCTTTAATATTTCAGCTTCTGTTCTTCAGGACTATGTCACTGTTTCTATTTGAATGCTTTATGTTCTTTATTCCATAAGGAATCATATTGGGTGCACTGCAGGGCAACCCATTATTGTGTGGATCATGTCACAAGCACATTTTCCTTCCACACAGATTATAAAATCCCAGGCTAGCTGGGCTCTACCTTGAAAGATGGGGAATAGGTCAGCCAGGTTGTCTCTCAAGAAGCATGGCTAAGGTTTGTATTTTCTGGTAACCCTAAAAGAAAGGAAAAAAAGCAAATCTCACAAGAGTTGTGAAATTGCACTTTCCTACAATAGCATAAAAATTAAATAGTGTCATAACATAAGGACTGTTGGCTACCTGGGGCTCTTTCACACCACACAATGATAGCACTATGATTCCATTTTAACTGCTATGGCCATACCCTATAGAGTACTAGAGCCTGTAATTTGGTGAGGCACTAGAATTCTAGTTCTCAGATTGTAGTTAACTGCATTAAGAACTCTCAAGAATGCTGAAATTCTCATTTTTATACTTCAGACATATCCCAATTTTAACATTTCTTTAACTGTTAGGAATTTGTCCAAGAGACCCTGAGAATGTAAGTTGTGTGAAGGGGGCAATTTTTCTCTATTAGAATTCCCTAGTCAATTTAGAACTATATTTTTTAGGAATTACTTGGAAGAAGGTCATGTTAATTACTATAAGTATGCATTACGTGTAAGATGCATTTAATTTTAAACAAAAAGTGCACACATTGTCCACACTAACTACCTAATCCACACTTTTACATACCTTGTGTGATTCGAAAGAGAAAGAGATCATAGCAATGTACTGTACTTTTTCTTTCACACACACCACTCCACTTACATACAAATGAGCACATATTTGAAGATGGGAAAGCAATACTTAAATCCAAAAAAATAAATACAATGATCAATACACTGATCAGAGGACCAGGTATGTTTAACAATCTGCTCATTTCTGTTGAAATAACAAAACGTCCAGTTTGGAAAATATGGAGTATCTGACTCTCGTATCTTTAAAAACTATTTCATGTTTTGATTGAACTATTGACATTTTTTAAAAGTCACAATTAAACACTGGTAAGACTAAAACAACAAAAGCAACCTATATAAAATAACTTAGCCCATGAGCTACTACTTTGCAGTCCCTGCACTTAAAGCAAAATGATTTCCTTTGAAAGTATGTTTAGAGGGATTTTATGGAAAACATGCTTTTGGCAAAGCCAGACTGTGCAGTATACATGTATACAAATAGTTAAATGGATGGATTTTTGTTGGAAGAAATTCTGTTTCAGGGTAATGGCAGGAGGATGGTTTTCAAAAGGCATTTTCCAGGATAGAATCTTACAGCTGGAAAGGTCCACAAGGGCTACGTAGGTCAACCCTCTACTATGCAGTAATATTCAACTAAAACACATTTTAAAAAATCCCATTCCAACCCCTGTTTAAGGACCTCCAAAGGACAGTCCACCATACTTTGAAGCACTCTATTCCACTGCCAAACAGCTCTTATGGTAAAGAAGTTCCTTCTAATGTTTAGGTAGAATCTTTCTCCTTGTAATTTGAACACGTTGGTTCATTGACTAGTTTCTGGAGCAGAAAAAACAGGGTCACTTCTTCTACATGACATCTCTTAAGATATTTGAAGATAGTTATCATGTTCTCTTGCAATCTGTCCCTCTTCTTCAAGCTAAATAGACCCAGCTCCCTAAATCGTTCCTCATATGGTTTGGTTTCCAGACCTTTGATCATTTTGGTCACCCTTCTCTGGACACATTTAAGCTTGTTGATATCCTTCTTGAATTATGGTACACAGAACTGGACACACCATTCCAGGTAAGGTTTGACCAAACCAGAATAGAATGGCACTATTATTTCTCTTCATCTGGAAACTATATTTTTGTTGATGCAGTCCAGAACTGCACTGGCATTTTTAGCCACCATATCACATTGCTGACTCATGTTTAGCTTGTAGTCTACTAAGACCCCCTAGAGCCTTTTCACATGTACTGCTTTCAAGCCACGCCATCCATTTTATATTTGGGCATTGTATTTTTCCTACCTAAAGTACCTTACCTTTATCCCTGCTGAAATTCATTTTGCTAGATTTGGCCCAGCTTTCAAGATCACTACAAATTCTGATCCTCTCCTCTGGGATATACTTGCCCTCTCTAATTTAATGTCATCTGCAAATTTGATAAGCACGCCTTCTGTTTCATTATTTACATTGTTTATAAAGATGTTGAACACCAGGCCCAAGACAAAACCCTGAGGCACCTCACTGGTCACTTCTCTCCAAGATGAAGAGCCTGATTTCAGAATGAGAAGACATTAGTCTGATCTTGTCCTTGCCTTCATTCTCCTTCATTCTCCTGGGACTGGCATTTTAGAGAAATGCATTTAGCATTGTCACCCAGAGTGCTCTAGTACCTCAACAGACTATCAGTGCCAGGATTCCATAAGATGGAACCATGGCAGTTAAAGTGGAATAATAGCTCTACAACTCTGCAGTGTAAAAGGCCCCTGGTAAGGATACCAAAGGAGAAAGAAGGCAAACGCAAGATCAGACTAATGTTTTCTCCTCCGTCTGAAATCATGTTCTTCACTGTGTATTGTGAATTGGCCCCTAGTGGAATCCTCCTTCCATCCTTCTGTCCCCTATTTTATTTATATCCTGCTTTCCCCCAGTCTGAGACTCCTTGACAAACCATGTCCCATTTCTATATATGCAGCCTTTCCATTAGCTTATATTTTTACCACCAAAAGACTTGTGAAATGCCTGAGTCTGCTAACAATGTGGGACAAAATTACCACCGTATTTCCATGGCCACCTTTTGACTCACTACCTTACATAATCAGAGTGATACAACTCACTCCTTCAGAGGCTCTGGGGGTCTCTATTGCCACTAACTGTATCTGTAAATGCTGCCACAGCCACCATGCCATGCAATCAAGTTGTAATCACAATTGGGTTGTAGTTCATTGCTATTAATCCTTGGAAAAAGCAGTCTGAGCTAGAATGACTGGGTCATCTGTAAGTTCTTAAACAGATTTCATTTGAGACTGTCTGCTAACTCAGTGATGCTGCAAAAATCCTAGGATTGTCCTGGAGCCTTCAAGGTTTACCAACTAATCCCCAAGATTCTGCTATGCTGTGAGCAATCCATGAAAAATGTCAGGGAATTTGTAACATGGATACTGAAAAAAAAGGGGGGCAGCTGATTTATGGAGACTTGAATAACAATAACAGTATATAGTTACAGCTTACAGTGCATACTTTATTTTCTTTGGAGCCTAACTTCTTTGTCCACAGTAAATTAATTTTGGGTTATGTAGCTTTTAAAAAATGGGGTAAATAGTATGTTATGAAATATTCAGGGAGAAAAGCAAATCGTGAAACATATTTTTAGTTGTTTCACATGATTGCATATGTTGTGCATGACAGTCAATTGACTGGTTAAATAATTTTACTTAACTCACTATTTGATCACTGTCAACTATAGTTTAATAGTTCTTGAAGCCAAACAAGCAACCATGTTTACCTTTATGTACCTATGTATCACCTTCCGTATACCACCTTTCCTTTTAAAAATCCCAAACCAGTTCACAACAACAATAGATACAAACCAGTAGCTAAAAGAGTGAAATAATTTTTAAAACTGATCAAAAACCATTAATTGAAAACCAGAACTAACTTACAAGAGCTAATAATTAGCAAATCATCAGGAAAATGACTGGAAAAAGAGCCCACTTAATCTTAATGGCCATTTTCGCAGGAGACTGTTATAGTACTATTATTCCACTTTCAACATCCTATGAAATCCTGGAGTTTGCAGTTTAGGAGGGGCCAGCCGGAAATGGCCAATGGCCAATGATGAGACCATTCTACTTCATGGGAGCAATAACAGA
Organism: Ctenosaura bakeri; assembly: GCA_948474755.1. Taxonomy (NCBI): domain Eukaryota; kingdom Metazoa; phylum Chordata; class Lepidosauria; order Squamata; family Iguanidae; genus Ctenosaura; species Ctenosaura bakeri. Next base: position 149,495 of record CAOLHI010002240.1, read on the forward strand.
GGTCTCCTCTGCACTGCAACTAAGCCAGCTTCACTAGGCTTTAGAAGCATCCCCTTTAGAACATAAAGACTGGAACAGTTTAAATAGGAGAACCCTCTTCTTAGAAGCATGGTAATCAGTCACCATAACATGTGCATGGTAAGAGGCCCCACTAAGCAGCCTGGCTACCATATTCTGCTCTAGCTGAAGCTTCCAAATCTAAGCCCACTGACCTCCCCAGCCTAGACTGGTGCTCCACAGAGTACCAAAGTGAGAAAATACGAGTCTCCCCAACCTTCCATCTCACTTACTTAGATCTTAGTGATATATGCTAAGTCAGCTCTTTCATGTTTAATCAAATCACAGATGACTTGGGTTTTAGTATAAGCCAAACTGGCATTAAACAGTAACCAACAATTAAAAAATATTAGTATCATTAATATTTATCCATGGTACAACACCTGTTACAAAACACTATCTAAATGTAATATACTTACTTAGACAAATCAGTAGCAATCAAAACTCATACTAATACTGAGACAAGTAAATCATGTGAAAGGTAGAAAACAGAAGTAGAAGGTGAAAAGTTAATACTGATAATATATCACTGCAGGCTGAGATTGGCAATGGCAACAAAAACTAAGTCAACTGATCCCCTTTACAGTCCACTGCCAACATCCTTATAAATTTACAGTGAGTATTTTAAGCTATTACTGCAAAGGTTGCAACCTTCACTGTGATATATTTAGTATGATCTGGGGCCCATTCACACTAAACAATTATAATGCTATTATTCCACTTTAAGTGCCCTGGGTCTGTCCTATGGAATCCTGTGGCTGTAGTTTGGTGAGGCACTGGAGCTCTCTGGCTGAGAATCCTGAAGGCCCTTCCCTAAACTGCCAATCCCAGGATTTCATAGGAGAGGACCATGGCAGCTGAAGTGGAATAATAGTGCTATAACTGCGTAGTGTGAATGGGCCCCTGATGTTGTTAACATCTCATCTTGTGATTTACTGTTATCTGATATTATAAATCAACCTGGCATTAAGCAGTAGCACCACCAAGCCAGACAGCTTGGTAGGTAAGCATCTAGTTACTGAAGAGATGGGGGCATGATAAGAAAGAGGAGAAACCGCAAATATCTACACTTCCTTCTTCCCCTTCTTTCCATCTCATCCATTGTCCAGAAAGATAGTGGCAATCCTACTAAATATTAAAACCCAGACATATCCTATACTGTTAACTCAGTAGCCAACTCAACATGCTATTATAGCACTCTCAGAAGAAGGTAAAACAATGATACTATTACCTAAAGCAATAACCAAGTCAGGCCTGTCCCTTGTTGTATCCATGCAGCCTTCACAATCATTTGAGGCTGTTGTTGAGGCCACAGTCAGGTTCTCTCTCTGGCCATTTATCCTGTCTGCCAACTGTCAGCTAAAGGACACTTAGATCTCAGCCTCACCAGCTACCCCATACTCTCACTCTGGAATAGCTCAGTCACACCAACACATTAATGTAAACATTTAACAAGCGGGCAGCAAGCTCAAGTTTGAGATTCCCCAAGAAGTAACCCCAATGACTCATGCCCACTTTGATGTCAGCTTGACAAGGATGGTCCATTGTACCTTAGTAGCATAGGTTATACATAGACCTCTGGATTCTCAATGAGTCCAGGCAGCTGGAAATGTTTTTTGTAGTTTCTAACCTGCCCTGTTCCCAAGGCTTCAGCATCTATAGGTGTGATCAGCAGGAGTCCAAACTGGCTGGGCTATTGTATTTAGTACTGGCTTTAAAAATGGCTTTTCTGTTTTAACACTTGCTGTACTTTGCTTCATTTATTTTAATTTCAGTTAAAAAAAATCAAAACTTTTCTTAAATAAAATCAAAGGGAAGAGCTGTTCCCATTTATAGACTCTTTACTGAGTGTTAAGTTATATACATGTTAAATAATTACATATATTGTTTCTCATATTAGCATCTTTTTGTAATGACTAAGTATACAACTTGTTGATGTTTAAAACATCTTTTTGGTGGTTTTAATTAACTCAATGCTATAAGAATACTTGACTATGATCTGACATTTCACTGGTATTTGATTTGCCAATCGACTAAGCCACTCAGTTTTGAATTGCAATTAACAGCAGTGCTGAAAGAAATTGTGGTGCTTGAAATATGAGGCCTGACTCACATCTCCCCTTTCCCCACCTTTGGCTGAATATTTTATTGACCTGAAACGCATGAGTAAGTCCCTGGCAGCTTGTGAAGATCTACCAAACTGGCACCAGGGCTCAAACGTGGGCAGTATAGCGGCAGTATTGTAGAAGGATGTATGCAGTGCAACACAGAGTAAAATCCTGCAGAACCTACAAGCACATACTCAGCGCTAGCAGTTTCAGCCTGTACTCAAAATTCTGTCTTGTGCTGGTGTGATGTTGTATGGCCAAAATTTAAATACTAATTTTAATATGGTGAAATGATTTACGTTTGTGCTGGGCATGGAAATAGTACCATTGTCAGGATGTCAAACACACAAGCTGCATGGCTCAGCACCCAGTGCCTTCCATGTAGGTTATAGCCTGCAGAGTGAGAATGCAGATGAGTCTTATGCATATTCAGATAACTATGGGTCTAGTAGGGAGGGCCTGATCCACTCTGGAGATGCAGGCCATTTCCGCACTAGCCTGTTATAGCGCGATGATTCCACTTTCAACATCCTCTGGAATCCTGGGGTTTGCAGTTTTGGGAGGGGCCGGCTGGCCCCTCCCGAAACTGCAAACCCCAGGATTCCAGAGGATGTTGAAAGTGGAATCATCGCGCTATAACAGGCTAGTGCGGAAATGGCTGCAGAGATGTTTAAGGCTTCTTGTGTTCTGATATGTCTAACACAAGTGTGTCCAACAGATCATAGGAGGCTCCAGAGTAGAAACTAAACCCTCGCAGACATTTAATGAAGTAATTTGGAAAACCTAGGTTCCTGCTAGCCAAAGAATAAAAGGCCATTCACCCTCCAGCTGGGCAGAAGACTCAACACATTTTGATGCTAGAAGCATAAAACCACAATGATGTGGAAATATAACAGTGATTTTATTTTATGGTCAATATGGCTACTCCTGAATATTTTTAAAATCGCAAAGTGAGAAGCAGAACAACAGAGTTTTATTTTATGGTCAATAGGCTACTCCTGCATATTTTTAAAATCGCAAAGTGAGAAGCAGAACCATTCCTGCCCACTGCAACCAGTAGGGTCTACTAGGACAGTGCTACCCAAAAGGGGTGGTTTCCCGACCGCTGCTGGTTCCAGATCCATCGGCTGCCCGTCCCTGCCAAGTTTTCAGAAAAGAGAAGAAACAATCCTACCCATTGGACATCAATTTAGCGCGGGTTGGAAAAAATTAATTCCCGGTACCCCACATCAGACAGCCTGAGAAGCGTTGCAATTACACAGGATGGGATTGCAAATATTCAATAATAGAGGGGCGCCACGCAAAATAAACCACACTACTTTAGTGAGCAATTCTTGATTATAGCGGAGATCCGGGTGCTTTTTCTCGCGATTCAATACACGCGATGGATGTAAGCGTGCAGACCTAAGCCATTTCCGCACTAGCCTGTTAGAGCGCTGTGATTCCACTATCAAGTACAAGTTTATTATTACGGCAAAAAGCCAGCAATATTCCGCTTTCAACATCCTCTGGAATCCTGGGGTTTGCAGTTTAGGGAGGGGCCTCTCCCCTCCCTAACCTGCAAACCCCAGGATTCCAGAGGATGTTGAAAGTGGAATCATAGCGCTCTAAGAGGTTAGTGCGGGAATGGCCGTGGCAGGAACGGTAGCCTATTGCGCGCTGACTTTGTGTGGGACGTCACCTATGGAGGAAGCAGAGGCAGTCCCAGCTGCAGTTGCAAGAGAGTTGGTGCTGTTGCTGCACGGACTCGTTTTGCTGCAGCACCGCACTATGGCGGCGCCCGTGCAGTGAGGAAAGGAGTCCCCCCTGGGTCTTGCCATTCAGCCTATTGATGCTGCTTTCCAGCTGCTTTCTCCCTCTGCGGCCACTACGTTAAAGCTCTGCCACGAGCCGGTGGAAGGCTGGGGATTTCTCCGACCATGTTTGCCAAAGCCTTCAGGGTGAAATCCAACACGGCTATCAAAGGGTCTGATCGGTGAGCTTTTTTTCCTTTCCCTTTTATTCCAGGTGTTTATCTTCACCTTTAATTCCTTCAAGCCGTTTGGTGATGTACAGGGGAATATTTTTGCGTTTGGTGATGTACAGGGGAATTTTTTCACGGGATGCTCTATAAAATTCTGTATATTGAAGAGGAAGGTGTACTGTTAAAATGGCATCTCATGTTAATGCCTTCCCCAGTGTAAATGCAGTCTCCAGCAGTGCATGGTATGAAATGCAAAGGTTATCATTTAGTTTGACGTCATTTGTCTCCCCGGTGATGTAAAGTTATGAGTAAGGGTCGCCTGACCCGTATATTTGGAAGTTCCTTTTAAGTTTTTCCTCAACATGAAACAACTTACCTCTTTTAATGGTATCAAAAGTTTATTACACTTAAATGTAGTCAAGGCAATTAAGTGACAATAGCTGCCAGTCTCTCTGGCCATTTCCGCACTAGCCTGTTATAGCGCGATGATTCCACTTTCAACATCCTCTGGAATCCTGGGGTTTGCAGTTTCGGGAGGGGCCAGCCGGCCCCTCCCGAAACTGCAAACCCCAGGATTCCAGAGGATGTTGAAAGTGGAATCATCGCGCTATAACAGCCTAGTGCAGAAATGGCCTCTGTCTCAGTTCTGCGATTAACAATAGTTAGTTTAGCACATTCTGGCAACACAGGAAAAACATTAATGGTATAGCACTAGTTTTCTTAGATTTGTCTCTGCCTATCCGTCCTCCTTTTCAGCTCATCAAACACTAATTTCAGTTATTCCAGATGAAAATATGCCTCCATGGCATCTTTTGACCAACAGCAATTTTAGCTTTTATAGCTGGAATGTGCTGTTACAAAACTTTGGCTGAAAGCTATATTTGGGTAGGAAATGTTTCTGTTTCTTAATTTGCAGTGCCTAATGTTTTACAGTGGCTTGTGTTTTGTACACTCAAGTTAAAATATGCAAAAAATTAGGATTGTAGCATTCAACTAGTAGGTTCCCATTTTCTTATACCCTTTTCTCCTCTACTCCCCAGTCATAGCTGTAAAAGCTACATTTCAGCAACCCAAATGCCATACCCCCATACTGGGGAAATGATGCATTAATGGTATTGAACCACATCTAGCTTAATGGTTTATTTGAGTGCAGGAACTGTCAGGATGGACGAAAATATATGCAAAAGAACACAGAACTGGGACTCTACCCTACACAATAAGCTTTGCCCCCCTCCATGCACCCACACACATTCTAGAGAGGATATTCTGTACTAAGGAAGGCAATTCTAGTAGATTGAGGGGTTGAATTTTCTGCTTTAGGATCTTCTGGCGGCCACACCAATTGCCAAAAATGTCAGCCCTCTCCCAACTGGACATAGTCAGAAGTCCAGTTCTGGTTTTGAACAATGGATATTTTAAGATGTTGAATCTCACTGCAGCCTACTTAAAAAGTAAATTGCATTTCCTGGTGTTGAAAACCACACAAATAGTCTGGGAACTGCATGTGGCCAAAGGCCGTTCTTTGCAAACTGAAGTGGGTGAAATTTCAGGATAAGACTACTTCAGGGTGTGTGTGTAATAAAACATGTGTGACTGATGTTTGCAGGAGGAAACTACGAAGTGATGTTGCTACAGCATTTCCCTCCCTCACTCCTGAACAGTTATCTGAGGTTGTGCCAAGTAAAGAGGAGCTGAATGTTATTAAACTGTACACTCACAAAGGAGATGCCGTCACAGTCTATGCCAATGGCAAGAATCCAGTCCTTTTTGAAGTAGAGAAGACATTGTATCCTACAGGTATGAAAGGATGTCACAATGGGCAGTTAGTTATCCTGGGACTGGAGAAGTTTTAATTGGGTTTCATTTTTGGTAAATTGCACCATATTTGTAAGCCTGATTTCTGCATGTAAAAAATGGGGAGAGTGTTCCATTACTTTTCATTTACATTATATGCATGTATATGTGCTTTCAAGTTGCCTGTTGTCAGATGGGGACCCATGAACATCCTAGGGCTTCCTCAGACAAGGAACACTCAGAGCTGATTTGCCATAGCCTTTTTCTGAAATATCACCTACAGCACCTGGTATTCCTTGGAGGTTTCCCGTCCAAGTACTAACCAGGGCTGACCCTCTTAGCTTCTTAGATGAGACAGAATCTAGTGCTTTCAGAGTCTTTAGGCTCACATAAATATGTTCAGTCAGGGATATGCTGCTTCTGAAACATTGGTTTAGTGTGAAATTCGTCAAAGCGTTGACCTTTTGCATGGGTGGACAATTTATCTGTAAAACTTGTACAAGACTGCCAGCAATTTGAGATATTTAGGGTCCTCCACTCTTCTCTTCTTTTCCCCTCTAAAGTTCTCTTCTCATAACATACATATTTCTGCCTTTAAAAGCTCCTTGCATCCTTTAGGAGGTATGGGGGCGATTGCACCATGTTTTAGGCCAGTGGAGTGGGGTTTCAGAACCTCAGGTGGCCATAGTAATTACAAGGTGGCTTGAAGAAGATTCCTCCACTGAATCCAGAAGGTTATCTTCCCTGTTATGAGTGAGAGTTGATTGGGGGGACTGTTACACATCCTTTTTACTCTTTCAGAATTTTGAATGCAACAGCATGTGTACATTTTTCTGTTGTGCTCAACATTTCTCTACCAGAGACCCAGGCATCAATTTATATCCTGGTTAATAACCAGAAATTTAACTGATATTTCCCAGGTCAGATATAATGGGAAGATGGTTTACAATATTGACAATACAAGTCACAATAATGACACAGAAGCAGAATTGGTAGGGGATTGAGAAGGTTTTGAACATCACACAGCTTGTTCTCAGGCTGGTAGACTGATTTGTGTGATTGTTAATACTTAAATCAGATACTATATAGGTATTTTATAATGATACAGTATTTTAACTTGCTTAAATCAGGTACTTTATAATGATACAGTATTTTTATTTGCTAGTATTTGGAGCATGCTGAAATAAATACCAAAATGAATAAAATTTGTTAGTTGAATATGATTGCAATATTAAAGTTAGTTGCCTCCCCCTAGCTTGTTGTCACTGTTGTGTGCCTTCAAGTCATTTCTGACTTAGGGTTGCCATGTGACCCTATCACTTGTTTCTTTGTTTTGGGAGGGACAGGATTTGTTCTGTTAGGATTTGCCATAGCCTTCTCCTGAGTCTGTGAAAATGTGGCTTGCCCAAGATCACCCAGTGGATTTCTGTGAGTGAGCAGGAATTCGAACCCTGGTCTCACAGAATCCTAGTCCAACATTCAGACTACTACACCACATTGTCTCTCACTGGCTAATGATATATGTTCACTGTGGTTTGTAGTTTTAGAGAACAGTTTATGAGTTTTCAAATTATGAACTGATTGTTTTTAGTATGTTTGCTTTTGAAATGATGTAAATGCTCTTTTGGCTGATTATGTATTATATATCATGTTTTTAACTGCATTACATGTCTGTGTGCTGTACTTTAATCTGTTGTTCCCCATCTTGATCCGTAGAGAGAAGAAAGAAATTTTTATTTATTTATTGCTCAGAATATTGCTCAGAACAGGTCAGCTTATGGACCCTCAGTATATTGTTGGACCACAGCTTCTGTCAGTTGTAGCCAACAATGCTGGTGGTAAGGGATGTGAGCATTGTAGTCCTGCATCGGCAGGGCTGTTAGTTGCTCACCCTCGTGCAAAAAATAGGGTGGCCATCAAGTTATTTACTTTGTATTATCATCATTATCATCTTGATGCACTGGTTATTTTTGTATTCTTTTGGTGATGTTAAATACAGATGACTACATGCTTCAACCTACTGCAGGAATAATGCATCCTATCTATGTTTACTTTGAAGAAAGGCCCACATTCCACTGTCTTCAGTGAGACTTTCTCCCTCATGAAGACATGGAGATTAAATTTCCTTCGCTGATACAACTCCTGTTTTTGCTTTTCCTTGTGCATAGAATCTTCCTTGCAGATTCTAATCTTTCTGGCTAAATAAGAAAAGGTAGTAATGAGAAAGGGGCCCTCCTTACCAGTTCATTTAGTAACCACTAGATAGCTGGAAACTGAGGCTGGGATGTGTGCTCTTGAACTGAGAAATAAAATGAATGACTAGAAAACTGGAGTGGTATTTATAATTGTACATTCAGAGAAATGGGGGAGAAATGAAGACAAGGAATGCGTGTACGTGCTTGAGTAATGCAGGAGGTGTTTTCTTTCTCTTTGGGACAGTGTACACTCTCTGGTGTTATCCTCACCTTCTCCCTGCCTTTTCTACATGGCCACCCGTGTTGCACAAATTAGCAGGAGGAGCAGGTAAGGAAGTGGAGCTGAAATTTTCATAGAGTGTCTATATGGCATCCTGTGATTGGATGTAGCACATTACAAAAGGGGTGGGCAACTTCTGAGAGGCCTCCCCCTAGCTTGTTGAGAACATATCTCCTCACGTGTGCCTCTCTGAACCCTGAGATCCTCAGGAGAGGCTCTCCTTTCAGGGCCACCACCTTCATAGATTTGATTATTGGAGACACAAAATAGGGTGTTTTTAGTGGCTGTCTCTGGACTCTGAACTCCCTCCCTTGGGGAGTTAGATTAGGCCCCTCCTTGCTCTCCTTTTGTTGTTAGGTGAAGACTTTTTTATTCCAACAAGCTTTTAGATGTGAAAGGTTATGAGGAAAGGGCTTCAGACGATGCTATATTGTTTTAGACTGTACTGTTTTTAACTGATTTTTATCTTTTATAAGTGTATGTTTTAAATGGTTTTAATTTTATCGATAATTTAATTCTATTTTAATGTTGATTTTTTTGTATGTTTGCAATGAGTTTATAGATATTTTAACTTGTAAACCAGCCTGAATCCCAGTCTTGGGGAAAACGTGGAGTATAAATAAAGATGATATTAAAATTAATAATGTATCTTTTCCCTCTGTTTTTGCTATTTTTTTTTTTTTAAAGTTGAGAATTGAGGAGAAGGAGGTGAATGTTTTGGAAAAAAATGCTGAGATCCTAATCAAAATACTTTTCTACAGATCTAATGCTCCCAGGAGTTATAGTGCCCTCTTGTGGTCTTCCTGAAGTAGATCGTGGTATGCTCTGTGCTATTACTTTGGCAGAAAACAGGTATGATTTCTCTTGAAAACAAATGTGAAGGAATTTTGTAACTCTGTAGATAGATTTGTAATGTAGGTTTTGAGAAGGTAAACAAAAGGTCAGAGCCAGCTGTGGGCAACAGAAGAAGTGAGGCTGAGCAAATTGTTCTGGAAAAAATTCACAAGAGTGTTTTCAGTTTTGTTTTCAGAAGGATTGCACTGTTTGTCTGTTCCAGCAAAGCAATAAGAGATTCTTAACGACACTTTTAGGACTGACATATTTATATTTAGGTCCTCCTTAAATTTGGTAGCTGTGGAGACTGTACAATGCTTTGGTTCTAAGCAAATTTACATTTAAGAAATATACTTGTAAGTGTTTAGTATTGCTTTTTGTGGATGATCTTTTGTGCTTCTTGAGCTTTTCCCCCCCAACTGCTGTCAGTCCTTCTGAAGGATTGCTGTACTTCCCAACTGCTGTCAATCCTTCTGTACTTAAATGAAAAAAGATAATACATAAAATATTTTTTAAAAAGTAAAAAGTTTGAAGAGTCAAATTAGGTTCTGATCAGGCCTGCAAAACAGAAAAACTTTGTACATTTATTTGTGAGTGTTGAGCAAATGATTCAGTTGGATTTGGTCCTACTAGGAACAAGTATATGAATATGAACATGTAAAGTCACTTCATACTGTGCTCATTTGTCCATCTAATCCAATATAACCCATTTTGACTTCTAGGAGTTCTCTAGGTTCATATACAGTGGTCTTTGCCAGCTCTGCTACTTGGCATCTTTCAACTAACATTCCAGAAGTTTAAATTCTCAATTCTTTCTCAATTCTTCTCTGTGAAAAGTAGATGTTCTACCAGTGAGCTATTGTTTCTCCATGAAGGCAGGAAATTACAAGATGCATTTCTTTGTAGTAACCCCACTTGGAAGTCTTCTATATACAAATGGGACAACTTTGAAGAGATTTGCCAGGTGCATAGATTAGACTTGAGTCTCACCTTTCATTTTGTTACAAGTAGATGTGTCTGGCTGTTTTCTCCTCATTATACTTGAAAGATACATCCAGGGAAATAGGAGAAAGTAGCATGACCTCTTATTGGTGTCCAGACCTTCTGATATTGATTGGGAAGAAATTAGAGGAAGATGACAAGATTCTTTGTGTATGTTACCGCCTATGACCTGGAGAGTATCAGAGATAGTAGTGATGGGAAAGTATGTGTGTGTATACAGATGGGTGTGTGTTCATGTTCCTAAAGGGCTAAGAGAAGGGGGAAAGTACATCTTCTCATCTCAACATGCTTTCTGTCTGCCAGGTTGATTGTGGTTCTACTCTGCTTTTTAGGAAGATGATTTTTTGTCTAAGGAGGAAGAAATTGGGATCTTGTTGTATGAACAGGAAGCCTTAGGAAAGATTTTATTTCTTATTATGCTTTTTGCTTTCTTCTGTTAGAAAAAAAATTACAAATCTGAAGGGAAGTGAAGAGTGATAAGGGTAGCAAATTTAATAGGTTTGATACTGAAGAAAATAAAGCTGGATTGGAAAACCAACCCTGAATAGAAATTGCCCTTCTATAACCCAAAGAGTATATCTGAGAATGGTGTTGCTTTTTTCTGGAAACCATCTCTGTGAATTATCTTACACCAAGAGTTTTACTGGTTTATGCTGAATTGAATTATCAAGGCAACATTTTTATGTTCTCTCTTCTATCAACAACTGGTTTTGTCACTTCCTTTTTGGTTTCAAAGAAAGACTGAAAACCTAAACTTCCCATTTATTTTGAGGCTTATGTGCCAATATCCCAGTATAACCCATCAGGTTATATCAGTGGCAGAGCTGGGTTTTATATATATTGAGGGCCATTATTCATTGTTCAGTTCACATGTCATGAATCAGGTTAGAAGTTGTTTTCTCCGTTCTTTCTTTAAATGTTTTAATTCTTTTTGCTCTTTCTGGTTTGATATTATTATAGGCTACCTAGGTGCAGAGTTAGGCACACTGTAGTTGGTGTATACTATAGTATGCCTGCAAATTGGAAACCACAGTTTCAGATAAATTTCTGGTTCTTGTTTATAGGCAAACTGTGATTTGTAGGAATGCTAATTTGCCTGAATTAGCCATTTTGGTACCCTCTGGGTACCAGAAACTATGAAATGCAAAAGGGAATCAAAATATGCAAGCAAAAGAAGGGCACATGAGCCTAAAGTACACCACAAGCAGTGAAACCTCAGTTTCACTATGGTGTTAAACCAACTGATGTCTTGTCTGGGAGGCTGTTCTTACAGGCCTTCAAAATGACTTTGACTTAGGGTGGTGCCATCATAGGATTACCTTGGCAAGATTTATTCAGAAGGGTTTGTCATTGCCTTCCTCTAAGGCAGACAGTGTTTGACTTGCCCATGGTCACCCTGTAGGATTCTGTGGCTGAATGAGAATTCAAATGCTGATTTCCCAGAGCTCTGGTCCAGTATTCAAGCAATTACCTTTCCCAGAGGCACTAGTACATAACTTGCTTTTGTTGAGGTAAGGATCATGCAGTTTGCTTTCATCATACTGTATTCTTTTCCTTTTCTCCAGTGCCCCTGTTGCCATTGGAATAGCGAACATGTCCACAACAGAGATGGTGGCAGCTGGAATGAAAGGAAAAGGCTTCACAGTGCTTCATACCTATATGGATCACTTATGGTGGGTGCCTAAATAAAGTTTGCATGATGTTTTACACAGAAGGAGTGTAGGCCTATAGACAGCAGTGGCTAGGTGCAGTCCAATCCAGAGAACAATGAAAGCTCGGAATCTTTCCTACCATAAACTGACTGTAAGAGAACTCTACTGTAGCATAATTTATGAATACTGTTAATTGAGGAATGAATACAGTCAGCCCTCCACGTTTGCGGGTTTCACTTTTGCGGATTTGATTACCGTATTCACAGATTATTTGCTGTCACCTCTGATGCCTCCCTAGGCCATTTTTAACAGGGACTGCAAACCTCATGAGACTGAGAAACTGCAAATGAGGCTTGTAAGTCCCTATTAAAAATGGTGTGGAGCAGCACTGGAGGTGGCAGTAAGCCCCACCAACTACCCACTTCTACCTTGTGAAGGAATCCAGGGTGGGTTGAATATGATGATCATACTTTCTTTGTGTGTTAAATATGGTTTGGGAAGGCCTAGAGTTATTCACGGTTTTTCCACTTTCATGGGGGTCCTGTGCCCCTAACCCTAGCAAATGTGGAAGGATGACTGTACTATACTGCAACCAAAAGCTTTACATTCACTGCTGTGCCCATGGTTCTCCTTGAACTCTAGCAAGAAACTGCTGTCCTTGAACCTCTGTGGAACACAGTAACTCTGTTGTTGTAAAGGACAGGTTCCTTTGAGATATCTTGTACCATGAGACAAATATCTTAAGCCTAAGTCTTCCCTTCCTTCTTGCCTGAGTCCTTGCATGGATTGCACATGGTAGAGTGTATACATGCATTGTAATAGTTTTCATAGACTTTATAGTAGTAGGAGATTATTTTGTGAAATGAGCCTATGTTGTATGCTGTGTTAGACACAAAATGGAACATGCAACCCATGTGGGATGTTGGTAGCTTGAAGCCACATCCAGTCAGAATGGGGTCTTGATGATGACTGTGCAAGCAAGGGTTTTGTTTTAACTGTGGCAGACTGACAAATATTGAATAAGTCAGAGTCATAGAACTGATTTGTAAGGAATGCCGAAGTCACCTAGTCAAACCTCTGTATGAAATCCGTTGCTAAAGCATGCCTGAAAATTGGCCATGCAACTTCTGTATAAAAACTGCCAGTGAAGAAGAACCCACTGTCATCTCTGTCAAACAGCTTCTACTATCAGAAAGAACTTCTTAATCTTTAGTCAAAATCTCCTTTTTTGTAATTTGAATTCATTGGTTCATGTCTTGCTCTCTGAAGCAACAGAGAACATGACAACTCTTCAGATATTTAAAGATGGCTCATATCATCGTTCACTTTTCCTTGAGAATCTTGACGTTGCAGATTTTTTTACCTGTGCATTTTTGGGAGTAGATGTCCTCAGATTCTACTGCTATTCCTGTTTCCTTGAAACAGGTATTGTTTCTTTCCTGATTTTTGACAGTGAACAATGCTTTTGCTCAAATGGGAATTTGGAGTAATATTTTACTTGTTTTCTTTTAAATTAAAAAGGGGGTTTGGTGACAAGTCATGTCCACCCATCGTAGCCCCCTTAGAAGGAGAACCTTCAGAGGTGATGGGTGCTAAAGAAGAGGAACAAGAGGATGAAGAAGGGAAGGAACAAGAACTGGAAAACAGCCTATCTGTTAATTCATCCTTGCAGAGAGACTTTGGAAATCTAAATGTGGAGGAAGCTACTCAGTGTGCTGACCTACAAACAAAAGAGATATCAAATGAAGATGGAACTGCTGAAATCGTCAGAGAAGAAAACCCAGAAGTTTCTCAGGAGACAGAAGACAGGAATCCACAAGGTATCATTGCAAGGATGTGGATAGGCATTTCTCTTCTAGTAGGCACTTTCTGCTGAAGAGAGCTGTTGCTTGCTTAAGTAAAGAAACAGACTGATACATCTTGCTATCTTTGGGATGCTTCACAAGTTGTAAAGTTAGCGTGTGTGCTATGCATATATGACATATTCTGTGATGTGTGAGAAGGATGGATGCACCCCCTTTTCCCTCTGTTCATCTAATGGTGTGTGAACATTGGAGGTATATGTGTGCTCTTTGCCCCTTCCCCACATTACTAACAGAGACTTACACTTCAGTGCTTATACAGGCACGTTCATTACCTTGTTAATATGTGAATCAGACTCTATGATGCTGACTTTTTCTGTAGAAATTTAATGTTTGTTAGGGGTGTTATGCTGACTTCTTTCATCCCCCCCATCTTAAATTTCTAGTAAGTAGGCAAAAATGGGGGTAACGTAAGTCATTACAAGATTTGCATGTAGACGTTGTTAGTCTGAGATTGTGCTTTGTAGCACAAAACATTTCCCTGTTTTCCCTAGAGGTGTAAGTAGTGGTGGAGAGTGGAGAGGTTCTCTGTGTGACAGTGATCTGTGATGAACTAGACCATGTTGTTTTGTGCTGAAACTGATGGAGAATTGTTCTGTTTTTCTGTTTTATTTGACAGAGCAAATGGATGAGTTGCTTCATCAATGCTTCTTCCATGCCTTAAAATGTAAAGTGAAGAAGTCAGAGCTTCCTCTTCTGGCCAGCACCTTTCTGCGTAACTATATGTTTTCATGCTGGTAGGTGCAGTGGGATCAGGTGGGAATTTCTGACACTCCACATATTGTTGCACTACAGCTCTCATCCTTCCTGATTTCTGGCCATGATGCTTGGGATCATGGAAGCTGCAGGCCAGCAACATCTGGAGGGCCCTTTTTCCTTAGCCATTATGAAAACTGGGTACAAGTTTGCTGAAGATTATTGATTTTTGTTTGAACTTCCTCATTTGTATAGAAATTCCCTGTGCCTCTGATGTCATTATAATTCATTCAGTTTACTGTTCAATTTGAAGGCCATGACAAATATAATACAGCAAATCACTACACTAATACAAAGTCAATATTTTAAATTGCAAAATAATATTGGTATAATTTACAAACAAATCAGACAACTTCAGTGTAACTTTCTCTTTCTGCATGGCAATCTACCATAATTTATCTATCTATGTTTTTTCCTGACCTTTCTTGTTGTCAAAGTCAAAGAGCCACTTTTTATCAGGGATAGACAAAATGCAGCCTGTGGGGCCCCCATACCCTTTGATTAAACAAAACAAATACTGAAAAAGCTTCCTTCCCATACCCTCTGAGAGCATGGGTGGTAATTTCATCAGGTTTTAGGCCTGCTCTTGACCTATTTCAGGTGTGAAGGGGACTTTTTTTTCCCAAAACCAGAAGTGACTTGTGGTTATTTCCAGTTCTGAAAACAGGCTCAACTGAATCTGAAACAGGATAGAGAGAGGGGAACATGGTGAAATTACTCTCCAGTGCCATCTTGATGGCATGAGGAGACTTTTGAAGTCATTGAGGAGAAATTGGGTGGAGTGTTGATGGTGTGGGAGTGCTTAGAGGCCCTGAGGAGCCATCAGCCACAAGCCACCCTTTGACATTCCTGCAATAGTTGAGACAGTGCAATGGAACTGACATGCTGCATTAGACTATTTAGGTTAATTCAGTCTCCCTCAAATAGAAGTAGCTTTCCAGGGTCTTAAGGCAAAGGTCTTTCTCAATTCTGCTTCCTTTTAACCAGAGCGGTCAGTGGTTGAACTTGTAGTCTTCTGTATGAGAAGTATGTATGTTACAGTGAGTGAGTTTTGCCATAGATTCCTCCTTTCTGTTCAGTGATAGAGAAACATGTATCTTTTAAGCTGTGAACAACTCACAGCCACTCTCCCACTTTAACTAGGCAGCCAGGTGACTAATATATTAAGATATCATATCATTATTTTCAATCAAGTAAACTTAGCTGGTTTCAATCCATAATTCCATGAGCAGGCACAACACCCACAGATCTTCCCCTGGATTTCAGTGTTGGAACGCTGAGCTCTAACGCTGCAGTCAGTGAAGAATTTAATGTGTGCAGGAGTTTCATGTGTACACCCCTGTTCCCTTGTGTGTATGGAGATTCTGTATTGACCTGATGGCAGCCACGGGTTCTTATGTAGGGCTTCCACATTGAAACAGGGTAGGGATGTGAAAAAAGCTCCAGTCAACAGAATTAGCAGTAGAAGTGCTAGGACTCTAAGTCATAACCATTTCTACTACAGTGAAGTTAGTGTGGAGCAGAATCTATTAAGGTAGACTCCAAGTAGAAGATTAATTTTTCCCCCCCCATGGAATGTTGTTGTGCTTAGCTCTGAAAAGCTCATTATGCATCAGTGTGGTACTTGGATCATACACAAGAAAGAAGAGTACCTATGTTCCAGTAGAAGCTTAATGAGAAGAAAAGAAATTGGCATCATTTCTAATGGAGAAGGCAGCTACATTTCCTATCTTTATGTGACATTTAAATTCTGTGTTCCCTGTTCCAAGAGAGTTTCAGCATGTGAAATGAGGGATGGGATAGAAACAGGGTTTCAGATGCTTAAGTGTGATTTTCTTGTCTGATTATCTTATTTATAATGGTTTTTTCTTTAACCTATCAATAGTCCAAAAGGTCAGCAGCTCGACGTAAAGAAATCCAGCTATAAAAAGGTGAGTAATTGTTTTTCTGTACTGTGAAAAGTGGGGAGGAAAAATTAATTATTTCACTTTGATTAAAAGTCAGAATTTACTTGAAGGCTCACAACATTAGTCTGAGGAAAAAGGGGAGATTCACTTCCAAATGCTCAATGGATTTATGTATGTATGTATGTATATAGAATAAGCCCAACACGTTTTGGCCTATGTATATATTTCAGTGGCCTATGGTTTATTGTCAGTCCAGCAAATGGAATGAAATTTTCAGCTCCAGAACTTTCTGCTGCTAAATAGCATGTTGTCCTTGAAGAAGGCCATTGAAATATATACTTGGGCTGAAACATGTTGGGCATATTCTAAAATAAGAATCATCCACAGACCACATGGAGATATATCTGCCCTTTTTTCCTTGGATTTCTTTGTGCCTTCTACAATATTTGCCTCTTTTACACAACAGTATCAGCAAACTGTTTAAGAAGAAGACACCACACTAGAAGACACCACACTTGAGAGCCAGTATGATATAGTGGTTTGAATGTTGGATTAGGACACTGGAAGACCAGGCTTCGAATGCAGCTTGACCATGGAAACCCGCTGGGTGACCTTGGGCAAGTGATACACTATCAGCCTCAGAGGAAGGCAAGGGCAAAACCCCTGTGAATAAATTCTGCCGAGAAAACTCTGTGATCACCATAAGTCAGAATTACATGAAGGCTGTTGAACAAGATCCTCCTGGGTGATTCATTCCTTACCACAGATATCTGCACAGATATTTATTTATTAACACAGTTTGTCAGACTGGACAATCATTCCTTTACAATTATTCCCCTTCTCCCATGTTTTGCTAAAGAAAATATGCACGTTTGCCAAGTAATTGTCCATAAGAATTTTGTGTATTTCAAACCATGAGGTTTCAAGGTTTCCAGGAGAATGGCTGAAAGTCTAATCTTATAAGATATTAAATCTATACTCTTTCTAACATCTCTGTTCTATTATGAATCCTCTCATGTAAGGAATATCACCCCACTGTACTCTTTTGCACATTCAGGCTAGACTTTCACTACAGCCTTTCAGCTCTTGACCCAGTATATAGATTTTGATGGCTTTTATTGTCTTAGTTCTCCAAGTTCCTGCAGTCAATGCAGCAACAGAAGATCCTTCAGGTGAAAGAACTGAGTAAGGGAGTAGAGAGCATTGTGGATGTGGACTGGAGACATGACAGGTAAGATTCTGAGCCCTGTACGAGTGAGGTGAGCCGAGCTGTGTTTTAATAACAAAGGATGTAATTAGCACAAAAGTTGCTCCTTTTGCAAGGGACCATACAGAACTACATACAGAAGATGTAGTTAATATCCTAGACAAGCTTTTGTCTCTCTGGTTGATTTTGAGAAGCCAAAAACCTAAGCATGCTGCTGTCCCAAAGGCCTTTTTACAAATGAATATATAAATGCATACTATTCTTAACCTCAGGTAGGACACCCCAATATGATTCTCAGTAAGCTGCACAGATGAAGGATAAATGTGTACTGGGAGAACTGAGGATCAGATTTATGCATGATTGCAGTAATTAGAATAAGGGGTGGACCTTTGTAGAAATATTCTGAAAAGGTGTCATGGGCTATATATAAATCTAAATGACACAGGTGAAATGATGCTGGTCCCTCTGTTGCTAAAGCTTAAAGAGGAAAATTGTATGAGGAAAAGATGTGTGCATATTTTACACTAGAGAAATAAATAGGAATTTTCTGTGCCAAAAAAAGTGGAAGCTTGCTGTCCTTTACAGATACTGAGTTGTAGCATGTTTGTATAGAGTATGTTTGTGTGTCCTGTTTTATTCTGCACCTGTAATGAAAGAATAATGCAATGATCTATGCAGGGAGCTATGGCCTCCAACAAATCAAATCCTGCTCATTGTGTTCTGCTTAGCTTTTGAGATTTCAAGGGGCTAGACACATGATTTTTAAAAAAAAAGGTGGCATATTCAGGATGCTGAATTTTGGTGTATCAGCAGAATTCTAAGCTTGTGCAACACGGTTCCAGCATAAAAATAGTGCAGGAGAGAAGAACGTATACATTAATGGGGACTGAAATACTGATAGCTATTGGGTATGCAGCCTAATGTCTAAGATATCATTGGTACTTTTGATTGATTTTAATCTTAAGCTCTGTGTCAGTGGGAAAAGTTCATGGCCTGATAACAGGTTCTATATATGGAATGCTACTTTTTCTCAGAATTTATGTTAATAGCTTGCACTGGAGAGATCTACAAGGCATCAGCAGCAGTAATACCAGCTTCCATTCACAGACTATGCTAGGAATGGAATCACAGGTTCTAAATTCTTTCCTTAGGCATTTACTTGCAGATACAGATACCTTAAATCCACATTGTAAAACTGAGCCTCAGCTTTATACACGGGTTATTTGAAACTATACACTATCTTGATAATTCATATACGTGGTGCTCTGCTGATACATTTTTATACAAGCAATATGAACAAATCTTCTAAAACTCTGTTACTACAGTTTAGTTACATCTTTCTAAGAGAAAAAAAGTTTGTTTCTGCCATTCCTCAGCCTCCTACATTTCACAGTTTCCATCATACTATTATCTCAGCATTAAAAGAAAACTAGTTTAGACTAATGGCCAGTGTGCCTGTACATATGAACACCAACACAGAACAACCAACTCTAGGACTGCAAAGTGCAGGACTGAAGAAAGTGTTTGTGCCTTTTAAGAACTGCATTGTACTAGAAATATGTTTAAATAAGTGAGACTTGCAGCCATCTCCCTGCTGCTACATTAGGTCAGGTCACACCTTTTGAAACTGCTCCCTCATATTACTTATTAAAAGCACAGGAGAATTTTCACAACAAGCTTAATTCAAAGAATTCAAAGACATAGCTGTGTTAGTCTGGGTCAGTATGCAAGGGGATGTTGTAGCACTTTTGAGACTGAGAGAACATAAGCTTTCATAGACTTAAGTTTACATCATCAGACGCATGGAGTAAAGAGTCTAGGAATAGACTTCTATAGCTATGAACGAACAGGCTGTATGCATGAAAGGCAATAGAAATGCAAAACTTGAGGTTATGGTGACAAGGTGACAACTTCAGTTTTAATCATGGCCATGGGGAAAAGAGGCAGGAGGAAAGATTATGGTCATTATGGTAATGATCAAGAATTTTAGTGTAATCTGATCAAGTCTCTGCTCAGCCATGGACATTTGGGCTTATTTGCTAATTGCTAGCCTATGCTATCAGGCTGTTAGAGGTGTTTGTACCTGTAGGTGTACACATATAGACCGTATGTCACTAACACCCCTTAAAGATATGAACTGATGTAGCAGTGGGGGACTTTTCATTGCATGCATGCTATTGTTAGGAAACTCTTGATCCCAAAATATTAGCAAAGAAATATTAGCAAAGCCTGGGGTGGAGAATTGTGGCCCTTCAGATGTTTTTGCACTGCAGCTCTCATGAAATCTCACCGTTGGCTATGCTAGCTACATGAAAACATATTGATAGGGGTAGTGTGGCTAGCAGCTGTTTTATTCCTTCTCACTTCAAACCATATGTGGATCCCTCCTCTCCATGTAAAAGTTGGAACTTGACATGCCTACCTGTCGTCTCTCCCTACTGCTGCCCAAGCTCGTTTCGCAAGTCTTCCTCCCACTTTGGCTAAAAGTGGCAGTGGATTGGAATTGATGAGTATGCACTGCAGCCCCTCATCTCCCTTCTCGTCCTCCAGGATCAGCTTGGGGGGTGTTGAACCCTTGATTCTGGGCTGCTGGTCTTCGTTTTCCACAGGGGGTTCTATGCTTTCTCCTCCCCCACCCATCTATGATGTCACATACACATAGCATTGTGAAGTTAGCATTGTACAGTAGCTTTTAGAAGGTCTCATTTGTACTTCACCTTGATAGATGTGATGTCAGAGGTTTCTACAGGAATTTTCTAGAACCGGTAGTGTAGTGTAACAACTCTGTCACAATGGGTACTTGTGATGTCAAGGAATCTGACAGACTGTTTATCAGGGGACCATTCATTTTACATTTGCATTAGAGTTTAGCTAGAAGTGACATCTAAAGCTCTAAATGAAGCACTTTTCTGTGTTACCACTCCTCCAGAGATTAGCTCTTTTGGACTCCAACACAGTTTTCTTTACAATAGACAACTCTGACAATATTCAGAGATGCTGTTCTTCCTATTTTATTCTTTCCAATCTCCTCTTATTTAACCACCATGAAGACTAACAAGGGAGGAAGGAAGGAGGTAGCATTTTTTTCCCCCAGCTATGGAAAAAGACGAAGAATCCTGTTTCCTAACAGATCTGGCCACCCTATATCCTGGTATATCGCCTTGGCTCCTATTAGCATACATGCAAGGATGTTGGCTCTTTTAAGTGTCTGCTTGTCTTATCCTTTCCTCTGTTTTCTTTTGCTACTAAGAAGAGTATGTTTGAGCTCTTGACAGTAAAAGCTTTCCCTAGTAATAGGAGCTTTCCAGCATTTTCATGCTAAAAGGCCAGCATCCCAGGGTAGGGTGGGGAGTGAGGGACAGATGCAGAACCTGGACCCTTTCTACCACTTAGTAACATGGCTTCCAGTGCTGAAATTAGGAAGGCACTAGATTATATGACATTAAAATGGTAACTTGTTCTAATTAGCAAGTCTGTTTTGCCAAAAAGGATGTTGTCTTTTGCCCAGTGTAAGATTACCAGGGTTTGTTGGGGAGGAAGCTAAATTCAGACTTTTTTTTTTAATTAGGGAAGTCAGTGTGCTTTAAAGTTAACAGGGATAATACTTACAGAGAAAACAAATCAAAATTTTGGGAAATCCCAATTTTTTAAAAAAATGCAAAAACTGAGCTAAAACATCTGCTTGCATTAAAAAAAAGTGAACAGGAATTCTCAATGGGTACCTTTGCAGGGTAGATGACGAGGGGGCTGGACATGTGTCAAATGCCCATCACACTGTAAAGCACATTAATAGTAGGTGAGCTGTATTGGTTTCCTGCCATGATGGCAGCAGCAGTGGCAATTCCGTGGCCCACATGAATGATGCAGTTTGTGGAAGTGGTAGTACTGTGCTTCTTACTCAACCACATTTGATGCTTGTGTAGCTAGTGTTTATCCTAATAGTAGTACTCACTTTGGTGAGTATAGGAAGCTAGCAGGGCACACAGTCAAGCCATCTATGGTCTCTGCCAACTAAAAAACTAGTCTCAGTAGAATCACCTTAACAGGTCTCTTGATAGCACAAAATGAGCCATCAGAAGCAGCTCTAAATTAGTCATTCTCAACCTTTGGTTCTTCAGATGTTTTGGACTATAGCTCCCCAAATCTGTGACAATTCACTATGTTGGGTGGGGATTCTGGAGATTGAAGTTCAAAACATCTGGAGTCAAAATCATTGCACTAAATTATTAGTTGCAAAATTCAGATTGCAAACCTAAAGGAAAATTAGCTTTTAAAATTATGCAGGCATTGTGAGGAAGGTCAAAGGCAACACTTGTGAGTCTTTTGCTTCTGTTATTGTCAAATGAACATATATCAAATGGCTAGTGTAGAACAGTGGCTGAGCTATGATTCAGGAAGACTGTGGTTTGGATCTTACCTTTGCTGCACATTTATGCCCCTCTCTTTAAGCGTCCCTCCTTCTTTTGTAATGTAAGGATGTTAGCATTGTTCTGTTATACAGGACATAGAGATTATAAGATAATGCATGTGCAGTTCTTTAAACTCTGAAGTGTTAAACAAACACTATTAATTATTACTTAACATTTAATGACCCATAAAATCCCCTACTGTCCAGTAGTCACACTGATAGCATTTGTTTCAGGGCAACACACAATGCTTGTCCCTTTTTATTTGTGATGATGCTTTGAGAACCTTCTGGGAACAGGAATAAGCTTGGGTAATTTATAAATACACCTGTGCTTAGAGGGTTTTTTACATTCAGTATCAAAAGGTGATGACTTAAAGCATTTGTTGCCTGAGAGATAGGAGGCATGCTGTACCAATACATTGTGAAATTAATTTTCTCCTTTTGATTTCAGCATTAGAGCCTTTGTAGTGCCTGAAACTGAAGAATCTGAATTGCCTGTCCAAGATGGTAGAAGTGGTGATGGAGAACAGCCCTACCATGCTCCTGAAATCACACCACTCTATGGCATCTCATCAAAAATGGCTCCTTTATTCCAGGAATCTGGATATAAGTAAGGAATATAATAAAGCCAACTGTTTGTCTTGCCTCTATATTTTGTCCTGGTACTTTTTTCCTCACATTATGGGCCAAGGACGTTTGAAGAGAAGAAAAACAGTTGAGTGCTTAAAGAATTGGGAGGGAAGAGTTCTAGAGGGAAGGAAAATGGTCTGTTGGAGTTAGGGGATTAAAATGTTAATATTTCTTGGTGCCACTTTCAAGAGTTTGTTTTATTTTGGCCAAGCCACTTTTTTTAAAATAATCGCTCAAAGTGCAATCACTTCCTTACTACAGAGGGTTTTGTTTTAATCTGTAATTTGCTATAGCTAATATTTACTGAGGCTTCTAAAACACAACTGAGAAAGTAACAAAGATTCTGTTTTCTCTTAGGAAAGGCCACACCCTAACAAGCAGTGAAGTGAGAAGTGCCATCATCAATTATGTGAAAAGTAACGAGTTGGTTGATGAAACCAACAAAAAGTACGTAAGAATTGAAAACTTATTCAGCAGAGAGATTGGAATGCCAACTTCATTGTTCTTTGATGATTAACACAGAATGACTGAAGCAGCAATTTTACTCTGTACCTTTAAATGCTCTTGGTTTAGCACCTTTTAACGCTAAATCCTAAATGTGGGAAGCATTATTCGAAAGGATGGACTCTTCTCTAACCTGAGTCCTGATGTGACCAACTTGAACAAGCTATTGTAAAGGTTAGGTAACTGCCTTAGTCCCCATCTTAAATCCATCTGCACTGTACATGGGGACAAGCATGCAGTAAGCCCTCAGTGCGGGGTGAGCTGTGCTCAGATGGTGATCCAGACCCCATGCAACACACAGCGGGATCTGTGCAGATGTGCCCTAATAGCATGCCTGATTGAATCAGTAAGTGGTTGTCAAGTTGTCCTTCTATTCTGAAATTGTTTGAGACTGCCACCTGGCTAAAGAAATCTCGGTATGAATTTTAATTTAATTTTAATTGCAATAATCTATATATCTGTCTGTTTATCTGTCTGTCCGCAATTAATTAACAAACAGAACTACAACATGTTAAATAAGCAAAATATTTTGGCTTCCACTTTCAGTTGCTAAACTTTCATTTTCTTTTTTAGTTCTGCTTATTAATCACACATTCACATGTATAACGTAAAAAGGATAAAACACACACACACACACACACAGAGGTACGTTAAGCCTCTCTTATCTGAAATGCTCGGGACCAGAATTGTTCTGTATTTCGGATTTTGAAATACAGTACCTTTTTGGAATAGCTTTGCATCTCATTCATTTGCTTCCTCTGTTGTGTATGAGATGTGGCTGGAGAGAGTTAGGATCTGTGAAGTGGTGAGAATATAAACATAGTGCACCCATAGTGTAATCCAAGCAACCATAATAAAGAAATCATTGTATAATGCTGGATCTCTTGTAACAGGCTTTGAAGTAGAGGCTGTAGCATGAGCTGCCAATATAACAGTATAAAGCCAGTTAGCTTGTAGGAGTTGTGTTGCTACTTTCAGCAAAGCACAGAAGAATTTTAAAAAATCTGAAGAAACTGTAGATCAGTGCTTTTCAAAATGGTGGTCTGTGCACCAGTGCTGTGGACCAGAGTTTCCATGTGAGAAAGAAACTGTTATAGTCAGTGGGCACAAATATGGTACTGGTTCCTGGCACACGAGAAACGAAAAAGTGCAGGTCCCCTCAGTTTGAGAAGCACTGGTGTAGCGTGTTGCATGTTCTTGGCTTTATTCCCATTTCAGTGGGCAGATCCTGACGGCACCCATGTCCTTTTTAATCAGCTTTATTTGATTACAGCTTTGTAAAGGTGAATCCTGTCTTATGTGACAGCTTGTTGAACAAGTCAGAGCAAGATGAAATCTCAAAGCTCAAATGGGATGATCTACTGAGTAGGTGAGGAGAGGGCAGTTGCTCTTGCTGCTTTATGTTATTTGCTTTGATTTCCTGTAACACAAGCCATTGCAGTGGGTCAGTGGGTGGGTTGGAGACTTATATAAATGCTTTCCTCTGTATTGTGGTATTGTTAAGAGTGCCTTTAATGTTTATAGTGGGAAGTCAGAGATGCTGTTTAGTATACACATGGACAAAATCAGTACACGGAGGCCCTAGATTTGTGTTGTTTTATATGCATATAAAAGGTGCGCTTATGGCAAATATGAATTTTATGAGGGCATTAAAGAGTTCGTATATGTTTTTGCATGCTAAAACCATCCATACTCTTTTTCTTCTTTGAAGCCAATAATATTAAATATTTTAGGAGAATAATTGGAAATTAGAGTTAGAATTCAGATATAAAATCTCTCTATCTGTTGTAGACTGTTTTTTTAAAGGAAATTGGCATGCTGCATACGTTTGCTGTTCTCTAAAGACTTATTCAATGCTTAATATGATGCTTAGGATCACAGAATTCTAAAACCATAGAGATGAAAGGGGCCACATCTGGTCTAATTCCCTGCCTTTGCTATTGCAAGCATACACAACTAAAACATTCCTGAAAGATGCTTGTTCAACCTCTGTTTAAAGACCTCCAAAGAGCCTGGATTCCACTGTTGAACACTCTCACAGTAACACTTGGATGGGAGATCACTTGGATGAGAGATCTCCAGGTACAACTAAGAAAGAATCTTCCTGAAACCCTGGAGAACCATTGTTCCTGGTCAGACTTGATAATACAGACCAATGATCTAACTCATTATAAGGCAGCTTCCTGTGTTCTTCATTTGTGCCTTTCTGTTTACAAGTTAGAGGTTGCTGCTGCTTGATTTTTAGCTTGGTGCAACTTCAGTCTGAGTTCACCTAAGGTTGACTGTAAAATCTTATTGATTTGATCTATATTCTGTGCTGCAACTGTTTTAGATGAAATTGAAATTCAAGTCGGCTCGTAGAATTCAATTGCCTTCAGTTATACAGCACACAGTTTTCTAAGAGTTTTCTGAGAGAAAGTAACAACAATTTTCAAACCTAAAAAGAAAATTCTTTACTGCAATACTCTTGTTCCATAATAGCATCATAACCTTGTGGCCTGTTCTGCATATTTTCCTGTCGCTCTGTTGTGCCCCATACATACAGCACCCAAAATCTTCTTGTAAGATAGATAAAGCCAAGGTGCATCATCCACTTTTGCTCTTTGAGGATAAATTTGTTATTGTTATGTGCCTTCAAATTAACTCTTACTTATGGCAACCTTAACACAGGGTTTTCTTGACAAGTATTTTTTTCCAGAGGAGCTTTCATTGTCCAGCACTCAAACCACTACCCACCTGGCTTTATTTCAGCAGAAATACTTTGTATTTAAATATGAGTGGGATCCAATGTTATCATTCAGTTGATAGAGCTACTTCAGAACCAGAAAGAGTGTGATTCCTTTTCCTACATTCCCTTCTCACCTTCAAAACTTGTCCTGGAGAGCTAGTAAAACCCTGGAGCAAATTTTTGGGCAGTATGGTGGGCTTCAGGGTTGAGGGGAGGAGAAGAAAATCCAGTTTTACTTTTGGATGACTGTTGGTGCAACAGTGAATTTAAGTCTATTGCAGGAGAGGCTAAGCCAGTAATACCAGATAAGCATAATTTTCAGTGCCTACTTTCTGGCAGGTGTATGGACCAACTACAGCCTTTCCATCAGGTGACCTTTGCTGGACATGAGCCTATTGTGAGAAAAGGAAACATAGAGCTCATTGAAATTACCATAGCACAGAGATCATCCAATAAAAAGGTAAGGATGAAATCTGTTGAGCACAGGGCTAAACTACTGCTTCTGCTGCAGTCCATACAAGACTAAATAATAATTCTGAAATCTGTTGGCTAAAATGTTTTCTGCATTACTCCATTGTCAAAGCAAGTCTCTTTATTTGCCTTCTCCTCAATATAGAAGTCTTAAGATATGTTTTGGAAAGGTGAAGGAGCAGCTGCCTCAACTGAATTCTCTCAGACAATCTTGTGTTTTAGGAGGTGGGGGGGAGAGATAATATACAGTAAGCTTTCTTGCCTGGGCTTTGGGCTAGGTGAGTTTTAATTTGATCACAAACACAATGACACTTCCTCAAACTGCTATGTGCCTTTAAGGCACAACATACAGATTGGATTACTGGACTGGGCTTCATGTCTGTGTCTGTTTATCAGCAACATACATACTGCTTTTATTTATTTCCTATCTAGATATACCTCAGTTAATGAAGTAGATGTGTTCCTGATCATTACTTAAATATGACACTTAGTATTTGAGGTTGAAATAACATGGAAAGAATAGGGATAGATTCCTACACCACAAAAAAGAGCAGTTTTACATGTTTCAGCAAACTTTAGAAAGTTTTTCAAAGTTTATAAAAAGGAGCTTCTTTGTCAAAGGTTTCATTGATAATGTTGACCAAAGGACATATATGGAGCCTTTCCTATACTGCTTAGCCAATGGACAGTCGAAAGTTAAAAGATGCCCTAAATATAGATAACTGTTTACTGCCTGTATCATGTAATGCTTTACAGAGTAATATCATCTTCTCTTTTGGCTTACAGGTAACAATAATTAAGAATCTTGAGCTGTATGGCCTAGACCCACAGGTTGTTGCCAACATTCTCCAGCTAAAGGTCCAGGCTAGTGCCACTGTCACCCCACTCCCAGGAACAAAAGACAGAGCACAAGTCCAGATACAAGGCAATCAGATCAACCACCTTGCTAAGCTGCTACTAGGTAAGTATCTGTAGTAACTTTGTAGTAAGATTTCTTATCAGTTAAGATTTGTGTTTAGTCACTTAATCAGTTTGATAAATTGTGTAATTCTGTACATCATGGATAGGGAGAATTTGGCCCTCCAGAAGTTGCTAGACTGTAACTCCCATCATCCCTAACAGTTGTCTGTGCTTGCTAGGACTAATGGTTGCAGTTCAACATCCAGATTTCCAGTCCCTGATATTTATGATCCATATCACACTACCCTGTTACAGCACTATGTTCCACTTTAACTGGCATGGCAACTTCCTGCGGAATCCTGGGATTTGTAGTTTAAAGAGGGACTTTTGAAATTCTCAGCCAGAGAGCTCTTGGGCTCTAAACTAAAAACTCCAGAATTCCATAGGATGTTGCCATACCAATTAAAGTGGACTATACTGATATAGTGTAGTGCGTTAAGAATCTAAGTCTATACTGAAGACTTCCTTCTTCAGCCTGTTTCATTCAGTGGGACTTATTCCTAGATGTGTTACATAGAATTACATCTGAGCAGAACAATCTTAAAGAGGGTACATGCGGAATGGGTAATTCTGTGAGTGAGGAATTGCCCTTGGCTATGGTCTTTTCGCCTGTGTCATCCAACATAGAAGTTGGGAAACAGATGTAATTTTTCCCCGTTTGGACCTTTTTAAAAAAAATCCTTTCCATTGACACTAACAAGAGGAAGAATAGCTACAGTAGTTTTAAGAGCTGGCTTACTTTTTTTGTCCTTTCTGAGGCCATCTTGTAAGAATGGGAGAGACTTGGATCCATTGTATCCAAATCTTCCCTGATCTATTCCTTCTCCCTCTTTAGCTCACCTGCAAAACAATTATTCTGAAAAGTTCTGTAGCTTGTTGGAGGTCAGCTTCTGGGCTGTAGAACTGCTGTCTTCAGAGCTTTTGAAATATGTTGATCAGTTTTAAAATGTGTCCCCACCATTAAACAGGCAAACTTTTAAAAGTAGTTAAAATAGTAGATACAGAACCACAGGTGGCAGACATCATCATAGAAGCACTCCTCCTCTTTCCTCCAGTAAGATAGAACATCTGTTGTAAAACCTTCACACATCATTTAGAAACAATCACATTTTGCTTCTTTAGAACTGTTTTATTTATATATGTGGACTGACCTGATTGACTGAAACTCATAACATTTATCAACTAGGGTTGCAATCCTCTCCGTACTAACCTGGGATTAAATCCTCTTGACCTTATTTCTAGGTGAGCAGGCCTACGGTACTGCTGTGTTGTTAAATAAAATTGCATACTTTTTCAATGAAATGGTATGATTGTCTTTGATCCTATGATGTTCTAAGCATTTCATCTGCTGCAAATAATCTGATTAATTCCTGATGCTTGACTCTGTTGCAGAGGACTATCATATACCTCGCAAATACATTCAAGGCCTTGAGAAGGCACCAAAGATGGGTCGTAAGAAGTAGTGAGGCCTCAAGAAGATATTCAGAGCTCCGTTATTATTATATTCAACAAAGTGAGTAATCCAGTTGCCTTAACTGTTAAAAATGGTTTTTATTTAAAAGATAAAATAAAAAGATTTATCCCCCCCATATTTTGCTGAGCTTTCAACATAACTTGTGGGGAAGCCCTGGTAATTACTGAATACTGTTGTAATATAATCCCTGTCAGTGCAGCTTACTAAAACCAACTATCTCTTTGTGTGATATCTTGGCCTGTGACCAAGCAGCCCTGCTACATGGGTGTAAGCTGTAGAATGTTTTTATACCCTGAAGCAAGCTTTTCCCCATTTTCCATGTTGTTCAGTTTCAAAACTACTCCTGTAGGCTTCACATTTTATTGAGAAAAAACAGAGTGCCTTCAATAGTATAAACAGAAATGTATCCAAGGATCTTTAGAAAACAGAGATAACTGGTAACCTGGTTGAAGAAATCCAGCCCACAACAAACAGCCTGTGAACCCAATGCATTTTTTTCCCTGGGAGGAAGGGTGGGTGAACAGATGAATTGGTAAGGGAAGGGAAGGAGGGAGTGGCAAAGGGGTAATAATATTAAGAATGTCATCTTTCCGCACTGTTTTTCTGTCTGTAGAGAGAGTTACCTGGAAGATTACCTCTTAGGGAATGCAGCTTTTCCTGGGGAAAAAACATTGTCCACTCATATTGTGTATTGTATCACAGACTAAGGGCCTTTCCGTACTACACTGTTATAGTGCTATTATTCCACTTTCAACATCCTGTGGAATTCTGGGGTTTGTAGTTTACTGAGGCCAAAGAGGTCTGGCTGAGAATTCTAAATGCACCTTCCAAAATTGGAATAATAGCACTATAACAGTGCAGTGTGGAAAGGCCCAGAGAGGCATTTCCCTGTACGAATAAGAAAATTTGATGGGGTCCTCCCTCTCCTTACAAACCTTTGACCTGCTTAGGCACTCCTGTAAGCTAAGACATAGAAGGTTGGAAGTGAACATGTGAAGTACAGAAAGGGCAGGCTCTGCTTACATAGACTGTGCTTCTGCTCACACTGGAGCAGAGCATGTTCCAAAACCTCTGGCCTGAGTCCCTTTATGAGTGGGAATGGTAGTGGTTAGAACAAATGCAGCTAGTCATTTAGGCCTGGCTCATTTAAAATATGATGCCATTTTTAAATAAAAAAAATCAGCTGCCTGCAATGGGACGGAGGCCTTAGACAAAATTCCATGGTTATCTGGGGACAATACCAAGGAGTACCACAGGAGGGCACAAGATAATGACACCAAATGGACTTCTTGAAACAACTTTATTGGAGACTTATTTTTTAATAGCTTCTTACACAGTTTGTACCACATGAACCATTGGTCAGGAGCTTTAAAAAAAAGCTGGAAGGTGACATTTTTCAGTCATAGGTCTGAAACAGTAGTAAAAATAAATTACAGCATTGCAAAAATGTATTTACTTTCCCACAAGCTTCCACTAATTTCAGTCTATACAGATTGTACATGTTTACAGTTGACCATTGAATAAGAAAAAAAAATTACACACGTACAGATGCAGGCAACACAACATACTAAACCATGACTAGGCAAAGGGTGGCCCTCCAGAGTTTGTTAGACTACCTCTCCCATAATCCTTTACCACTGGCTGTGCTGCCAGTAGTTTATGAGAACTGGAATCCAACAACATTTTGAGGGGTGCATTTTGCCCACACATGCACTAAACAAAGGCACTGCCAGCAGTAGTCTGCGCATCTTAAATTAGGGCCTCCACCAACTCCTATCTAAGGCTTCTGCTCCGCCACAGATCAAGTGGCTCAGCTTTCTTTCACCATCTGAGCTTCAGAATTATTATTTTATTCTCTTAATGGCCCATAGCTATATAATCTTGTAACGAAAAAGAAAGACACCACACCCACCTATTTTGCAGGAGGCTTAGTCAGCAGCACTTACATAAATTGCATAAGAAGCCATGCCTTCTATAAAAATGTTCTAGATATTTGAGGGCTGGGGAGAGCAGGAGGATGAAGAGTGCCAGTCACTGAAAAAGCAAGGATGTGATTTTTCTCTAGTAATCATAAAAGAGAAAATAAAAAAGAAATATGTAATATTCCTAGGTAGAAGGTGTTAATGGCACACAGAACTGCCTTCAAG
This sequence comes from Ctenosaura bakeri, assembly GCA_948474755.1. NCBI lineage: Eukaryota > Metazoa > Chordata > Lepidosauria > Squamata > Iguanidae > Ctenosaura > Ctenosaura bakeri. The sequence continues at coordinate 180,434 of CAOLHI010002240.1, forward strand.
TTTGGGGTGACTTTTTTCCCACCTCATTCTTGGTAGTACTACTATTGAAAGAATTCAGGGCCCCTCCTCAGTATGTGTGGCACACAGTTCTATAGTGATTGGGAAGTGTTTTTGCTTCTTGGTTCAGCATTTTGCAGGGGTTTCTTTCTAAATGCTCCAGGATTTCCTTGTGCTGTTCTTCTCCAGCCCTTACTGCTGCAGGGTACTGCTATCCCAGTTTTCCCAGCAAAGAAAATGAATCCTTGTCTCCTTGCCTGCTCAAAGACAGCTTTGGTTTAGATTATCTGCAACACACACCACAAATACTGGTCTCAGCTTTCTGGCTTTACAAGTTAAGGAGTCTCAACACAAATAACACAGTGTACAGGAAAAGTTACTCTTCCTGTTCTGAACCAAAGGCAAAAAAGGGCAGGATTTGTTAGGGATTCTCTACTTGTACCTCTTGGGTTTGTTGAGGCAGACAACAGTTTCTGCCAAGACACTTCTCACACACCTGGTTTGGCTTGCCAGCTCGGACTTTGAAGTTAGCCCCCAAAGAGAAGTCTTATTAAAGTCAAATTTGCACTGAAATACATTGGTGGGGGGAGTGAGGGCAGTGAAATACAGAGGAAAGTAACTCCTTTGTCTTACAACACTACTTCCTTAAGAGATAAACAAGAAAATACGATTGCTCACTCTCCTAATATCACAACAAGCATGTTGTTACCCACTTGCCCAGAAATGGCAGCTCTAGCTACAGTCACAAAGTGGGGAGCCATGTTACTGTCAACTGTGTGTCTACCTGATGCAGTGATATGGGCAGGGCCAATCACTCCCACAAGTGCAGTGATAGCTGAAGAATATCCAAGTCTGCTTCCAAGTTTAAGATGAAGAGAGGTATAAGTAGAAAGCTCTGTATAAAACATAAGGCATTCTAAGTAACTTTCTCAGCACTGTTTGACACTTTACTACTCTGCCCATGTTGTGTAACACCTGTTGTATTATCACATTACTTTTTTAAATCTCCATGCTACATGGAAGAGCCTAATGACACCAATGAAGAAAGAAGAATGACCCCACAAGCAGAATAATCAGTTGTTACATGGATGACTTGCACAGGTCTCATTGACTGATCACATTACCTTTGATGTAGCACACAAGTGGGAGGGATCCATGCCCTTCCATATGCCAGTCCACAGTTTCCATCAACCTTGAACACTGGCCAAAGTGGCTGGGACTGATGGTAGCTGGAGTCTAATAACATGTGGGAGGGTAACAAGTTTCTCTCTCCTACTTTAGCAGAACTTCTCAAACTGGCACTGTAGCCTGCAGGTTGAAAATCCAATATCAAGGAGGGAGTTCACCAATAGAAACTGGCCAGTCACAGATTTGCAGCTCATCTGCTAGTGCTTGTGAGCCTGTATCACAGCATCAGCCCAGTATCACTTCTAGTTCCCTTCAAGGTCTTGGTGTTAATTTCAGGCTGTTAGGTGACTGACATCTTGAATGTACTAGGCGGCAAGTCCCAATGGTAGTTCACTGACAGATCTCTCAATACTGGTCGCAGTTCTTGCTGCATAAGATAATCTTCTGAACTTAGGGCTATCTTTAAAATATTAGAGTGGGGGGCATGACCAAGAAGACAACCCATACACACTTGCAAAAAGAATGCCCCTTTCCCCCTGAGAACATAGAAATAATAACTCAAGGCCAAAGTACTCTGGCACCATCAAGACCTGCTGTACATCTACAGCTTTCTTGGCATCTGTTCTCTTCATATGGCGCAACAGTCTGTTTGTCATCCTCTACACTGTAGAGTCTACAGTGTCCATATGTATCAGAGCAGTAATTCTTCATGGGCTGATATGGACCTTTCAGTAGCTCGTGTGATGACATTACCACAAGAGAGTACATTCATTGCACTTCTGCCACACATACACACAAATCCAGCAGGTGAGGTATTGGGATGTGGGAAAAAGGAAGGTAGCAGTTTAGGGCTGGCCCTTAGCATTTGTACCATACACAAACCAATTCCCTTGGACATTCAATATTTACTGCAAGGTTTCCTGGCTATGCCATTCAGGCTGACCACCTCAGAGGAGATGCAGCATTCAATTTTTGGTGTCTGGAGGGCCAGTGGACAGGGACATCCATTTCCCATTTTGTAACAACCAATTCTAAGCACACTTTAGACTGTGGCCAAATTAAAAAAAAGTGTCCTGAGAAGAAAAGTCTTGGTCGGGTGTTATTTTTGTTTTGTTTTTAAATATATATATGTATATATTTTAAAAGTTTAGTTTATCACTAGCAACACTTCCGGATTTGGTTATCCAGGCTTCTCATTTGCTTCTTTCAAGGCCTCCTGCAGTCTTTGCTTAAACTTGTCGTACTTCTTCTGAACTTGTTGGATTTTTTCTTTTTCTTCTCTTTCTAATATTACTAGGAAATTCTGTAACTCTGGAATAGAGAAGTCATCCCACTAAGAAGGGGAAAGACAAATACAGAGAGACTTTAGATGGCACACATTCAGTCTAGTTTACATTTGTGTATAGATATGCAATCTGTAGGTAGACATATAATCTATATACTTTTCTAAGCATATAAGAATACAGATCAGGAGTGGTCAACCATGGTAAATGCAGAGGCCCATTTTCAGCTGGAGTATTGACCAAAAATTGCATCCAGAAGTCACTTCTGGATCTCTTGGAAGGTTTTCATGGCTGGGTTTTTTGATGGTGGGAGTTAAATGAAGTCCACCATTCCTGGTGTCTGCACAAGGTATCTGTGGTCATTGTGGGACAGTCCCTGTAATATTTTAACAACTTTTTTTTGGGGGGGGGATCGGGGACCTTCTAGGGGCCTGGGAGAAATAGGAGGCGAAATGCTCTGGGAGGGATGGATATAGATGTTAGATATAACCTGGCCAATTGAATTTCTGCATGCCCTCCCCCAATAATACATCCTTCTTAGATCATGAGATTACTCTGAAACCTTCAGGGAGAAAAAGCAGAAACATTCCAAAGGAAAGACTACATCTGTAAGTCCTTCTGATTTGAAAGCTGAGATAGAAAATATGTTGTATATAAAGGATCACTTTCTGGAATACAGTTTTCTAACTCATCACTCTTGAGATCAGTAACTGCAATCCAGTAAGTCACAGACTTTGGAAAAATTTAAATGCTTTAACACAGCATAAATATATGCTAGCTTGATTATGCTGAACCACACACTGGTGGAACTGATTGCTCAAAAGACACGAAGGCCTTGAGTATTCTATTAGTTGCTCACTAGCCAAGTCAAAAATAAGAGGGCTCTGGGTGTTGCTACTAAAGAACTGGAAGCATTAGGGAGTACTGTTATGCAGCCTCTGAGAAAGCACAACCTGTTGCACAACTACTTTTAAGCTTGAGAGTGTCTCAGTGGATTAGATTCAGAGTTAGAAGAGGTGCTTCACTAACCCCAGAAGAAGAGCAGAGCTATTTTCTGTTCATCCTTTTTCTCTCCCTGGAATCCTTCCTATGCTGTGAAAATCTGTACTTGAAAGTGGGCAAAGAGCAGCTCCTGGACCCCACTTTTGCCCAGTGAAACCCCCACCAGTCCTCAAAAGCCCCCCAACCCTGCAAAAAAAAAATTGGTGTGATTTTTGAGTGATTTTGGCCTTAAAATCACTCAGAAAGTTCCCCAAATGCATGAAAACATGAAAATACATCTACCCTATGTTCAGAAGCTCCCCAGAACCCCATACTACCTCTAAATATCTCTCATTTTCTTCTGCAGTCACTCTCAAAATGTCTGCCTTTACTTCCTATCACCATTTTGAGAAGATCTGCAGAAGAAAACAGATGTGCTTGGTCTTGTTTGGGGTAGTGATGGGGGTTGGGGTAGTTGGCTCCGGCCCCCACACAGTTGCCCACATCTGCTTTAGAGCAATACAAAGGTCGGTGTGAGGGTTTGCAGAGGGAAGGGAGAATCTACAGCAATGACTATCTACATCTGGAGGAGGGGAGAGGAGAACCTTGGCTGGATCTTTGTCTGTTCCTCAAATATTATGGACATTTGGAGCTAATCCATTGTGTGCACATGCTTGTTTGGTTTACACTGTTTCCTGTACCAAAATTGAACACTCCCAACATTTTTTTAAAAAGTCTTGCCTGAGAACAATTTGGGGATTTTCATGTAACAAAGAAGTTACACTGTTACACAATTACTAGCTGTAGCTCCCTTCAGAACAATCTCATGACAGGTCCCTCCAAGTCCACTTTTCCAGTTTTGAGTATAAAGAGATGTTTTGGCTTCTGTGTGGGCATACTTTGAATGGAAGACACTTCCTTCCCCTGAAAGATGTGTACACATACCCCTTTGGACCATTGTCAAGGTCTGGAGATGGAAAATAGTGTGTGACTCTGAGCCTTCTGAAAATTAATTTTAAATATTTTGAATTGTATTGGGTTCCATACGAGCCGGTTTTGAAGAAGATGAAGCTGTAGGAGAAATCTAGAAAGGCTTGAAAGTTCCCATTGCTTTCAGAGACCCCAGGGGCCACCCGGTCCATCCCTCTGCTATGCAGGAACACATATCAAAGCATTCCCAACAGATGGCCATCCAGCCTCTGCTTAAAAACTTCCAAAGAAGGAGACTCTACCATACTCCGAGGCAGCATAATCCACTGCCGGACAGCTCTGACTGTCAGGAAGTTCTTCTTGAGGTTCAGGTGGAATTTCCTTTCCTGCAGCTTAAATCCATTGCTCCTTGTCCTAGTCTCTGGAGCAGCAGAAAGCAAGCCTGCTCCCTCCTCGACATGACATCCCTTCAAATATTTAAACATGGCTATCATGTCCCCTCCTAACCTTCTCTTCTGCAGACTAAACATACCCAGCTCCCTAAGCCGCTCCTCATAGGGCATGGCTTCCAGACCCTTCACCATTTTGGTCACCCTCCTCTGGACATGTTCCAGCTTTTTGATGTCCTTCTTGAATTGAGGTGCCCGTATATAGAAATATGTATCTTGTATATAGAAATATACAATATATGTATATATCTTGTATATAGAAAAGCATGTTCGGAGTAATTTCTATCTATCGGTTAGCTAAACACAATATATATAGCACTGAGTTAAAGAATTAAATCTGTTTTTTCAAATTGATTTAAGGATTATACAATTTAAGGATTGCAATTTCAGCAGAAGGCTATTTTTACAGGTACAGCCTAATTTTAAGAAAATGAATTAATTCAAATAATAAAGAAAGGAGATTGAATATTTTATAAAATGTTCTGATCTCAAGGAACCTTTTTATTTGCTTCAGTGTTCTTCCTCAACTAGAAATGCTAGGATCTAATAGTCCTCACAGTAACAAACTGTGGTATCATAAAGACAGGAAGTTTGCTTTTTCCACTCAACTCAGATTTTGCCCACGTGGTTGCTGTTTGTGTAATATGGTTGTGTACCTTCTGAAAATGGAGCATGTTTGTGCAAGTTCAAAAGCCAGGCAGCTTCCAGACATACCTCAACTTCCCCTGTTTCATTTTCCTTCAACACAAAACTCAGAATGTCCGTGTCAGGACCTGCTAGCAGCCGGAGGTACAAAGGATATTCTGTTACTGGAAGTTTCTGAGAGAGAACTGCGGAAGTGGCAAAAACAGAGAATCACTTTGGGATCTGTTAAGAAAGGTACAGACTTAGTCTTAAGAAAAGCCCTTTGACATTTGTCCATGTTGTGAAGCCTTGTCCTACCCAAAGAGTCTTATGGAGTGCACACAGATAGCTACTGCTGTTTCCATTGAACTTCCTTCGCACCTCTCTTCTTGCAAAGGAGTGACTGGCTGTGAATCACTATAACACTTTTAAACATTTGCTTTAAATTCTCGAACTGAGAGCTATGATCAGCCATTTATATCTGCCAAGGAAAGTGTGAGGTCCTGTTGTACTGTTGACATCCTTAATTGCAGATGCCTGCTACAGAATGTGTGACCTTTTGCATGTGCTCTGCCACTGAGTTAAGACACACTCCTACATTTAAAGGTCATGAGCACAGAGAGGGCAAAGTGTAATTTGTTGTGAGAATTAGTTGCATGAGTTAAGAGCTTGCATGTTGGCAAACCACAAGCAGGGAGCATTGTCATGACTTTTCCATATTCCTGTTCAAGGAGCATGCTGTATGTGCCTTGGACTGACAAAGGGTATCCTATGTTGGATAGGCTTTAAAAACAGTATGGTACACACACAAGCAGGCTGCCTTCAAAACAGGCAGCACTGAAATTCCTAAATTGCTTGTCTGGCAGATTTCACATTTTGGGACATATTTACATCCAAAATGTAACTTGAAGAAACTCCTCTTGTACTGGCCTTCAGTTTAAGAAACTCATGTTCCCTCCCAGAAAAATCATTGATTCCTCTCAACTTCTACCACAGACTCTCAATGTAGGTTTGGACCTTATTGTTTAGGAAGTCAGTTTCAGAAATCTTTCATTCCCATTGGGCTTTACGTAAAAGTTCTGCAATAGTTATATTTTCACCTTAAAAATACAACAGTTGCTGTAATATTGAGGGTGGGCACGACACCAAACACAAATGGAACATACAAACTTTACCATTACGTTCAAAATAGCATCACCCAGTCTGGAAAAAAAAAAGGGAACTATGAAAGGGCTAGGCTGCTTAAGAACCCAGCCTGATGACACACAATTCTTTGCAGCCTAACAACACGCAAGTATTGTTGCCTTAAAAGAGAACACCATCTCACCTTGGCCATCTTTCTGCATCTGCTTGAAAAGTGCAAACTTCTGTGGGTTGTCCACCACCATAAATTTCTTCAGAAGTCCCTGGATTACCTCACTCACAGTGGTGGTACTGCTGATGTGAAGCTGCTTGATGGCATCCAATGGCAGGTAGAAGGATGTTCTCTTCTCTGTCATGTTGGCCAAGTTGACCTCCTTGAGAGCATCATAGATGGACTGTGGCCGGATCCCTGCTGGGACTGTCACAGGCCGGCGTAGTTTCAGGTGTACTTTGATGAAACCTGTGTAAGTGCCATCATCATTCTGAGGAAGGGGAAGATAAATAAAATAAAATAAAAGTTAAAGGATGGGAAAAGTAGGTTTGCTGGCATTTTATTTGCCGAGTTATTTGAAATATGGAACAAAGACTATTTTTATGAAGAAGTCCACAGGTACCAACTCCATTTTCTTTCCATGAACACATTTTTTTCTGCTTATACAAATGTACTTTGCAGTAGGAATCCAATTATTTGTGTACACATTTTTGTTGTTCTTTGGGGTCTAACCTACAAGATACTTTGTATACTGGAAGTTACCTGCCTGAAAAAGTAAATTAAAAATCCAAACATATATACACGCACGTACATATGTAAGCAAGCTTCCAACTGACTTAACAAGGCAAATCAAAGGTGAAATACTTAGAAGACGTATTGAGTTGAATGAAAAATTACCCTTTTCCTATTAAGTCTGAATATCTTAGATCAGGCTGTTTTCCTAGAGAGAGAAAGAACAGAGAATGCCAGCTGAAAGCAAATTATCAAGGGAGGATTTTCTGTGGTAGAAGAAATGTACACATCTGAAAGGCTCTGGGGCAGGTTCTGAACCACAATCAAATGTGGCAGGTTGTGTTCATCTGTGCTAGAATTACAGAATCACAGTTATTTGTAGAAATCATTTGTTATTCAAAGGGCATCTGTTATTCAAAGAGCAGTTACTATAAACCATAGTCAAACATAGTGACTGTCTTTCAACTGAAGATTAAATTGGCTATGAAAAAGTCATTTGAGCTGTCATATGGCTCACACCAGTCAAACAGCAGGTTCATGAAACAAGTTCTGAAGGATTTCAGCTAGAGGGGCATACTCATACCCTCATGCACTCCTGTCCTTTGGATCCGTTTCTTAAAAGAGAGATGTTTTAAGATCACCCTCTTTACCAGAATTTCTGTGAGCCATTGCTGGTGAACCAGGTAAATAAATCATACCCTGAAAACTGGAACTTCTGCCTGGCGTGCCAATTTATCTATACTACAGATTTATAGCAGTCTCATATCACAGCTCTATTTTACAAAATCCTGGGGAGCACTAGTCCAATTGTTCTTAACCTTTTCTTTCCTGGAGACCCCCTGTAAATATAATTTGTTGTCAGAGACCTCAAGACTTAAGATTTAAATATATAAATTTAGATTTATTCAAAGATTTATTTAAATATTTGACCTGTCTGTCTGTCTGTCTTTAGGCAGGCTTCTAGGGACTAGGATTCAAATCCTCACTAAGACACTGAGTGACCTTGGGCAAATCACATTCAGCCTCAGAAGAAGGCAAGGGCAAACCCCCTCTGAACAAATCTTGCCAAAAAACCCATTTGATAGGTCCACCTTAGGGTTGCCATAACTCAGAAGTGACTTGAAAGCACATAACAACAAAGTGCTACTAACAGAAGGAGGTTCTTTCTAGCCATTATGTTTCTCCTCTTTGAAAACTGACTTACGGCAACCCTACAGTGAACTTATCAGGGGGGAGCATTCTTGGTAAGATTTGTTGCCTTTGCTTTTCTCGTTCTCTGAGGCTGAGAGAATGTGATTTTCTTGAGATCACTCAGTGGTTTTCCATGGCTGAGAGGGGTTTTTCAAACCCTGGTATGCAAAGTCATTGCTCAGGCATCTGCACATGGCTGGTGCCATGTCCTTTTTGTCAGAGACACGACAGAGAGTGTGTGTGTGTGTGTGTGTGTAGGCACTGAAACTGCTCCCTTGTTTGCAAATAAGGGAGCAGTTTGGGTACACAGTTATGCCTGCTGCCATGTCCCTGAATGCTCACACACCCTGTTGCCACATCCCTGATAAAAGGGACACGGTGGCAGGCATGTGCATGTACCCAAACTGCTCCCTCATTTGCAAATGAGGGAGCAGTTTCAGCATCCACCCACACATGCACATCCAGTGTCCAGCAACAGGGCTTTCTGGATCCCATGAGGGATCCCAGGTTAGGAACCACTGCTCCACTCCCCTGAACTACAGCAGTAGATGTATCAAACTAGTGCAGAAACACTGAAACAATGGATCTGTAAGTATACCTCTAGGTCATCTCTTACAATATTAATCAACAAAGCCTGGGTAGGTAATATGACCATGTTGGAAGTACAACCAGTTTTTTGAAAACATAATTTTTTACACCATTTGCATCCTGCTCTCTCACATAGCAATCCTGTGAGGTAGCTAAACAGGATTGGGATGGAGGAGAGACAGAATATTGATCATTGCTTATGTAGTTTTAAAATTATTTGCTCTGTTTGAAGTTACTTAGTATTTAGAATTTATTTGCTCTGTTCAATGTCCCATGTGCATTCTTTAGGGTCCAAACTGATTTTAAAAGGCCATCTGAACTTGAGCCACTGGTATTTTACAACCACAATTAAGTTACTCTTCTGCTTTCAACTAAATTTGAGAGGTACATAATGACCTGAGCTGTTCAGGAACCCAGTAATCTTAGGACCTCTGGCTGCTCAGGTAGAGTCTTTATTACTTCTCCTATGTTGTTGAACTGAAACTCTCATAAGCCCTTGCTAGGGATCAGGGGAGTTCCAGTGTGAAAATGTCTGGGGGGTCACATGATGCTCCCCCAGGTTATAGTACACCAGCAGGAATCCATATCAAAGCTCTTACATAGGATGAATTCTACAAGGAACATCCAAATGGGCAATCCTAGGATTTAACAGATTGATGGTACCTGTATGCTGTTCAGGATGTTACATATCAGTTTGGCTGGAATGTGACAGTCCTGTTCAGTTCTAATAAGCACAGCAGCATCCATAAAATAAATTACAAAACAGATGCAATCATGCACGTCAGCCAACTTGGTGTGAGAGGAATCAACAAATCAAAAGAGGCCAAATGCATATTTGTGCATATACTCTCCACAAAGTAGCAGCCAGTTTCTAACAAATGTATTGATTATGAATCCATGCATTATACATTCCTATCATGATGATTCATGTACATTGCAAAGCAGTGGTTTGCAGACCAGTACTGGCTCATAACCCACTGGCTGCTGATCCACATGGGTTTCCAAGAAGCTATGTGAATACAATAATAATATGGCATAAATATGGTACTAGTTCATGGCACACGGGGAAGAAAAATGCCAGTTCCATAGAATAAAGAGCAGTACTGGAATAAAAGTAGCACTGTTTTTGATACTCCTTTCATACAGTATCCACTCTTCAGCTGTGCATATCTTTCCATTAGTCTGGTCATTCTTTCCACAAACTCAGAGGCTAAACCCGGTTTCAGGATTTGGGTAGTCATCCCTTTTATGGGAAATTGTGACCATCAAGAATCAGGCCTTCCAGGTTCCACCACAAGGAGAAATTCAAACCATTTTCAACATAACATGCAGCAGCTAGAATAACAATAGCCTTAAGTACAATGAAATTAAAAAAGTAATGCAGAAAATGTAGTACCAACCAGTTTCATCAGCAAACAATTGTTGACTTTAGAATTGTAATTGTCAATCTTCTCCTTCAGTTCCTGTATGGTAGGAGCCTTGGGTTTTTCTTCTTCCACTGTTTTTGCTACATTCTAGAACAAAGGTTGACAAGGAACACTTCAGATACACTTCAATTAACTAAACAGCCTAATACAAGGATGCACTGACCCTCCTGCTTCCCATTTCATTTTTGTCCCATTTCACATAATACTATTATTTATTACAATTTATCTTCAAAAACCTGGATCCAGCTTTTAGGGTTTTTTCCCAGATTTCTTGCAGCAAGACTGCCTACCCGCAATGATAATACTCAATGAAACTATGAGCCAGTTTGTCTTCACCACTGTTGTTGCTGCAGCAGCAGTCAGCTGATTGCTTGCCTATCCATGACTGCTGGCAGGGACTAGAAGGAGAAGTGTGCAAACTCCCTGGGTCCACCAGCTTAAACATGCTGGCACCACCCATCTCCAGTCTGTGCACATTACGTGATCTTGCTGACGTAAGTAAACCAGTGGCATTGGGGTCTATGGGTATGCCACATGGAACTCCAATCAGTAAAACTGCTAGGCCACTCTTCCACCCCTGTGCCAACCACAATAGGTGTGGTCATGGCAACAGGCTGAGTGTGTGTCAAGATCACCCAGTGAGTTCCCATAGTTGAGTGTGAGTTAAATCCTACTCTCCCAGAGCTCTAGTACAGGACTCAACCCTCTGCACCATGATGGGTCTTTTTTAGGGAGAGGTGAAACAAAATGGCAGCTGATGTCTCTACCCAATCAATGAAGAGGGCCCTGCTATTTAGTGTATTCCTCTACACATATATGCACTTCCTCTCTGGAAGGTTTATATTTTCCTGCTTAATAAATTCAAAATTTGTGCAATCGCAAAGCTGATTTGACAGTTTCCAAAATTTTGAGACATTATGAAGAAAACAAAACAAATGAACAACAACAACAAAGATTGAATAGAACAGGACATGTTACCACAATGCAAGGGTTTTAGCTTCTGCTAGCAGACAAATTTAGGAAAGTAGGCAGTTCAACCAATGTCCAAAGACACAAATGGTAGTTAAGAAGAGGAGGAGGCATGATGGGCGGGGGGGGGGAGGGAGGAAGCATGAAGACTTTAGTTCAAAGCAATGAAACAAAATCTAGTGCTGTCTTCACAACAAACAATATTGTGCATGAAAGAACAGGACAGAACAAGAGTGTGAACAATTACATAATGCAAGATATCAATCATACTATACCTCCATACATACATATTAGTAGGTGCAGATTATGCAAAAAAGATCCAATCTCAATGCATCCTCAGCCAAATCTCCATTGTCTCCACCACCCAGAGGCAAAAAACAAAGGGTGCCTTCACCATGTTATGTGGCCTATATGCCAATTTCCACAGATGTAAACATGCACAACTAAGCCAGAAGAACTGTCAGACAACCCAATCATAGTGTATCCATAAAATGAAAAGATAAAGAATTAGGAGAACCCTTTGAAATAGGGTCCCCCCTTTTAATGTTAATGCTGCTGTTTTTTAGTTGCTGTATAGAAGAGGATTTTGCAGCTTGCCGTATCACAGCACTGCAGGAACTTGAAAAGCCAGGCACTTGGTGAAATTCCTTCTACCCCAGTTCCTCCTAACTGTGAAAGGTACGGGGAATTCCTGTACTGTACAGTTCCATCACCAAGTGAATTGTACAGTGTTCCCTAAGAACTCCATTAACTGAAAAATCATGTTGATATATGTTTATTAGTGGAAATTCCTCTGTCATGTTCTAACCAAAAAGAAGATTGACCACTGAGTAGTAGCATGACTTTTTACAGAGCACACTATTCACTATTTTAAATCCCTTCCAATTACTCTGCCAAAGAACGACAATAGATTATTATTTGAAATAAACTGGATCACTATGTTGTACTAAAGTACTGAATTTTCACAAGATCACAATTGCTTTCATTCATCTGTTTTTGTTTTGAAAAATTATTTAACTTTTTTTGGCAAAGGACAAGATAGACGGTACATATACAAAGACACTTGCACATGCATATGTGCAGAAGGGCATATGCACAGACTGTGAATATATGGACTCCTAAAACTGAGAGTCTCCTCTAAGATAATCAGCTTCCTCCCAAATGCTGTATTTTGTTGTTGTTTTTTTAACTTCAGCATGTTGCTCTTAGTTGTAGAAATGCCATCCTTGCCTCCACTAGAGCACATATAGATAACAGTGTACAATCAATTCCCAAAGAAGATGGAAAAGCAGCAATATACTGTTTCCTCTCTTGAGGGCTCAGTGCTTTAGCACTAAGCAGTTGGAAGGAAGGATAGCTTCCATTTACCACTGCCAGATTCAAAAATAGTGATATGTCTTTGAGTGGGGAACAAAAGTGAGAGACAGCTCCCCGAAGGCCTCTGGTTAGCCATTGTGAGAACTAAGATGCTGGACTATGTGGACCTTTGGTCTGACTAGGAGGCCTATTCATTCTTGGTTTTTATTTTCCCAATACAAACATAAGGCTTAGTCCCACATTTATGGCACTGTAGGAGACACCCACCCTTGCCTTGCTGTTCAGTGGCAGTCCCAAGTTTCCCTTGCAACTGACTCCAGGGCCAACTTGAATCTGCAATTGTTAGACAGTAGCAGATACAACTTTAAAAGGAGGAACAGAACCAGAGAAAAACATGCAGTATAGGGCTTACTAATAAGAAGGCACAGAAGCGAGGAAAAGCCTAAAACTGAAAGGAAGCCTCCAGACATTTGGGGACTACTTTAGCATATGATATATTCTCCCCTCCTCATTATTATCATTATTAAGTTTATTTATATGTCACATTTTCAGGTCATACGCAAAGTTACTACTATGAACAGTAAACTGTAAATACAGATCAGCCTTCCCCTATCTATTCTCCCCCAAATACGTTGTGCTATATTTCCTATCAGAGCCAGTGTGGTGGTTTACAGGTTGGACTATGATCCTGGAGGCCAGGGTTTGATTCCCAACCTAGCCATGAAAACCCAGTGGGTGACCTTCTGCACATCACTCACTCTCAGCCCCAGAAAACTCCATGATAGGTTTACCTTAGGGTCGTCGTAAGTTGAAAATGACTTAAGGGTACGCAACAGTAACAATATTTCCTATCGTCCCCAACCAGATATATAGGTGCAGAGAAAACATAGGCATTCAATATATGAAATATAATGTCCAATGTAATACCTGCATCTATGTAAAGAAACAACAAATAGTTATTCTGCTGGGTTTTTAGATATAATTATAAAGAATGTGCTCTAGGGCAACACAAAGTTTTCTTACAGCTCATAAGAAACTTTTCTACACCCTGGTAGAATCATAGAATCATAGAAATGTAGAGTTGGAAGAGACCACAAGGGCCATCCAGTCCAACCCCCTGCCATGCAGGAACACCCTCAAAGCACTCCCGACAGATGACCATCAAGCCTCTGCTTAAAAACCTCCTACTGAGACCCCTGCTGTAACTTTATTGTATTATATGATGCATCAGACATTGCTATTTTGTACAGTCAGTAAGTAATGCAAACACAACTGCTATTACATTTTTTAAAAACCAGACATTTTCAGTAATGCATTACTGTATGTTGTTCCTGGAGGTTATCTATTTCAGGCCAAAAATGGGAACCAAAAGTTGATGGAAGTTTCATAATTTTTGTTCTGATGGCCTTGGGATGTTAATTCCTATCACACTTTGGCCAAGATCCTGCATCCATGTATAGTTCTGCACACACAGTTCTGCATGCTCCCACATCCTTGCAGCTACCAAGCTCCAGGAGGGCCCCTTACTACTGTAACTTATTGATGAGCATCAGAGAGAGGGGAGGCAATTCAGTCTGGGGAGAAGGAGCTCATCTCAACTGGGGATGGGGGATGAGGTGACTTTTCTCTCCCCAAGAGCTCAGAGCAGCTGGTTATTCATAGTCTCAATAACCTCCCCTCTCCAACTCCTTCCCTACCAGCTGTTGAAATCAGCAGGAGTGCCTCCTCCCGGGGCCTGACAGCTGCTAAGGGGCAAGTCTTGGACAGAGTTCAGGGGCAAGAAAATAGCCTTCTGCAAGCCACCCAAAAAGGGACATTTAAATCACTATCAGGATGCTATCATTTGTCTGCAAATTACTCAGTCCATAGTACATCCACAGCTCACAGACCTTCTCAGCAGCAACTTTTGAGTGAAGAAGATGCTTAAAGTTTTCCTCAGTGAAAATTCTACTCACTACGTGTTCCCTGAAGGAGCACCCTGGGCCCAAAGGGAGTCTCACACAGATAAGGAAAATGTAATAGCTTCACAGAATTGGGACTCCTGTAACAGAGAATACACCAGAAAATAGAAAAGAATACTAAAAAGAAAAGAAAAATCAAACCAGGGACATAAATAATAGTATGTTGTTAAATTAAAAAATCTTACTAGAATATGGCAAATACATCCCCAGAAGTGATAAAACAAATAAGTTAATGAGGAGGTACTATACTACTTAATTGAAGAACTATCCTGCCAAGGCTTCTCAAAACAATACTGCAGACTGGTTGGGATGCAATGCTATACCACAGTTTACCATGACAAGAAAACAGTTTTGATCACCGGTACCTGCCACAGGACTTTGCTCCTTCCACTCAGGCTGCAACGCTGCAGTACTTTTGGTGAGTTAAACTAATGTGACTAACATTTTATATGTTGCATAAGGAGGTATCAGGAATTATTTTGTCGGGCTGTGCAATGGCTGCCAGATGGCACCCAGATGTAGTTTCTCACTCCCTAACAGCACTCCTTGCTTGTGCCTTTACCCCTCCTTTCTGCAGACCTCCTGTGATGGAGTTCTAGGAATGTGACTATCTGGAGTGCCAGAGCAGACTAGAAACCAGTTGCCAGGCAATCAGAATAGCTCCTCAGCAGAGAAACACAGCCCAGTAGTGTTTGGGAGAGACTGGTGGTTGAGAGGAAAAGATACAGAAAGGCAAACAATGACTGATTGTCATTGGCAGTTCTTCAATGAGAGTTCTTGCCAGAGAGAGCTGGGGAGTAAAGTCCCTCAGTCAGCCAGGGAGGGTGACTGCGTGGGAAGGCTTTAATTCTCCGTGAAAGCCTAGTGAGAGGTGGAAGAGTAATTAAACCATCACAGAATCTGGTCAGAAAGTGTGACCTGGATTGGGGGCATTGAGCCTTTGGTGAAAGTGTAGCCAAAGGACTGTTTAAGATATTTTGCGCTTATATTAGAGTTTAAAGATACAAAGGAACTGTCTAAAGGTAGTCTGAAGAGCTGTATTAATCTTGACCTGCATATGAGCTCCAATACTTTGTTCTGTATGCTACCTTAATAAATATTAGAGTTTATTGTTATAAATACTGACTCAGCTGAGTGGTATACAGTATTCAAGGTAACCCAGAAAACACACTACCATAGGGAGTTTCTGCTAAACATTAGAGGTTCTACTAAACCTTCACTCCTTTACACAAAGGTGGTGTTATAAGGGGGAAGGCAGAGCTGTGTGGAAAGGACAGGGTGCCTCATCAGATTGGGGAACTGCCACACCAATCGGAGAGAAAGAAGTAAGCCCCTGTCACACCTCCCTTCAGCTTCAGCGTCCTGGACCTCAGCATAGGTACGCTGACAAAACTTTATGATCTTCTAACTTCAAGTAGGATTTTGGTCAGAAGCTTTTGTGTCTATTTTTTATTAAGCACAGCTTGCTGTTTGAACTGAATCAGGACAAACTGCAATTAAGAATAACAATAATTAATAGAAACAAGTCAGCTTTCAATCATAAGTTGAAGCTGGCTTGTCTTCAATAACCAAAACAGAATAAAAACTAGCCATTTGGAGGTTCTTATCATTGAATAAACTATGGCTAAAGTAAGGTGTAAGAGGAAACTTCCTATGTGGGAAGCTAGTCTTGTTCTCATAGTATTATAGTCTTGTTCTTATAGAATTAAAGGAGAAGGAAGGGAAAGGAAGGGGAGGGAAAACTGTGACCCTCCAGAAGTTGTTGGACTGCAGCTCCCCTCATCACTGATCACTGACTCTGCTGGCTATAGTTCATGGGATTTAGAGTCTAACGACACGTAGTACATGATCCCACAAGATGCCCACCTCATCCTAAGTCACTGTTCAGCTTTAGGGTAAGTTTTAAACATAGGTTATGAGTTTTACTTGATAAAATATATAAAAGAAATTATATTATTTTATTTTCTTAGGGAAATAAGGTTAAAATATAGTGGATATTGTTGTAAAGAATCATGGACGGATAACTGGAAAATAATGATTGAGAAAGTAAAAGAAAAATCAGGGTAGGAAGATGTGATAAATTTAATTAAGATTATATCCTATATCTATGAAAAAGCTTACTGATATAAATGGATACAAATGGGTCTGGATTCTCTGTTAGCCATTTGGAAGGTGAGGGGAGAATAGGTTGGATAGGTTGAACATGCATTGTTGTAAAAAAAAATTCCTTCAAATAATATTGTAATACAGTTTATATTAATGTATATTAAGTATGTGACTAATAATAAAAAGGAGAAAAGAAAAAAATTTAAACGCAGGTTGCATGTAGAATTCAGGCTTTCATTCACTCAGTTGTAAGAATATTCTGTCCTGAGTATGAGGAGAGCTGGTAGGAGAACTCAGTCCCTTTGTGTTTTAGTGCAAGTTTTAGCCCATGAGTCAGACTACTCCAGCAAAACCAGCCTCTATGAGCCATTACTTAAGAAATACCTGTAAGTTAAATGTTCCTGTGATGATAGGCTTCTTCTTGAGGTACAGAAAGCATCCATTTCCTAGTTTACTTCCTCTGGCTAAGAAAAGGGCAAAACAAACTACAGGAGCCCATGTACTTCATTTTGCAGAGAAACTGATTTCTCTGTATTTGTGTCCCTTTTGTACAGATTTAGTGAGATTTGCTAGACCCCATTTCAAGCTTTTGCAGCATTAAAGAAAAAAAATATTCTAAGTTGTGAGCTCACACTCTAAAAACAGTATAAGCCTCTGGCACTTAACCAGGACTCGGATTGCAACTAGGCGATGCAGAGAGACCCGTACTCGCTTGTGTTCCTCAAGAATTACACAGTCCAATTCATGGTTAAGGACCAGGCTTGTAGCCACCAAAGAATTGTTGCTTGTGATGTCCTGACCTCTGAAGAGATGATTGAAACAGAAATGTTAATGTTGATGAGCATAATTCTCCAGAATTTTTTTCTCAAATGATCCACTAAGGGGTGTGTGTGTGTGTGTGTGTGTGTGTGTGTGCATGCGCGTGTACAAACATGACCCAAAAATAATTTTTAGTAGAACCAACCAAATAGTTAACAGACAGCGTGTTCTGTGGGACTTTACTTAAGTTGGACTTGACTTTAAACAAAAATAGTAAGAAGTGGGAGACACATTTGGGGCATGCCAGAAAAACTGAAAAGAAAAAAAAAGCTCTTCCATATCCACTTACTCCCCACCATATACAATTTTAGACACTCCTATCATCCTCGCCCCCGCATCTTACTCAATATTCTTCTTCTAAACTAACAAGCCTCACATTTCCAGCCTAAGGCTTAATCAATCAGGTTGCCCTTTTCTACACCAATGGGAATGAGATGAGATGTTCCTGGTATACATGTAGAAAGAATGTCCTGCATTACAAATTTGAACTGCTTCCTCTTCCAAATGAAAAGTGTTCCTTCCAGTCGGCATAGTGCCTTTTCATGCAATGCATAAGGCATCTGCCACCCTCAGTCCACAGGGGGAAGGTTGTGATCACTGAGTTAGTCAAGCAGGATTAATGCAGGTGGCAGAGTAATGGTGGCTCAAAGCCAGAACCAGAATGCTCCAGCCACTTGGAACTTTTCTCAGTTTTGCACCAAAAAAATCAGAGCTTATTGTTGTGCATTCCTAAAGGGTATCTCTTTCTAAATGGTACATTTCTCTTCACCCTAAATGTTTGGTAATATCATTGCTTGAAAGCCTCACTACATCTTTTTTCTTTCCAATGAAGCCTAAGCTACCTGCAGCTGAAGCTAATAGTCACTGTGCTATTGTTTGGTAAAAAAGATAACTCAAGAGTGTAGAAAAATGATGGGGTCACTAAGTCAATCAGCAGAAGAGGAAAAGAACTAATGAATCATCATGACTTCGCTCTAATTAGTGCAACAACTCAACACTATTCTGCCACATACTGAGTTCAACCTGCAACTTTTGTTTTTCTATCTCAGGCTTCAGTTTAAATCTAGCAGTAATTTTAACCCCAGCATCACTTCCTTAGGGGAAAAAAACTCTCAAAGATATATGATACATATTCCCCAGGCAAAGAATATCATCATAATTATCTTCAATTTCATGTAGTGCTTTTTTCCTGAAATGGCAAAAATCACATGAAATGCCCACAACCCGTATGTTTAATTCTCAGCCAATCCCTTTGTTCCCAGTCACAGAGTCTGATCTATACATTTGCTGCTTGGACTAGTAATCGCTCTATGTAGGAAACACAGAGAGGGACAAATTGGACCGTAGGCAGGGTTCCCAAGTGAGCCTTTATGCAAATCCCCTCATTAATGTTTAGATATAATCGACCACACGAATAATCAAGGCCTGTCACAGACAGGGACGCTTCCAGGACATGAAAGAGAAATGCAATTAGGAGGGCAGAGAATTCATCAGAGAGGAAATAAACAATGTTGTATACACCTGTCACAGCAGTGGGGATATGGAGGTGGCTCATTAAATGAACAATGGACTGATTGTCACAAATGTGTCTAGCACCTAATGCTACCATTGATTTGATGGAACTGCAGGTGCTAAATCATCAAGCTATTCATGCACTTGATTTTTCCATCAATGCTAGGGACAATGGCAGCTCCCAAACATAAGAGCTAGGGTCCTTCACCAGTCTTGACATCCACAGAAATCAATGTGGTCATACTGAGCTACTTCAGCTAGGGATCTTGCCATAATAAGGGTTAAAAAAACAAGCCAAGAAGAGGAGTTTGGTAGTTATATACCCTTTGGCATCACAGTCCTTAGCATGTGAAACAACTGTCCCACAAGAGCCAGAGACAGCTGCCAAAGGACACATATGATGAATCCTAACAACTCTTTGCAATGTAAGTGCTGATTTGGTAGTGTCAGCTGAGGCCATTCCACCAGAAGTTTGAGTGCCCAAACTTTTGTACTAAGATGAAAAACATAACAAGTCAGAGGACAGTAAGGACACAATCTTACATTGGACCCCACCTGCACAGTTCTGTGTCCTGTGATGCTCCATGTTTTTTCCTTCTCATTGGTGTATCTTCACCTGTCAGATGCAGAGCAGTTCTATCTTCATGGTCTGAATTGCTTTTCTTTCCTCTCAGAGGCTTGATAGATGCCTGGAAAGGAGGTTTGGGGGCAGAATACTAGGGCAAGAGAATAGTCCCCTGCACCCCACCTGAACAGGATGGCAACCATTAGATGGTAGCTTTAAGCATAGCTGAGGAATCATGGAGAGTAAGAATTGTCCCCACTGCAGCCCTTTGAAGTGGCCAGGACCCTGATATCAGAAATATGGCCATGCTCCTAGATCTCGTCAGGTTCCCAGTGACAGATGGAAATTCTCCAACTAGATATTTGGTTGGGTAACATGTTACCTCAAAACCTGGGTGACTCAGGGGTCCACCCGTGATGCCAGTATCTCCATGTGACAATGGGGAATTAATTAGCTCAATTAGGAGGCCTGTGAGAGGGGGTAACCTAACAAGATCTTCCACCAATGTTTATGGGGTCTCCACTGGAAAGAACCAGCCAGAGATTCCAAAATAAGCTAAAATGTGTTTTATTGAGAAGGATCGATCATACATGCACAAGATCTAAGCACTCACACACTCGTACAAGAGTAAACTGAAGGAAAAAGGAGGGAAGTTGTTGATAGCGAAGTTTTTAGGGAATGGGCGATAATTACCGGTCCAGAGAGCAGCCAAGAAAGCATCAATGTGGCTTAGACTTATGCCTAAGGACAGTACTTGTTCAGAAATCAGAGCAACAGTGTGGCATTCAGCAAGTGAAGTACTGCATCTGACTGCCCAAAATGAAGCATTTTTATACCCAAAATCTGTCTGGAGGGCAAAGGTATGAATGGCTCGCTGAAGGAGCAAACAATGGAGGTTGCAACATGGACAATGGGGTCTGGATAGAGCTAGTGGTCTTAGTGTTAGGTGACAAAGAGTTAATGGCTGTCATAATGGCTCTGTAATAGTGGACAGGTAAAGGGACAATAAAGGGAAATGTTCAGGTGCTAGGATAGAGGACTGAAACAATCAGTGGTTTTGTGGGAACCTCCCATTGCTATTGTATAGCAGCAGAGATGTTAAGCCTATTATCTCTGGAGTTACTTGGTGACCATCCTGAAAATTACCTTGGCTACACATACAAGGAATCTCTGACTTACTTGGCAGCACACATATTCAGCCAGTATTTTGTCTCTGCCCAGACTAGCTTTACAGTCACATCAGGATCCATTTTAGATTGATGCCAATTAATATGTTTTGCCAATTAAATCATACTTTGCCAATTAAACCATATCAAATCTGAGGGGTGTGCAGGCTGGTAACAACCTGGCCTCACTCTTCCTCTCCTCTCCCCACATGGGACTTGCAGCTGCTAACTGAAGTTCCAAGGTGGGCCAACACCTGCAAATACTACATAAGAACGCTGGCTTCACTCGTCCTCCCCCTTCTTTGTGTGGATGTCAAGGCAATTCCCATTATAGCAAATAAAAATAAAACTAAATAATAATTTTTTTAAAAAAACAGTCTTTGTCTTGATTTCCTTCCCCCTCCCAGCCCTTCTCTCCAGCAGCTTGACAGTTGTCTAGTATGGTATTCTAGGAAGACAAAATTATTGAGATGTAATATTTACAAGGAAGATGGAGAAAGTGTCTACATAACTGGAGGAAGGGGTTTCAAACAACTTCGGAAGCAAACTGGATAAGAGTTGTCTGCATCTAAGATACAGACAAAGATGTTAATATATCCAAGACCCACCTTTTCATCTTTCCCCCCAGTACTTCTCTTTATTTACTCTTTCTCTCCCTCTCTGTTGACAATGTCACCAGGCAGAAGATGCTAGGGAGCAGTAAGGGCAGCCTCCCAGCTGTTTTTATGAACTCTCCAACTGTTCTTCTGCACTGGAGGAAAGTGATGTGCTCGATACAGCCTATTCTGCCCACTCCCCCAAATTTTTCCACTGACTCATATGCACTGAAAGACCTTATTCTACTGCTAGAGTTGTAGGGGGAATCAACTATAGTTTCCTTATCTTTGTGGGAGACGAACAGGGTGCCACTTTAGCCTTCACCTCATGCAACTGATGTCTTCCTCCGTCTTTGTTGCCTCCAGTCCTTCCATCCATATATTATCTGTACTATGTTGAATGCTAGGTTGTAAGTTCCTCAGGGCAGAGATAAATGCCATCATACATATGGCTTGTTATTGGTGACATTTTATATCATCACGATTACTATCCCCATTACCAGACAATGGTTTGATAAGTAATGAAACAGCACAAGACTACAAATCAACCAGCTTGGGCACTGGAAAGGAAACTATTTATAGCTCTTCCTACCAATGAGATATTTTAATTGTAGCCATAGGAGGCGAGGGACTAGAAAGAGGCATACCCCAGTGAAACTCACTGGCAAACATGCACTGTGTCTTCTGCAACTCCCAGATCAAATCCCAATACTTTCAGGGAAAGTGCATCATTCAATGTGACAGCACAATTTTGCATGCAGAAAGTCTCAGACTGTCACCTCTGCTTTAATTGCTGCAGGTCGGAAAAAACCCTCTGCTCAAGGCCCTGGAGAGGTGCTACCAGTTAGACTAAGTATACTGGGCTAGATGGAATAATGGTCTGAGTCAGTATATAGCAGCTGTGTACATGCCCACAACTGAGACATGGGCTGCAAACATACTTCAATAGAAGAGTGATTCTCCCCCCCGCCAGATTTTCCAACAGCTACAATGACTAGGAACACTGCACTAAAAATTATACTGTTCAGACTTTAAGGATTCAAAATCAGAAATTATATCTGCCCCTGCCCTCCCCCATCACACACACTTGGCTATTCACAGCCATGCAGAAGGTTAGTATTTTCAAGAGAAAATATTTCCTGACCTATTAAAATTCATCAGCTGCTGATACCTGGGCTTCTATTACCACGTGTCATGAGCTTCCCTGAGAAATGGTCACCTATTCACACAAACCAAGGAAACCCAATCTTGGCTACTGCATTTGTTGCATTCCTAACCTCTTCCGTCCAAAGTACCTCTGTCTAGGTTGTTGTCAGCTGCCACCTTCCTCTCATCCAATGACTAATTTAACCCTTTCCAGGATCCTAGCACATTTTGCCCTAGCAACTGATCACCAGGAAAACATTCAGGTGGTTTCTATGGAAATAAGGAAATGGTTAGGGGGAAAAAGGTAAATTCTCCTCTTTCTGGGTTTTTAAATGCATGAGGCAGAAAAATAAACAATGCTTGAAAAATGAACATTAACTCCAACACATTTAAGAATATCCATTCTAAACATCAGTAGTAAGCATTTCGATATTCTCTCTAATCTGCCTGCTAGGTGAGAGTCACAGAGATCAAGGATACAAGATTGAAAAAAAAGAAAAATGAAATGAAATGAAATCATTTGGAGGGAAAGCTTCTGGTGCCAAAATACACACAATTGCTACTTTATACTCACTACAAGCAAAATGGCACTCTGTTCTATAAATGCATCCCAGCAAGGCCAACAGATTCAGAGTTTATTTCCGCCTTCTCACATTTACTTTCTTGAGTACAGTAAAACACTCAGAACTGACTGACTACGTATGGAAGGGATGACAACAAACAGGTACTGTTATCCACAATAAACCAATGAGGCCTGGGGTCTGGGCAGGCATAACATAGCTGATGCTAGACTCAATGGCCACATAAAATCCTAAAGTAAATCAAGTTGGGGAGGCATCAGACTAACTGCATTGGATTAGGATGGCCTAGGAGCATTGTAGGAATCTATGTTCATTGACTATGTTTCTCTGGGGATAGTCACCTCTTCCCTGGTGCCTTGAAAGAATCAAGATCCTCTCTTTCTCTTGGGAGCTAGAGAGAGCTTTCATTAGAGTCCTTTCCAATGATTTAGAACTCAGGATTCATAGTTTTAAAAAGTTATTTTGTCAGACAACAACTCCAGAAATTCCCCCAACCAGCTTGTGCAGTGATCAAATGAAAGGAATTAATCTTTTAATTAGCCCATAATGCATGGTACAAAGACACTTTCTTTAAATAGAAATGTTGATTAATAACAAACAATGAGCTGCATTATGATGACTAAAAAAACTTACGTAGCTCACCTACAGCAATGCATGCCCTTGGCCATAATACCACTATTGAGATCAAAGCAAGAACACTTGCTAGAGTTCTCAAGAGACGGGAAAAGGCATTTGTGACACATGGAGCTTGTGCGTGCTTTGTTTTTGTTAATTGCCATCATGTCGGCTTCAGTTTCAACAACAACTGCTGTATAGCCCAAAATAAAACATTATGACCACATGGGAGAAAAAAAATAGGTGAGGAATGGATATGTACTGAAATAGAGAACCATGGGTAACATATTATACTATAATTATTAATAGGAAAGTAATTCTTCTTGAAGACAGCAACAAGTAATTTCAGCAGTTTTCTTCCTGCTGCGAGAAAATCTTTGAAAACCACACAGTTTTCTAAAGCTCTTCACAATTTGGAGTTCATTCTATGCCAGAAACAGCACTTCCTGTGTGGAAAAATAATATCTCAGGACAGAAATGTTAACTCTTGTCCAGAAAATGCCATTTTCTGGGTAAAACAACCAAAGTCAACCATGTGTGAATTTATGCAAAATAAATTGCCAATTATAGCATTTTCTGGACAGTAAAGAACATTTTCTGCACAGGAATTAATTCTTCTGCTCTGAAAGATTATTTTTCCACAAAGAAAAGGCTGTTTCCTATGCAACACAACAACATGCAAATTTTGCACAGAATAAGTCCTGAACTGTGAAGATTCTCATGAGTCCAGGATTCTCCTCAGCAGTCAAAAAAATTGGTTTTTGACCATTTTTCAAATATTTTCAAATATTCTTCCCATTCCAACTGGTAAGGAGTTACAGATCCAGCTCTGTGAAGGTGAGATTCTTCAAATCATAGACAAAATGTAAATGAAGATGCTGACAGATGTACTCTAAAAGAAGCATAATAAGCCACATACACATGCAGAGGGAGCATGAGATAAACTGCTTGAGTAATTTTAAAAAGAGGAAGTGCGTTATTGCTTTATAGTATCAAGAGATACAGGTTTTTGAAGCATGTAAAAACTAGATCTAAGTGAAAATGAACAGTCCTTCTCTGCGTATCAAACCTCAAATTCCTCTTCTGATGCAAATACTCTGCATATTCAGGACTGCTAAAATACTGCACTTGGGAGACAGCTGCTCATTTTGCATTTTTCCTGACAGGGGCAGAGATGTCAGATATTTTGGGCACAGTGTCTGCTGAATGACCTGTGTTCAGATAGCACCAAGGAGGTCTTTGAATATATGGTTCAGTGAATGCTCAAAAGCAGAAGCATCCACTGATCAACAATAGCTAGGTACTTGTTCTTGCCACGCCATCCCACGAGTTCCAAATCACAGACCCATTTTGCAATCTAAATTATGGAGTTTTATTTTGAAACTTTGTTCCAACAAGAAAAATAAATAGGGATGAACGTACACTCGGTTAAATCAAAGCTTACTCCTGAATGTTCAATCACTTAAAACAAAATAATAAATGGTTTAAAGATGGGGAAAATGCTATCATAGAATCATAGAAATGTAGAGTTGGAAGAGACGACATGGGCCATCCAGTCCAACCCCTTGCCATGCAGGAACACCCTTAAAGCACTCCTGACAGATGGCCATCTAGCCTCTGCTTAAAAACCTCCAAAGAAGGAGACTCCACTACACTCTGTCTACAAAGACCCCATCTATCTCCCTCTTTTGCTAGCAGCTTGAGTACAAGTCCCGAATAACCTTTACTGCCAAGAACCTGTGCTTCCTACAGAGAAATTATGAAGTGTCTTTTGTATTCTCAGTTTTATATATATGTAGGGGGGCACTCTGTAGCATCCGTGTCACATTGCCCCATATTCAAAGCCTTCATTATATTTTGCGACCTTCAAGAACCACAGTTCACATTGTTTGCTTTCAAAAGCTACATTAACAAAAAAAAGCAATTGACGGAATGGCAAGGACAATGATGAGGCTGGTGGGTTTTATATGAGTTTTACTCCAAAAAAGCATCACTCCTTGGAACAAATGGAGTCCTGATTCTGTGACCAGTTGCTTGATTGGGTGCATCCTTGGTAGGAAGGGTCAACATAACTAGTTTAAATTTGCAATTCCACCCTCTAACTCATTTATTTCATCTTTATCAGTTCACTGAATCTCTGCAAAAATAAGTCAAATAATGAGGTACAATGGCATTCTCTATTATTATTAATTTGTCAAGTCAACTCTGACTTACAGTGACCTTATGAATGAGAGATCTCCATGATCCCTGGTCATCAACTGCCCTGCTTAAGTTTTGCAAAGTCAGGGCTGTGGCTTCCGTGATTTTCCTACTGCCTCCGACACTACCAAGCGTTATTGTATTTTCCAGTGAGTCATATCATATCATGTTATGTCCAAAGTATAACAGTTTGAGTTTAGTTATTTATGCTTCAAGTGAAATTCAGGTTTGATTTGCTCTAAGACTCATTCATTGTCTTTTTAGCAGTCCATGGTATCTACAGTACTTTTCTTCAGCACTGCATTTCAAATTATTTAATTTTTTTCCCTGTGAGCATACTCTTATGTCTTATCGACTCTACTTCAGTTAAAGAAATAATAGTTTTCTCTTTGCAAGAATTCAACACTTTTCAAATTGAACTCTCACCACCTTCAACCCTTTCTTATATGTCAGAGAAATCCCTCAGAGCAAGGATCAGCAAAACACAACCCTCCAGGAATTATTAGACTGGAGCGCCCAGCATTTTCTTCTCCACTTGTTATGTTGACTAGGGCTGGTGGAAACTGTAATTCAACATCATCTGGAGGTCTGTACTTTGCCACCCCTCCATAAAGCAAGTCATATGGTAAAGCAAGATGAACAATGGAGAACCACTGTCTTGTTTCCAGTGAACCTTCCAGCATCTGTTGGTTGCTGGGACTCTTCCAAAGAATGCTAGACTAGATGTGCTTTGTTATGATGATCCATCAAGCCACTTCTCATGCTCTTACAGAAGAATGCATACTCAGGAGAAACTGCATATATTTTAATCCCAACCACTCAATGATTTGGAAAGACAAAGTGGTTGCTATTAGGAGAACATACTTTTATCAGATGCCAAAGAAACCAAAGCAACAACTTCACATATATTTCTGGCTCATACTTCTGCCAAATAAGAACAATTTTCTTTCCTGGGTAATTGTTTGGATAACTCTTTCGAAGCTCACTGCCAATATAGCCATAAGGGTAACACCTGTTTTAATTATAGTCCCATAATTGCCACAGTAAGTATGATGTTTATTTGATTTAGGACAAAACAAATCATAACCTTGTAATATATATTGGGAGAAATATATCAAATTTAAAGGTTTATTCAGATACCAGTTCTGACTTAATACATCATCCAACTCCACACCTCTTTGGTAGGCAACTTTCTTTTTTTATGTCAATAATCTGTGCAGTTTGGGAGATTCTGACTTCCAGCAAAAAAGATGTGGTACTCAGTAGCAACAAAGAGGTTTGTAGCACTTTAATGACTAATAGATTTATTACATAGTATGATTTCATGGGCTAGAATCCAGTCTAGTCTGTAAAAGTTTATGTCATTTCTTATAACTTAAACTTTATTCCTTTTCTTTAAAAAGACCAAAGACTACTATCATTCAGCATACCCTTGTTTTAAAACAGAGATGGGCAATTTGTGGCCCTCCAGATCTTAACATTATGAACAAGGACATAGATTTTTAATCTCCTAATCCAGCTCTTTTGTAGATAGAAAAGCTAATCTGCACTGTACAATAGAAAACGGGGGCAAAAAAGAAGTAAAATGTTCAACTTCCAACCGCAAGCCAACAGCAGAAGTGGGTCACCACCTCCTAAACCAGACTCCAGCACCTTAACCAGTACTCAGAGCTGGATTAATTATGTGCTTATTTAAAACTTGAAATGGGGAAGGTATTTAGAAGATCCTCATCCTCTGAGCCCCTCCACTACAAGTTTACTTGTAATGTGTGTAACGCCAGGCCTGCCAGTATTACATTTATATGAGTTTATATGAAGGAAGGAAGGAAGGAAGGAAGGAAGGAAGGAAGGAAGGAAGGAAGGAAGGAAGGAAGAAAGAAAGAAAGAAAAAGAAATCTGCAGACTACTATCAGCTGAGCTTTACAGAATCATTAAGTATTATGACACCTTTCCACATAACTGCTTTAGGCAAATGGAAACATACTGATGGCAACACAGTGATAAGGAGCCAGAAAAATTCAATCAGGTGGTCGATCACCTTGAGGCCAATGTTTTTTTAATAAAACCTACCTCTACCTCATCTTCACCTTCGATGAAATGTCAGCCATACTATAAGAGAACCAGACCATGCTATGCTCCACGCACAAAAGCAGGTGGATGCTTCTAGTGAATGGAAATTTTGTACCACCTACTTATCAGGCACACACAAAGAATTAGAAATAGGTCAACCTTCTAAGTTGTCCCAAAAGTAATTGCTCCTTTTGAAGCAAGCAGAAACGTGTCACAACAGAGGTCACCTCAAAAAAAGCCAAGCTCACAAAAGCAACAAAACAAAAGAAATGGAAAATGAACCTTTCCCTCTCTTTCTTTTAAAAAGAGGATATTGACCTATTATTAAAAGACCATTCCAGTCCTCGAGCATATAATATCAAGTCAGCAAACTGTAGATAATAGAGGAATGCCTCAAGATAAAGATGATATTTCTTTTAAACTGGGACCTTGGAAAGAGCTATTTTTACAGTCACAATTATACTTTTCAGTTCTTTTTTCATGAGGGGAAGAATGCTCCAGCTCTCAGAGACACCATAATGATTTAAATGCATTGTTAATCACAACAAATCAAACATAATTCATTATCACTGGTTCCAAAGAATAAGGAAACCAAAAAGGCACAAAACAGATTCCACTGGATTATCTGTACTGGTAAAGTTATGCCAATGTTTTGAAAAGCACAGGTATACATTTTGGCTGCAAGAGAAGTTCCAGATCTACAATGCAGAAATACCTACGTTAGACAAACCAAAAACAGCACAGCATTGTATGCAAGCTTCTTAGACAGTCATGTCTCTTTATTAGCAGGATGCTACAAAATCAGGCAGCATTCTCCAGGAAGCATGCACAACAAATTATTGTCAATGCTTTTTATACCAATCTATAAATATATACTTCTTGTATATATTTTATGAGATATTTTCAGGGTTGATGAGTTCCTTAACTCATCAGTTTAAGTATATGTTGCAAAAAATAGTCATCTTGTCACCCTGCATCAGGTTCTCTCACATTGTCTTGTAATATATAGGATTGGTTGCCTTGTATTTATGACTTCACAGCATTCTGATATTGTGCACCCCAGACTCACATTAATGGATGCTGCTGGCAAGGATGAGGAAAACACACAATATAGGTTAGAGCTATAGCTTTGGTAGAACATCACTTTTGCATATATAAGGATCCTTATCAATCTCTGGATGTCTCTAGGGAACAAAACTGAGAAGACTTCTGTTTGAGAACCGGGGGAGCAGTGATCCATCAACAGACACAGGCAACACAAGAGGTTTCCTTATACTAGGTTGGGTTATTTGTCCATCTAATGATGTGCCACTGACAGAGATCTTGGAAAAGTTATTTTTGGACTACTACTCCCAGAATTCTTCAGCCAGCTCTGGACTGGCAACAGCTCTTGGGGTCTCAGAAGAGGTATTTTTCATTATCTCCCCTCAGAAACAATCAGAGACTGAATCTTAAATTCCCTGCATGAAAAGCTCTAAAACTGATGTCTGGCAACACCCTAAATGTATTTCCACTGCAATTTAACCTTCATATGATATGTTAATGAACCCTAAACCTTCAACAGTAGTCTAAAATTCTGTCCTCATGTAAACCAAAGCAAATAGCAGAATGGAGCCAGGTAACTTTCACTGGAATTACTTTCTCATCTCTCCTCCTTTCCAAGTACACATTGCCACTATATTTCTGTGAGAAAGGCTGGCAGTCTTGCTTACCTGCTAGAATATTTGTCCTTGCCACCAAAGTTGTCCCCTCTTTGCTGTTTCTTACCTTCTCCATGCCACAACAAAATAACAAGAAATCTCTCTCTTTCTCTTCCTCAAGCCCTCTGCTTATGCCAAAAAGCTTGAGGGAGAGGTGGGATCTTATCTCATTTGTACTGTTTGGAGAAGATAAGGAACTTCTGTCATTTCATGCTTTCTCCAGACCACACCACAAATTTCCTTTGCCTACTATAGTTTCTTGTAAAACAGGTTTTGCAGGCTTTGAAATAAATAAAACAAAGTTTATACACCATTTACAAAGGTGGCTTTCCTTTGGGGTGAAGGACCCTATTTTTTAGCCTATTTTCTTTAACTGCACAAAGAAACTCCATGGAAATGAGGGCAACAGATGTATCTCTGTAAACATCTATGTAATTTGTAAACTACAACAGTTTACAAGAGAGAAGACAAATATTCACAACACTTTTATACTAGAGAAACTAATCAATAAGTACAATACAGGTCCATGACTTATTATGGTTTCAGAGTATTTTGAAGATTTGATGTCTGTTGTATGGTACAATTCTTCAATATGGTATGATTATTTTTCTTTAGACTGACAAGTTAATGCTTTGATTTAAGCCCAACTGCTAGTCCTAACTAAAGCAGACCTACTGCTTCAGTGCAATTTATATAACTGTCGACTTCACGTTCGTCAATTTATTGAGTGAGTCTTTCCTTATTGTGACAAGCAATTTGGTTCAGCCATTTGTGTACAAATGTTAACAAGCTAGACACAGAGGGTGGAAAGATTCTGGAGAAAACCTATGTATTTTTTTAGAAACATCTTTAAAGTTTCCATCTTAAAACTGCATCTAATAAATGAAAACAACCCGCCCCAATGGCAGCAGCTACTCTTCCAGCAATAGAAGGCCCCAAAGGTAGGAAGAGGAATGGAGATGTTATTGTGTTGTTCAATGCAACACCTGCTCAGGATGGGAGCTTGTAGCCTCGTGTCATAAGCTAGTCAAACAACAATAATAGTTCTGATACATGAAATGCATCCTCAGCATCTTTAACATTATTAGCAGAGGGAGATGATTAAACTGACAATATGGGTTAATTACAACTCTTGTTCTTGATGGAGTAGCAAAACTACAAGATCCTCTTATGTATCTGTTCCTTGTACTGCTTTCTTTGAAATATGCATCTACATCCTGTCTGAAACTACCCTTCCCCTCAATTTAAGCAGCACAGAAACATAATAGAACCAACTATTTTGAATAGCAATATGAGATGTTACAGTGTTGGAATGCAGGATGCCCACATTCAAATCTGTTTCATCATCAAACTCACTATGTAGGCCCCAGAAAAATCAGTATTTTCTGATCTGTTAATTCCTACCTGCAAGCACTTTAGACACAAATGAAGTAATGAAAACTTTGGGCCAGCTTACCTGAAGGATCCCCTCCTACCACATATACCCACCAAGATGTTTCTACAAAACAAGGCGTTTTCTGCCAGAGAAAGGAATTTTAAGTGGTAACACCCTGGTTATGGAATGACTCCACCAAAGTCTCACCTGTGGTATTTTTTGGTAGTAGGCTTCCCAGTTTTTTTTAAATATTAGGAACATTTTAGTGCTCATGCATATTTTTGTAATTCTAAAATGTGTGTTCTTTTTGTGTAGTTTTGTGAGCTTTGTATATGTACTTTTCTCTCTGCTGCTCCTTTTATGTTTTGCATAAATAATAAAAAATAGAATGTATTGCATTTTTTTAAAAAATCATTGGAAACTGGCCAGAAAACTTTCATTATTCAGTGAGCAATAAAGGCTTCAAACAAATATATGAATAGAGAACTATCCTCTGTAAAGATGAGCACATGACCAGGGAAAGAGCAATTTCCTTCTTTTCCCCTTTTCTCAAGAGAATTCAGTTACTATCTCCTTCTTAATAAATTATTTGTCCAAATTCTTCATACAGTTTAGCAACTGTCCCATACAACATCACATTATTAAAATGATTTCTGTAACATCTATCACATCAGCATCAGTGTCACTTAGAAGCATTATCATAAATGTTTTTCAGATGAGTAAGTCACTTGTGTTGACATTATTGTCACTTAATGGAAGAGTACTAATCCAACAATCATCATAATATTGTTTCCAAAAACTATTAATTGTGGCAGACTGAAGCTTGCAATGACAGGACCAAAGACAGACAGATATAGATTTTACTCACATAGCATTGTTACAAAATGGTTCCTATGTGTTTCCTTTCTTCAATAGACACTCTCCAGAACTGTTTCTCCTCACACAAGTACTCATGGTATCCTTCAATCCTATCCCCAGTCATTATCATTTTAATCAAATCTACTTCAAGTCTGAGACAAGGGCATTATCAATAGACACCTCTTCACATATCTGATACTGCATACTTACGCTCCAGAACTTAACAATCTCAGCACTCAACACAAGTAGACAAAATTGTTTTTCTACCTCTTTTTCACATTTTACCCTCAAGTCATAACACTTCTGTTGACGTAGCATACTTGAGGCTAGGGATCTGTGGAAACATGGCACAGTAGCCCAGGGGATCTGCAGAAACCCTGTCTAGTTCATGTTGCTTGATCAGGCCTGCTTAAAGCAGAAGTGGCCAACCTTCTAAACAGAAGATGACTTCAAACAGAGGACATAGCCAGGGAAACCACAATGGAAGGCTCTTTTCCTCATCCATTAGAACAGGGGCAGTGAACAAATGGATTCCCAGCAGGTCTGATCAAGCATGCTACCAATAACCCAGCTAGCATGGCCAATGATCAGGAATTATTGGAGTTGTAGTTTGACAACAGCTGAAATGCCACAGATTCCCCCACTCCTATGTTAGAACATTTTTAGGGAACCATGGGGTACACACTTGCAAGGGTAGGATGATTCCCATTAGAACATACCTCCTAAGAAGTACACACAGTTTGAAAGACCAGCCTAGTTTTGGATTCTTAAGTAACACATCCTAGTAACTTTTATACATACACTTCTAAGTGACTTGTAGCATTACATTGTTTCTTTATTTCTGTTGCTCCTGAAGCTTTGGTTAGACATCGCTTAGCCCAAACGAATGTATTACACCCTATTCCACACTAATTTTAAGTAATCTTATGAATATATATGAACACACATAAGTACTACAAAGGATTGAAGAAATTTCTAGTTAAATAGATGAGATTAATATATATCGACTGTTTATATATATACATATCTATTTTATTTATCCCTAAATTCTATTACAGTTGAAAATGTTGAGAATACATCGATATCTGTACAAATTGTAGTATTATTATACAACTGTTTAGCACTATTTTCTGTACACACACACACATATATATAGATACATACATACACAAGAATATATATTCTTTTTCTGCTTTCTTTTTCCATAATTAATAAAAAATAAATAAATAAAAAAGAAAGAAAGAGCAAGCAGCCTATTTAAAGGGACACAGTTCCCTTCCCTCTGCTTCATTCATTTTAGCTTAATGTTGAAAGAGAGCAATACATCCCTAAATGAAAGGAGTTCTTGCATAATCCTCATCATAAACTGAAATAGAAATGTGCAAAAATTCAGTTAACATCACAGACAAGATTATAGTATGTTTTATATCTAGAAACTGGGTGAAGCTGTTACTGTGGAATAAAAAAGGTTCATGCAAATTTTAACCAGTGTTCTGAGATCACGTGAACAAGACTGCTACAAGGCAATAACTGGCCTGCTAGCAGACTCTTCCATTTCCTCTTTTGATATTTTGAATATAACGTCCTATTTTTCAATTGAACAAATATGAGTTTTAGTGGTCCTGGAGTTACTCATCTAGGGGGTCATTTAACATGTCATTTTGCATGTGGTGTGGAATTAATTTGTTCTTATTACACCTCCATGTTCAGTGACAGATGGTACAGCTGCTAGCAAACAATTTAAAAAGCACACTGAGAAGAACTGACCTGTTTTAGAAACTGATCTGTCACCTAACAAGGGCATCCCTGTAACTCAGAATCATGCTTCTGAAGAGTCCCCACTAACTATCCCATAAATAGTGCATAGTGGAGAGAGAGAAAAAATACACACAGAGATGTAATATGATTTGTTAAAAAAATTCAATCCAAAGTTACATGGACCCCAAAGCAATGCAGCCATTTTGTATTTCTCTTGGGCTGCAATCAAAGGAAGCACCTATCACAGAAGCTGTCATTTCCATGATGCCAGTATTTGTAAGAGTTTTAAAAAGATGTTATTCAAAAGCAAAGGGTACATCTCTTAGCAATATCCTGCAGGCTGCTTCTGTGGACAGATAAGTAACCCTAAAAGAATTCACTGAATGAAAGATGACTGCCTTGCACCCACTGACATTTTTCTGAGTTATCTACACCTTTATTGGCCCAGCTCATACAAAAGAGCAGATGATGAAAATGAAGATTACATGGTTGAATGCTCTTCCATATTAAGAAAAAGCTTCCTCCACAAAGAATACTTGATATTCTTATAACAATACAGATCTGGCCGAGCTTCCTCCTTGATGTTTATATATGGAGGCTAATATTCTCTCATAAAGAAGCATTCAACAATATGAACTCCCCTCTCAAACTGGTCTAGTATAGTCCAGGAAGGGTTTTACCACCTTCTCATCTCGTCCTGTTGCGATTAGATCATTTCAGATCATCTCTTTCTAGATCTGATGCCTTCCGTCAGCCACATGATTCAGAGCATAAAAATATAAAGGTTGTGCAGAAGGCACAGTGTTTTCACACATTCTTCCTAAAAGAAACACAAGGTTGCTAAAGACAGCTACCTTAATTTTTGAATTAATTTGACTTAACTACATGCAGAATGTGTTAAAATGCCACATATATACCCACTGTATTTCAAGTCAGGGTTAAGTGTTCTGCCTTCAGAAGGTTAAATCAATGGCAGTCCGATTCAAAAGGTTCTAATAGTCCAACAACATCTTGGAGTAGCTGATTATCACACTTAAGCTGAATAGACAAACAGTCTGACCTAATGCAAGGCAACATCACATGGATTCATAATATGTACCCCTAAGTTCATGTCACCAGTCAAGAGAACTAGACAGTCCTTTTTACTGGTCAAGAACCCATGCAATGATAAAGGGAGAGGGGATTCTGACATAAAATTTTTCCAGCATCCTTGCTGCTTGCCAGAGGCAGCATTATTGTTCTTAGCAGAGCCAGAAAGTACTAATATAGCTGCACATTCAATAGCTCTTTCCTCAGCAAAAGAAAGAGCATGCTGACTTAATAGGTGTGACACATATTTTCCTTACTGTGTAACAGCTGTCTACTGGATTTGTAGCTGATGAAGGACTATTACAACTGCAGACTAATTGTACCTATTGGAAGTCTATTGCTTGCTTTATGTAGGAACAAGATCTATCTCACTGCACTTAAGTTTTCAATTTTCAATCTATCTGTACTATAAAAGTAAAAAACATGAAGACAAAATAACACAGCTTTAGGAAATTAATTTAAACAAAAGGCCCCTTCCTTCATCATATTCTATGAGTTGTAGGAATGTGATATTTTGCCTAATTTCAGAGTGGTTTTGTGGCCATGCCATCTACCCACTGATTACTCACATACCATACTGTACTTTGTTCTTTTAATGGAACACAAAACCTGCTAGCTGCCAACACAAATAGTAGAAGGGTGTGCTACATTACCTGGATTCACTTCATCTACTTTCTTAGTCTTAATACAGGTACTTGGGTCACTGTGATAGATGAGTGCTGGACTAAAAAGGACTAAAAAGACCTCTCCCATTTAGCCTTTCATCTCAAACACATCTGATTATACCTATTCTCTTTCAGCCAATACAGGCAAGGAGATTACCTAGATGATGTTTGTGGTCAACTTGTTCCATTCTGTCCCTCTGAACTGAGGAAGTGTAGCAATCTTTAGCACTCACAGCTTCTGCTTTTAGTACAACCAGAAGTGGAGCAAAAAGTCTCCCTGACTGAACACGCAAAAAGTAGAGTTAGTTTTACAGCTTCCTTCCTTTGTAACAATCTCTAGAGGGGCAGCCATGTTACTCTGTTGCAGCGAATACAACAGTGTCTTGAGGCACCTTAGAAATCCACTACAGGATAAGTTTTCGTGGATTACAGACCACCTCATCAGAGGTAATGATGAAGAAGATAGTCTACAATCTTACACTCTAATAAATGTGTACAGTTTGCTGACTCCTCAATTACAATTAACGGTGATGTTCCATACACACATGAAAACACTTTTTCCTCCAAGGAAGGAAAACACTTTTTCCTTCCTTCATATGATGCAATAAATCTTATCTTCCATGGGACAAAATGAACTACAGATCTTTTTCAAAAAAATGGACAGGATTTTCAACTGTACTTACAATTGTTAATTCCAACTGGAGCCAATCCATTGAAATCAATGCAACTTACACAGGTGACAACTTACCAAGGTCCCACTGATTCAGTCGATCCTCTCTATTTCTGGTTAACAACTAGATTTAGTACTTTGCTTCTAAATACTTTCTGTTTGGTCAGCCTTTTCCACTTCTTCTATAAGTTATTGCCAATGGGGAAGCTGAAGCCCCTAATTTATGTCTCCATCTATAATTAGTAGAGAGCCAAAATGGTAGTGCTGGCAGAGTCTTAGACTTAGACCAGAATGATTTGGATTTTTAAAAATGTACTGTGTAAAAAAAAAAAAGATGCTAAATCACCCATTGTCTCTCAACCTAGCCTACATCACAGTACTGTAATGAGAACTAAAGGGGTGAAGCATGCATACTAACAGGTTTCTTGGATGTATGGTGCACTGAAAACAGACTGACATATTTGGAGCACAGTTTCGAATCAGGGAGTTACATATCCTTGGTAGTAAAATGAGATTCCTGTACAGAAAAATAAAACACAAATAAAAAGCTATAGGGGGAAAAAAAATCACCTTTCCACAACAGAAATTACACTATCATCATTATCACTGATTTATCATACTATCACAACCTAAAAGGGCATGACATACAAGGAAAAGGGGTTGGGAGCTGAGTTCAGCAGATGCTGGCTGCTATTCTCTCCCTCTGGAGGTCACAGCAATGGCAATTAGACTGGAGGGATGGCCTTTCTCCACGTATTGGGCCTAGGCACAATGGAGCTATGCCTGTCTGTTCTCCTCTTCCTTTAGAGGCAACAACAGTAGCAGTTGGGATGGAGGAAGGGCCTTTCATCAGCTGCGGAGCCTAGACACAATGGAACTGTGCCTGCCTGTTCATCTTTCCCTCTGGATGCCACTTCAATGGCAGTTATGATGGAAGGAGGGGATTTCCTCAGCTGCTACAGACGTGCTTAGCAATGCTGGTGAATCTGTCATTATTTGGTTGTCATAACATTTATCCCACTTTAAATGCATAGCCGCATAATGATTCTATCACCCTTTCTTAAGAATGCTCTTGCACTCTTATTCTCAGTGAAACTCCTGTGGATTTCTGTGAGCTACATGACCAGACAGAGAAGATGAACAGAGACTAGAAGAATTACGCAGTATGATCTAGTACATCAAAGAGAAAAAAAAGATCAAAGCATACTTTTCTGCAAATACTGGATATATATCAGTCAGGAGCACTCTTCTGTGATAGCTGTGAAATACATGGGATTATTCTATTTAGTAGCGATGTACTCATAACTACAGGATACACAAGGGATTTGGGGAGAAGATTAGATACCTGCCCTACTAGCTGCATAATACCCACAAGCTCTACTGAGGAGGAATGAGGATGGTACCACATGTCCTGCAGATTTAAAATCCTTAAGTCCCTGTCATCTTCAGTTAATGGATGCCATGCTCTAGCACAGAGAAAAGCCCCAGTACAAAAGATACAGTAATGGGTTAAATATAAAAGAAGCTCTGACTTCTATCATATGAAGCCAATTCCTTTTGTCCTACATCTTGTCAACAATCAGCATCAGGAGCCTAGTTTAAAAACACCCTGTTGCCAAAACTCTAGAACAGCAACAAATGTTTCCCATAGCTTGCTGATTACACAGGAAAGTACCATATCAAGATTCAGGGTGCTGCATCAAAGATGTTTTCCCCAACAGAAAGAACACAAATGGGTTCTGTCACTTTCTGTTTTGGGGTTTTGAGCCCTCCTTTTCTTTAGACATACACATTATGTTCCAGTTATTAATAGCAAACTAGATAAAACAAGATGTCATTGGCACCTGCTTTAGAAACTCTGGTAAGAGAAAGCCTGCTGACTGTTGCACAGTGACCCCCTAAGGCACCGGAATGGAGCTAAAAAGAAAATCCTAGTATCTACCACAAGGCACCAGAATGGAGCTAAAAAGAAAATCCTAGTATCTACCAAGATATTTGTCTTATTAATGAGCCAGCTGTACTTGTTTCTGCGGAGAAGCCATTCTCCTAGAATCCTTTTGCAAAAGGTAATGCACACAAAAATGAGGTAAGGATCAAGTGATACAGATAAATCACTTCTACACTGCAGAAATTGCATGGACTTACTGATGCTGCTGCAATCTTTGGCTAATTATTTGGCAGGCATAAAATTTATCCCACTATAAATGCATAGTTATATTATGATTCTGCCATCATTTCCTAACAATGTCCTCCTATGTCCTGAATGGAAAGCAAGATTCTGTGGAAATTCAGTCACCCCTGAATAGACCAACTGACCAAAGCAATTATCTGGAGTCCCTTCACACTACATAGATGTAGCACCATGATTCCAATTTAACTGCCATAGTTCCATTGTACAGAATCCTGACATTTGCAGGTTAGGGAAAGTAAATCAGAATTCTTAGCCAGAGAGCTCCAGTGCCTCCCCCTAAACTACAAACCCATGATTCCAAAGGATGGAATCACAATGCTATAAATCTGGTAATGTGAAAGGGCTCCTAGGAGAGAGAGAGAGAGAGAGAGAGAGAGAGAGAGAGAGAGAGAGAGAGGGAGACTGACAGACAGACAGACAGATATTCATATTACACAATTTTATTTCTGAACAAAATACTGCCAAATAAGATTGTATGATCACATAGCTCAAAGCAATCAGCAAGAATTTCAATGACAACATTTGACAACATTAAAACATGTTTGTGTGTTTTCATGTTGTTAAATGTTTGTCAGTGAAATTCTTGCTGATTGCTGTGAGCTATGTGATCATATAATCTTATTTAGCAGCATTTTGTTCAGCAACGGTATTCTCTATTTGGATTAAGCAATCATCTTGGTTCTTAAAATTTTAAGTGGTTGTGGTCTTCCTACTTCCAGATCTAGAATCCCCTTGCTTCCAGGTATATTAATGAGGAAGCAGGGGCAGAGGCTGGACTTACAGCAAATTCTCTGCACCAAAGGTTTATTTGGGGTCGGTGGGGTAGAGAAGGGATGTGATAATATTTACTCATGCAGTCCAATGAATGTCCATGCACTGTACTCTCAGAAAATAGGAGCTTTTCAAAACACCCACAAGACTATGACATCAGTTAGAAGTTTAAAAAATATAGTATAGTACTATGCACTTTGTTTGCTTGGCTCATCTTTCAAGCTATCTTTCCATAAACTGCCATGGAAGAGCAGAAGAGGACTTAAAGATCTATTAGGATTTATACATTCAGTAAGGATGAACCAAGTATAAAAATGCACTGTACTTGGTAATTTCTGGCTGTCCATAATTGATATACAAGTTTTCCAACTAAAGCTGAGTTTCATAATCTATTATGACATCTGTTAATATGGATTCTCACTCCTTCTGCAATTTCTAATTTAGTGGGCACCTTTGCTCCCTAATTTTTTATAGGGTTAGTGTGTGTGTGTGTGTGTGTGTGTGCGTGAGAGAGAGAGAGAGGGGTGGGGTGGGGTGGGGGACAGAGAGAAAGACAGGGAGAGAAGTGAAACTGATAAATAGGAATCTCTTGTTCTTTCTGCAGAATTTTGGCTGGTCAATCCTATCAAGGGGTATTCCATTTAGATGAAATACACCAAAGTTACAGGCACTAAAAAAAAGTCTGACTCTCCTACTGATATCAATAGGGAAAACAAAAAATTAGTACAGTTCAGAGGAATGGAAAACAAAATGACTTCTGTTCAAACAAATGGAAATGAATCATAAAATGAAAATAAATGGAGAAATGAGACTACCAAAAAAATTGCACCATCTTATTATAAGAGGACGACAATACAGTGAGTCTTCCAGATCTCCAGGGGTTCACTTCCACATTCCTGCAGATGCATAAAAATATAAATGATCATGTCCCATATTATTAAATGGTGACAATGTGGACATGGACACATCAGCATTCACATCACCACAGTTTCATGGATGTGACAATCCACCGTCAGTACAAATCACAGATCCAGAGTTTGCAGGTCTGGAGGGTTCACTGTACCAACATCTCAAGTTAGATTTGACAGTTATTTGTAAGAAACTCTGCATTATGTATGTGTGTATGCACATATGTGTCCTACATTCAGTAGATCAGAAATTTCAACAGGGCTGGTTTTTTCCACTGGCAGAAAAAATCTTTCTGGGAAATTCCCAACCATTCAAAATATAAGGAGACATAGTTGCACATATACTGCCATACCGGGTAAATTACACAGTTGTTTTCAGCTGCTTAACTGCAGTTCATTATTTGTATGTTTGTTAACTTTTATTATTATATATATCATATCCAACCACCGTGTGATGTACAGACCTGTAAGGAAATTAGCTGTAAGGAAATTACTATTGAGTTCCAATTCCTCCTACTACATAACATAACATTCTTCATAAATAGTTTCCTTTGGAGCATTACTGCCAGTCTAGAAAGAGAAACACAATTTTACCTGGAAATCATTGGGAAAACTTTATAGCAGACAAGCAAACATTTGTAATGTTTTATTTGAACTCTTGGACCAGCACACAAACACATACAGAGCACAAAAGAATGTTCAAAGCTTGCAAGTAATGCTACTTTTCTATTTGATGTTATGGCATTTGAGCCTTTATTTTAAAAGAGGGTGCTTATTATTATGTGGCCTATGAGCCACCAAAGGTATATCTGTGGTTGTATGTGGCCCTTTCTGCTGCTTTTCTGGCCCCCCACAGCAACTTTTGTATCCTAATTTCAGCCCTGTTTATCACCCTTAAAAAGAAGTTTGTTTTTTTTTAAATGTAGTTGCTGCAGCCTCTGGGAATCTTGCACCCCAAAAATGGCCTCTGGACTCACAGAGCTTACTCACTCACTTCAAAGCCTTTCCCACATTCATTGTTGTTGTCAATCAATTGACTAAGACTGTCATAGAACTCTCATAGTGGTTGCATGTTTTTTCAACACAAGCTTCAAACAGGACTGCAGCCTAAAGTACCCAGTACCCTAAGTGTCACTAAATATTTTAAAGGGCTGTATATCTAGATATGGACACCTAAGGATATAAAAGATATTCATTGTGGACTTGAAAAGATATATGTTTTTTTGGTCAAGGGTAATGCAGATCATTACAAAACAATATGGGATTTATATCACCCAGGAGTCAAATGGGTATAGAACTGGGCAGTTTAAATGGACTGATATCAATTATGTCAGTATGGTGTAGTGGTCTGAGCACTGGACTATGACTCTGGAGAACAGGGTTCAAATCCCTGCTTAGCCATGGAAACATGCTAGGTGACCCAGGGCAAATCAAACTCTCTCAACCTGAGAGGAAGGCAAAGGCAAAACCCACTTTCAACAAATCTTGCCAAGAAAAGCACACAACTTGAAGGCACACAATGACAAACCATCTAGGAATGAAAAGAGGGTTTTAAATATGTTGATTTCAATGTATTGGGCAAAGCACAGAGGGCCATTCTGAAAAGAATGGGAGAATAACATCAGGGATACAGTATCAATGAATGATTTTATTTGAAAAGCCTTGGGAAGACCAATAAATTTCACTGGAAAACAAGCTATAATTATGAGAATACAAATAAGTCAGAGAGGTAGTATGGAATGGGTAATGATCTGTGTCTAATGTTGTAATTAGTTTTGAGCTACTTGGTATGAATGGATTGTGATGGACATCTCAATTCTTTAGACTTCTGTGGGGGAAAAGGTTTGTGTTCATTCTAATAAACAGAAAGGTTTTTTTAAAACACAAACAAGGTGCTGCATATGCTTATGAAGCCTACATTTTCTACCATCACCCATATATATTCATATGACATTATATTCCATTATGAAACTATATTTGATTGAATCAGAAATTGCGTGTCCTTTTCTTTATAAGTAAGGGATATGTGTAAGCCAAACCCACATGCCTAAGAGATTCAACCAATGGTTAGGATTTTTTTTTCTTCATTCCCCCACAACAGCTGCATAGTTTATTTTTAAAGAACATATCTTCCTCCAATTGCTCTTGTTCTCAAACTATGTGGGGGAAGAAGTTCTGAAACATAGTAATTTAGATGTATTAGAGCTTCAGAAATAGTTGTTCGCTTGAGGGCTGAGTTTTATAGTACTAAATGAGGCTACCCAACAGGATCCAGCAAGCTATAGATCTTGTCAGGATGAGAGAGG
The DNA here is from genome assembly GCA_948474755.1 of Ctenosaura bakeri. Lineage (NCBI taxonomy): Eukaryota > Metazoa > Chordata > Lepidosauria > Squamata > Iguanidae > Ctenosaura > Ctenosaura bakeri. The sequence goes on from CAOLHI010002240.1 coordinate 222,812, forward strand.
AGGAAAAGGTTTGAACAAGCAAGTGAAAATTAACTCTCTTGATTACTATGGGAATTTCACCTTGGGAGGGGGAAGAATTCTGGTTCAGAAGCCACATATTAAAACTGAGATTGGCCTGAATGTGACAGGAGCAAGAATAGTTTAACTCGTAACAGGAGAAATAAAGCTAATACCAAACCACAAACAATCAAGAAACTTCACCTTTTATTATAGTGAGGTATGCTTTGGCAAGAAGACATACATAGATGATGGACTGTTGTTGCAACTATGACAGATCATAAGATTCTCATTTAGTGTGATCAAAGTAAACACTGCTCCATCTGAAGTACAAGTCTCGAAGAGGATGGATACGTTTTCCTGAAAGCTACTATTCTAGCCTTTACAACTTGTTAAATTGTGATAGGAGCAAAGGATATTTGCCAGCCAGCAATTCCATGTGTTTTTTTCGGACAACACAAGTAAAGTCTGGGGGAATTTCTAGCCCACTGCTGATTCCCCAGATGTTCATAAAATTCTGAATTGTCTGGTTCCCCCACTCTTTATTTTACAAGAAGGCCAGGGAACCTCTTTCATCTGAGGAATTGGTTTCAATTCAGAGACTGATGTGAATTTCAGAAGCTCTCAGAAGCGCATTTCAGTGGTGGATGGGATGAAAGGCAAAATGGTGGGACCAAAAGATCAGCATTTGTCCACTTGAACTTGCTACTACCAATAAATTACATAGCTTTAAAAGAGGTATTTCAGACATCTAGAGTGGGGGAAGGGACTTGTATAAAATCTGGGAAACCACTCAGTGAGGTTGTCAGAGGAAAAAGGTATAGCCATTTAAAGAAACCCAGAAGTTCAGAGTGGGGCCTCACCACTGTGCTAAAAGGAAATATTCCTCCCACAAACACACTACTTTGCTATACTATTTGGATTAAAATGGTACCTATTAGATCTTCAGAACACAGCTTCCCTAAATCAATACTTTGAAGAGTGTTAAGAAAGTCCTCCTGGATTGGACAAAAGATACACAGTACCCTGTCCCATCATGGTCCAATAGATGGCTCTGAGAAACCCACAAGCCTGACATGAGGACAACAGTTCTCTCTCACTCTTGTTCCTCAGCAAATGCTCACGCTGGCTGTGATCCTGGAGGCAGCATGTAGTCCCTATGACACTTCACATGAGAAAAGGAAATCCAAGAGTAGAGGCTGAACTCTCTGGTCATTATTTTGATCAGTCAAAATGTTGAATAGGTTGACAGACAAAGTAAACAGCAGAATGTGGAAAGCTACCTTTTGGTGGGGGGACTACAATGCAAACAAAAGCCATGTCAGCTAGAGGATTCTAGGAACTATAGCCTAAAAAAGTAACTTGCCCAAATTTTGGTGAAAAACAATCTGAAAACCTTTTTTTTTTCCACATTGTCAGGCAATGTGATTGACAAGATCCAGATTACTAATTTTCACAATAAAACCGGGGTTGCAGCTTGGGTATTTTTTCAATTAAATCTTCCTGCTATAGATTTAACATTCAAGTCATGGAAAACATTTCTATGGTCTAGCTTATGGAAATAAACTTCTGTGCATATGTTTTTGGTTCTGGAAAAGACATGGCAGATAATTATCTATCTTTCTTTTATCTGGGTTGATACAGTGAGGCACCTCTTGGAAGGAATTTCTAGGTGCATCTCTTAATAAAGGGTGTATCCTATTTGGGGTGAATCACTGTTATTCTTCTTGTAGATAATTTGCATTTTGTCTAGAAGGCCTCAAGATTTCATACACCACCCTAGATAACATATGTATAGACACGCACATCTTATTCAACCCTCACTTACTGCACTCAGCCTTCCCTATCTTTTTAGAACAATCCAGTTAACAGAATGTATTCAGAGCTGTTATGATGCTAACTTAAATAAACTCTTGCACAATCCATTTCACTACAGAAAATATTTTATCAAAACAGCAAAGACAGAAAGAGAGACAACCAAGTTAGTTGTCAGTCCCTGTGTGTTTATGAGGTATTTGCAGTTAGCAGAGATTGAGAAAATTCTGTTTACTTCACTTAATACTTGCACTCCCCCCACCATCAATGGCATAGACCCTTCAGAATTTCATCTTGATTGCTCATGGGTATATATATCTCATATAAAGAAAAGAAAGGATTTTATGGGGCCTCGAGGAAAACTGTTAGTTTCAAAGGCTGACAGCCCCTTTTTCTGTCTCTGATAGATTTAGAAATGTGGGGCACATCTGTGGTCAAGATCATAGGTATTGTTTAGATGGCCCGTAGGGTTTTCACTCTGTGAAGAACAACATACATTCAAACCTGGATATCAGAGAGAATTCATTTACTCACTCTACCAATCAACCATACCAAATATTTCCTACGTCGCTGCAGCTAGTATGTAAACTACAAACTAGCCTTAAAAAAACACACCACATCAGTCTGTCAAAATGTCACATCAGAACTAGGTAACCAAAACATCAGTTACAATGTTATACAAAAAGTTGTTACATTTCTTGCTACACCTGGATTTTAATGGGACAGATAATGGCAGAGGTTAACATCTAGAAACATTCTTTCTGCACTATGAATAAAGGGTTTCTCTACAGAGATGTGCCAGGCTAATTGTTTTGACTGCTCTTCAGACAGTGTGATGGTTATGAATGCTGGGAGCACTTATTTCTTTGCATGTCTTTTCATCTGCTACAATGAGTTCTATCAGGTACTCTCTTCTGTGTCTGTCTCTGTCTCTCTCTCTCTCTAAAAGGATGAATATATGGAGAAGGGGGAAAACATATAACAAAGCCATTTGTCTACTCAAAAATATCCCTCTGAGTTGTTTGTCTTCTGTTGGGGGAAAGTACAACACTAGAATATTGTCACCCATGGGCTTGAAGGAAGAAAAAAGAATTAATCTAGGGCAGGGGGTGGGGAAAGCCCCAAAGGAATCTAGCTTTAGGCACTGCCACCATTTCTCTCCAAACCAACCTCTTTCTGCTGGGCTGGCCAATAACAAGCCTCCTTAAACTTCCTGTGTTTGTTCATGTGTCTTTATCTTACTGCGAAACTGTGACTTTCATAGGGTTCTCTTTGGTAAGCAATACTAAGATATGGTTTGCCATTGCCTTACTTTGAAATATAGCCTCCAGTACCTGGTATTCCTGGTGATCTCCCATCCAAGTATTAACCAGACGTGATCCTGCTCAATTTGCAAGACCTATGCCTTCAGGGTATTAAAACTACTTCAAAACATCTGAGGGGGACTGAATTTGACTCTGTGACTTCCAGATTCTAATTCCTGTTGTCATATGTCATAGTTACTATGAGGAAAACACATTCATCCCAACCTTCTATAATCAAACTTTAGGTACCACTGACTTCTTTTCATTCCTGTTGTTTCTATCTTCCTTGGTTTTAAAACAATAATGTTTCAGAACTCTAATATATACATTGTCACTGAAGCTACAGGAACTCCATTAACAGCCCCTACTATACTGAAGTATAAAAATATTCTTTCAGACAATTTTGCATTGTTATGGTTACTAGCCACTGAAAATAGAAGTTGGGAAATTAATGTTAACTGTCTACTCAGAATTCAGCCCCGGGCTGGGAACTTTGGTGCACGGCATTATAGATAGTGTAAATAATTCAGCAATATGCTTGCAGAGATGTATCTAAACAGCACCGATGAAAGGATAAAAGGAAGACTTGCCTGTTAATGGATAGTGCAGTGGATGCTAAAAACTGGTTTCACTTCTAGACTGTTTTTGCTCTATGCACTTTTAGAAATGTAGTGTGCAGCGTATGGTCTTAAAAATCATCTTCTAGCCAGGGAAACAAACTACATTACTAAGGAGCTGCAAAAACTTAAGACAAACTAGAAAAAACAACAGATAACAACAATCAATAATCATTACCAAATCATTAAAACCGTGGGAACATGTATAGGGAAATGCATAATGTCATCACTACATGGAGCAAGTGACACTACTTGTTCAAGAGAAGGAACTTGAGATGAACTGTCTGTGTTCAGCAGCATTCCCAAATCAATCATGACACTTTGTTTTACCCTGAACGAGAGATTATTCAGAAGGCCTGGCTTGTATTCGTGGGTAACTCTTAACTGCATTTCTTTTCAACTGGTGAAGCATGATCCATCACTTGGTTCTAACTTAATTACACCAGTGGTGCCACAATAAATCTCTGGACATTGCCAAAGTGCTGGTATTAGAAAAAAAAATGTGGATTACATTTAGTAAGAGTTTTCACTCTAATTACCTGCTCACAGTAAAACACAGCATGTCAGATTTGACACCCCTGCTAGGTAGAAAGGACAGGAGTTCTGCGGTGGACTATTAGCCATAAGTATGGGACCTTCTAATATTTGCTGATTGGTGCGATTCTTTTTTTCCCCCCAAAGTTGTGCTAGATGCATTTGTTTTAATCCAGCATAGATGGCCATTTAATGAACTGTATTATTTTGGAAAAGTTTTATATTGCTTGAGAACTCCATACTGGACTTTCTGAGCCAAAGAAGACGTACCATTTGAGTCCTACTATATTACTTACCATGTTTCCTCTGTATATAGCATATTAAACTTCGTATTTCTATTGAAGGTGCCTACCCATGCAGAAGGAACTATAACAGACAGAGCAGGAATAATATTTGCTATCTCATAGAAAGGTTTGTTAGATACATAAAAAATATGGTCAATAATCACAGCAATTATCACAGGATTTTAATACTCTGACAAAAAAAAAGGATGACATCCAAATGTCTTCTTGACTGAATTCTTCACTAGCTTCCACACTGTTGAGGACCCACACCATTGGACACTGAATATGAATGATACCATCTAGGGCAAATTCACCAACACCCCCCCCAATTTACTTATGCTTATTTTAAAAATTGTTTAATCTTCCAATAAGATGCAATATGCAACTTGATTCTTGTGCATAAATTCAGGTTTACAGCTAGTTAGCAGATCCAAGACCTAATGTGGTATAGTGGTTTGAGTGCTGGACTACAACTCTGGAGACCACAGTTTGCCTCTCCACTCAGCCACAGAAACCCACTGAATGGCCTTGGGTGAGTCACACTCCCTCAGCCTCGAAGTAAGGCAAAAGCAAACCCCATCTGAACAAATCTTGCCATGAAAACCTTAGGGTCATATGTTGCAAACAACCTGAAGACACACAACAACAACAACAACAACAACAACAACAACGCACATCCATGCAGAAGATACACAAAACCATGTTCCCTGTGGATTTATCCATAGTTCCTAGAACCATAAATCTGAAGGTGCAACACTGCCTCTCCTCTATAGGACCAACAAGTGAAGTATTTATGTTATCTGCTATAAATCTGAAAGCAAGCCAGTAAGTACACAGTTTTACATGATACCATAGCAACACCGCTATGAATATCACCACAGCACACATTTTCAAAACATGGGTAGACTGGGCTAAAAGTTTTTATTTCATTTATAGATCTCTCATTTTAAGGTCAACTTCCCATGCTGCAGATGATAAATTAATACTTTTCCTCCTTCACAGTCTTGCCACATCAGGATTTCTCCCAGTTCCTTCCTTCTCCAGAAATTTTGATTAGGTGCCTGTCTTGACAAGCTCCAAAATAAAATCACTCATTAGAAATAACTTATTAGAACAACATGCTGATTGATTTGACTTTTAGACAATACTACCTATTCATTGGTGCATACAAGCCTTTTCCATATTATTTTTCACACTGTGGTACTAAGACTGCCACACAGAAGCTATGGTATATCAGCTAAATACCATCTACAGCAAGGGTGAGCATTCTGTGGCTCTCCAGATGTTGCTGAATTGCAGTTTTCAGCAGCCTTCACCATTGCTTATTCTGGCTAGGGCTGCTAGGGCTTGCAATCCAACATCTGAACAGCTACAGAATTACCACTCCAGATCTGCAGTTAACTGTATTGGCAAGGATACTCATGCCCTCTAAAGAAAAAGCTAAGCTTCAAACAGTGCTTACTCAAAAGAAAGTCCATTCAAACCCAGACTGGAGCTAGACCTAATATGCAGTACAGACCTGTTAGAATGCAAATGTAAATTGGAAATGGGTAAGAAAAAGAGCTAAAACCAGAAGCGTTTTGTAGAAGTCAGCTGCAATTCAGGAAAAATGTCACCTGTGTGCACCCATATCATTCTTTGAACACTGCAAGATGACAAAAGACTGATGACATTCTCATTCAATTTCCTACTCATGGTGTTCAATAACGAAACTAGAGCTAGGAGGCACTGCTTAGGTCAGGGGTATATAACTTGTGTTACCCTAGAGACTAATGCCTCGCTCAGCCTAATTTCACACATCCCTTGGCCTCTTTTCTAAAGGCCTCTGCAAGCAGTCAGTTCAATGGCTCTGGTAACAGTGATCTCTTCCTTTCCTGGCAGCCCATTAGGTGAGTAGGAAGGAGTTGGGGAGGGGAGATGAGAAAGAGAGGGGAGAGAATGGTAGAATAAGAGACAGAAAAACACAGGTGCCCAATTCATTTTTGCTTCTGGCTCTGCCCTCCTACATTTGCTTTGGTCTTGCTCTCATCCAACTTACAAAGGAATATGGCCCCCAGCAATACCCATTCTTTGGCATATTGTTCTTTAAATGTATGATCTTGAAAATGTTTGTATTTGCAGAAAATGCACTTGGCTACTGTTTATGTGGGATCTGAGTCATGATGTTTTTGTGCATAGATATTAAACTATATTAAACTACTGGTTAAAATAAATATTAGAGTGAGCATGGTAACCAGGTATCTTTTTCTTCTCTGTGGGTTTTAATTGAAACTTTAGTGATCTGCCACTCGTATAAATTATTTTTTAGATACAAGCCACTAAACAGATATCTCTCCTTAACATATGGTTCAGTAGATATTGTCTCAGATGCTGTTATACAAAGACCTAGAAAAGGCTTTCATATTTTCTTTCCTCTGCATTATCAGTTCAGGTCATTGTTTTGGAAGGTGCTGTCTCATATTGGTGAATCTTTAGAACAGGGTCCCACTTCTGCCACGCTGAAGCCTCCCACTAGCCCACAATTCCTCCCCACTCTTTTTAAAAAGGCACAGTTTAACAGGCCTTTTAGCTCCAAGATCACACAAAAAATCCCTTAAACATGTAAACACTTACAAAGATTCCCCCCACCCACACAAGTATCCCAGAGCCCTGTACTACCCCTTGATAAAATTCTTCTCTGTAATCTTGAATCACTTTCTATCACCACCCTGAGAGGGACTACAGAAGAAGATAGAACAGTGGTTCTCAACCTTCCTAATGCCACGACCCTTTAATACAGTACCTCATGTTGTGGTGACCCCCAACCATAAAATTATTTATTTATTATTTACAATGCCCCCCCCAGCAAAGGCCACCTCACCGGCCAGGAACAGGGGGGCGGGCAGGGAGGGAAAGAGGAGCCGCGCATCTCCCCTAGGAAAAACTCCGAGACACTCCCCTGGGCTCTGCTTCTGCTTCGCTCTCATTTCTACTGGGGGGGGGCAGTATGGGAAAAGTTTCCAGAGTGTCGACCCTGGCCCGCCAAAGGGGGCAGGAGGACGCGAGTGCATGGCTCATGCTCGTGCACCACCACTGAGGAGGGAATGGAGCTTAAGACCATCAGAAATACATATTTTCCAATGGTCTTAGGCGACCCCTGTGAAAGGGTCGTTCGACCCTCAAAGGGGTCGCGACCCACAGGTCGAGAACCACTGAGATAGAGGTATTTGGGCTTTCTGTGTGTGTGTGCGCGTGATTTATGGGGCAGCTTGTGGTACCATACAATTGTCCATTTCTGCTTTAGAAACTAGTGGAAACTGAAAAAAAGTGAAATTCTTCTTAAGTAAAAATATACTGGAATTTTAAAAAGAACTACTCTGAAAAAATATTCAAATTCAAGTATGATTTCAAAAACAAAAAAAGTACAATGCCCAATACACTTGACAAGAAAAAAAAAGCAAAGCATTGAAACAGAAACAACCACTCTGCATAAAAGAAGAGCAACAGGTTGTTCCACACGTAATACACTTCAGAAGCTTTCTGAGTTCTTCTCCATTATCAAAGTACCTAGCTAGTTAATTAAATTTTGAGGATCAGATGTATGAGTTCTTAGTTTTTTTTTTAACATTAAGAAATTCACAGAACTGCAGAAACACAGGTGTATATAGGTTGAAGTTGAAAACCCAATTCCATCTTTTAAAAGCTGAGAATAACGTCTGGAAAGTAAAAGCCAAAAGGAGATTTAAAAAAAAAATACAAAAAAGTATGATGGGAAGTATGAAGGGAACAGAAAAAAATTATTTGGCTTTTCAGATACAGCACCAAGAACTAATTTAGACAGTTAAATCAATACAAGATTCGGTCAGGCAGCATTACATAACACAGTACATCAGTCCATTTCAGAAGACTTATATCTTAACCCCATGCATCTCAGAAGTGCATTTCTTCTCTTGGTCTCCATTTCATTATGATAAGATGGAAGGCTACCGTACAATTCTCAACAAGAGACCTTAGTATCAGGTTTGCAGATTCAGTTTCTCTCTAACAACTTTCTTTGTGACTGTACTGGGAGGGAGAGACAATACAGGTCAAGTGCCAGGAAAGCTAATTCTCTTTTTTTCTCACTGCTCTATTGAGAAAAAAAGACATTGCATATCACAAAAACTACAGCATCACCCTTTTATGTCTTGTATGTAGAATCTCTGCCTGCTTCACCCTCCAATTGGGCAACATCTCCACATCCTGGTATTTTGTATGCCTGAACAAGAATTGCATGAAGGCCAAATCCTAATGCCGCACCTGTTCCACACACCCTCAAAATAATTCCAAAGGATTTTTGGAGGTGCATTGAAAAGCAGCATTCCGCCCACATTAACTGGTCTGCGTATTGCTTACCAAACAGCTTGCATTTAGAATGTGAGTGAGCCCAGGAAGCATTTAATTTATGTGCTCCACAATTGCAAATGCAAAAATTGGAAAAGATTCCCATTAAATACATACAATACCCAATTATTCTCTCTCCTCCAGCAGTAAGCATTCCAGCTTTGTTCCAAAGACTACCCCCTCTGCATGCTGCCAACAGGAGGTTCCTGAGGTGATCAAAAGCTTAAGGATTTTAATTACCTTTTTGGAAATCATCTATTCTTTTACCATATAAGGATTTGACTTGGTACCTAAATACTTTTGAACATAATTTGGCATGTATATGCTTAAGAATGTCAGGTACCTTTTAGCACTGTGAGAGACTACTTTCCCTACTTTCAGTCCATGCATCTGTGTTATTCTATTAACTCAACCAAAACAATTTAAAAGAGAAAGGCTATCAAAGGATGATTGCTAAAGCCATTTATCCCAGGTATTTATGATTCCCAAAGCAATACAGTGGACATCTGAGAAGAAATCAATAGTATTTTTCCAAAATTCTTCAAGCTTAGATTTAGTCATTTTGACATGTAGATGATCTATGTCAATCTATGGGAAAGTAGAAAACTGGCACTAGCTTTGTGCAACCAAGTGCCCTGCAGAGATGCTGAACTATATCTCCTATCACAACCAGCTAACACAATCATTGGCCATAGTGCCTGAGGATGTTGAGAGCTCCAGCGCAACACATCTGGAGGGCAAGACAGGACATTTCATAGAATCATAGAATCATAGAAATCTAGAGTTGGAAGAGACCACACAGGCCATCCAGTCCAACCCCCTGCTATGCAGGAACACCCTCAAAGCACTCCTGACAGATGGCCATCAAGCCTCTGCTTAAAAACCTCCAAGGAAGGAGACTCCACTACACTCCGAGGCAGCACATTCCACTGCCGGACAGCCCTGACTTTCAGGAAGTTCTTCCTGAGGTTCAGGTGGAATCTCCTTTCCTGCAGCTTGAATCCATTGCCCCTTGTCCTGGTCTCTGAAGCAGCAGAAAACAAGCCCTCTCCTTCTTCTACGTGGCATCCCTTCAAATATTTAAACATGGCTATCATGTCCCCTCTTAACCTTCTCTTCTGCAGACTAAACATACTCAGCTCTTTAAGTCTATCCTCATAGGGCATGGCTTCCAGGCCTCTCACCATTTTGGTCACCCTCCTCTGGACTTGCTCCAGGTGTTAGTAAAATGAGCCTCAGGCTCAGGTACTTTCTCCTCCTTCATCTCTGTTTTTCAGAAAATATTACTTTGCTATTGCATCTGAGCATAAAAACTGATTTATAGTTGCCTGCAAACCAGAGTTACCAGTGTGTTTGATCCTGGTTTAAAAAAAGATGACAAACCACTGTTTGTCTTTTATATGAGGGGTTCTTAAGCTGGGGTATGTGGACCCTTGGGGGGGGCTGCAATGTCTTCACAGGGGGTCTGTGAAAATTTGAAGAAATGTTATGAGCTTTTACAGTTAAAATAGAATGGATGGGTGGAAGGAAGACAGGTGGACAGACAGACAGTCATATATTGATCTCGAAGCAGGAATCTTTTGCTGGTGATAGACATCATTTGTACAGATTTTTATTATAGCAATAGCATGCGTATTTCTATACCGCTTATCAGCTAAGTGCTCTCTAAGCGGTTTACAACATGTTAGCTAATTGCCCCCAACAAGCTGGGTATTCATTTTACTGACCTGAGGAAAGATAGAAGGCTGAGTTATGAAACTGATAACAAACAATTTACTCAGCCCTTGCTACTTTCACACACAGTGAGAACATGCAAATGAATGACACTGAGTGGCTGAGAGAAAGCACATGACCCTTTTTGCTACCACACATAGAGCCAGAAGTCACCTTGAGTTAAATCTTGGTAGTCCATGGCAACAAAAGATATTTAAAAGGGGTCCCTGGTAAAGAAACGGCTAAGAACCACTGTTCTATATTAAATAAACCTGAATATGGGGGAAGGGGGCTCACAAACTCTTGTAGCTAAGTTAATAGACTAATATAGCTAAGTTAAAGAGACAAAACAATACCCTTTTGGGAGGGCTACGTGGGTGCTTAATGATTTGAATATGGAAGCATTATAATTTAGTAACTCACTTCAGTCTATGCCACAGATAACTTTTCAACTGTAACTTTGCTGCTAAAAAAAATGGTAGTTGGTACCAGAACTTCCAATTTATTTGTTTTAGGATGGAGAATCCAGTCAGACTGGAAAAACTAGATGTCAGCAAACTCAGTTTAATAGTGAATCTGGAGACAGCTGGGATAAGGAGAGAGATACGGCTCTGCAAAAGACTCTAGGCACCCTTTAGGAACAGGGAACATGAAATATGGGGGAGCTCTATGTCAATACACTGGTGCAGAACTCCTTCACATGCCAGTCAAACATGAGGACATGTGACTCAATTTTGCCTCATAATGACCCCACATGTATAATTTCATTGTAGACTTGTATGATCTGTTCCTCTTCTTTAACAGCAGCACAGTAGTTTGTCAGCACAATGGTCATAGCATAGCATAGCATAGCAGTGCATTAGTAGCAGGACTCAACCTTGGATGATGTCCATGTAGAGTGGGAAACATGACACTATGCAGCAGGATGGGACCCTGGAACAAAGTTTTGCAGCTGCTGCTTTACAAATGCACTTGCATGGCATTTGGAAGAGAGAAGGTGGGGGACGGAGGGAGACATGTTACAAATATCATATATCATACCTTTCTCTTCTTAAAAGTGAGAAGAGGTTTGCCAACTCTAGCTACAGTGTACTCATTCTAAGAAAAGGTGCACTGGCAGGAACAGTGCTACTACCTCCTTCACTACAGCAGTGGAAGTTATCTATAAGAGTATTGTGCAATCATATTTTTAAAAAGCTAGTTAAGTTGTGCAATCCCCTAGAAGTCTTCAGATGTTAACAACTGTTCTGTTCAATAATTCCCTCTCCTTTGGATTTGAAAAACTATGTTTAATTGGAATAGCTAAACCTGGGATTGGGGGACACCCACACACACACATACAGAATAAATACTGCACCATCCTTCGATCAAAGTAACTGAAGAAGCAAACTAGGTTATTGTCTCATCTACCTAGTCAAAATCCATATTACTGGAATACTTTCTTTGGCTCAAAGGACAGTGTACAGAACAATCAATGGTGCATCTGTTTTTCCCCCATAGGTTTTCTAATTATCTTCTTTCGGTCAATCTGAGTAGAGGCAGGAAACTGGATAGACCAACCCACAGTTAATCAATCTACCCGTAACAGCAAGGTCTCGTACTACTTCTCTTAGTTTTCTTTCATCTGGAGAAATTTCTGCCAGGTGGCCACAAAGCAAGGAATAAAGTTTACTGCTGCTTGCTGGATAAACATCAAATGTTATCAGAAGTGATGTAGCAACATTCTGCAAAGATGCTCAGGTGTAACTGATCTCTTCCTGCACCAAACATTTGTGATTTGTCAGGAGATGTATACACACTGTACACTTTTAATAGTTTTTTACTGCTTTAATTTTCATGGTTCCACACTATGAAATCCTGGCATTTGGAATTTGGTGAGGGATTCGTGATTCTCTAATACACATCCTTGAACTACATCATTAGAATTCTCTAATAGGTGATTCTAGGTAGCTCATTAAAAACTGCAAATCCTAGCATTCCGTAGGAGGGAAACATGGTTGTTACAGTGGTTCCAAAGTCCAAAGTACTATAAACTGTGTAGTGTGGATGCACCCACTTTTTACAATTCTCGTAGGGGGAAAGGACAAAACAATAATAACAACTTGGAACTCAAATGGTTAAAGGTACCAACAGAAGACAGAAACCAACACTCATGTTCTAGGCTTCAATCCAAATAACTAATGATTTCAGAATTTCTTAAATGGAAGTATATTAACCCACATTGTGAGCTGTTTGTGTGTTCTTGCACCCACCCTTCGAAGCATCTGGCACTTGCCATCATTTGAAAAAGATGATATTTGGCTAGATAGACTAATTTACCATTTGAGGTTTTTTAGTCTTAACACAAATGGAAAGGAATATAGTGTGCGTTAGGATATCACCTACACACATTGTGACTGCAAGGCACATACATAAACATGCAGACATGACTCAGTAAAAGCTTTTTGATTTAAAAATGGCAGGAGACAAGACAGACTTGCTAAACTAAAGTAACTCCTTCTCCCTTCTGTCCTACAGTAAATCCAAAGGCAACACTGGAAAAACAGAAAAAAGTACGGCATGGAGAGTGCAGTCTGCATTGTGGAATAGCACCAAACCATTTACTAAGAGTTATGCCTGTGAAGTTAATCTTTTGACTTATATTAATTGTCTGACACACTTCTGGTAAAGACTAAACTCCAAACTACCTGTTTGAGCAACCAACAGAATATGAAAGGAGCAAAAAAGCAGCCAAAATACATTTCTCCACACCAGAAGCAACCACAGAGGTATGATATCACTTCCTTCTCTTGAGCTGAAAGGAGGTAAGAGGCACAAGCTTCTATGCAAGGACTTTACCACACAGTCATTTTATATAGATGAAATCACTAAAGGTTTTAAGGTTCTCTTTTCCTGTGCAAAACTAGGCTTCAACTTAAATTCCCTTCCTTTCTTTTTAAACATATTTTAGGGGTTGGTGACCCCAGGCTGGGTAAAAATAATTCTTTCTGTAGGAGTGACTTCCCCCTCACTGCTGCTTTTAGTAGTATAAGCCCCAATCCTGCTACAGTGCCTTGGTAACAGCACAAGAGTAATGAAGAAGAAAGAGTTTCATTTCAGAGGAGAACTGGTTGCTGCAAGCAGAAGGGTCTATGCACTTCCTTTTGGAGATGCAAAGAAACCTAGAGATGTCCACTTTAAAATGCAAGGATAAGATGAAATACTGTCCAAAGAAAAATAGATTCAAGAAAAACATTTCTGAAATGGAGGAACAGTACTGAATGGAAGTACATATCTACAGGCATACCTCAGTTAACAAAGTCTCTAATAAAGAAGATCTTTTCTACAAAGTCTTTTTTGGCACTCAGCCAGCTCTATTTCTTCCTCATCCTCTATCTAGCTTGAAGGTTTTTAGCAGCTGTTACACTGGGTAAGAGAACAGCTGGAGAAACATAGATTTTCATTGTAGGGTTGCAGTAATGAGTTTGTGGTAAACAGTGCTATAAGACTAAACCTGGGAAAGACCAGGCTTCCAGTCTAGCTGATCCTGCTGTAGCTGTGTGTGCTAGCCTATAACTGCCAAGGTAAATGGCAGCTAACTCCATAATCCCTTACTGAGCATGCGTGCACAGCAAAATAGAGATCAAAAGGAAAAGCAGTTCAATCTGCTTCACCAGCTACCCACAGAATACACGTGTGTGTGTGTGAGAAAGAGAGACAAAGAGGGAGAGGGAGGGAGATCTAGGAGTGTGGCCACTAAAATGGCAATTATAATAAAACTGAAGCAGGTGAAATTAAAAGAAAAACATTACTAGATGTATTTTGGAAGAACCTCAAGTGTTCTTGAGAAGGTTCAGAATGGTTTCATCTACTTATGCCCTGATGTGGTTGGTTCATTTCACATTTAGTTCTAAGTAAAAAAAAAATTTAAATTAAATTGTTGGAACAAATTAGTTGACTGCTCATCTTTTTAGTGGTATAGGAACCTATCACTATTCTTACCAAACTTCTATCTCTGGTACCAAATGTTTTTTAAGGAAGTAAGGCCCAGGAATATACCTACTTCATTAACTGAGGCACATCTGTATTTTTCTCCTTTTACATTCTTCCCTTTAAACAGCTATCTGGGCACTCCTGTGGATAAACACTATTCCAAATTCACACCAGGAGAGACAAAAGGAAATATGTCTCTTGTCAGGAATACCACTGAACAGATGCCAATAAAAAATTCACCAAACTACATATAAGCATCCATTGCTGAAGTATGGATTATGCTCCTTAAGGCCATATTTCTATTTCCAAGGACAGCATATGGCTTATGATAGCCTATAGAATAGGCTTTAGTCATGACTAGACACTAAAATGAATCTATGTTCTAGTAGCAACACGGGTGCTACTATATCAAGTTTCCATGTCATCAAACAATTATCTACACGCATAAAGTGACAACACTACAAATAGGTGCTGGTATCTAGCCAACCTGTTTCAAATCATCCATTCTAAGAACAGAAACAGCACTGAAAATAATGGATTGAATGACTATATGACCCCATGACCTCTTGCTAAGATTGTGAGAGCCTAAGCTTCAGGATAAATAAAAATACTTGTATATATACTAACATGCATATAACTGAATAATAACTGAATAATCAGTGTTATTATATAAATATTGTTGAAACTGGATTTTTTTTGGTAAAGTCAAGATTTCTTTTTTGCAAATGTAAAAGAAAGAGCAATAATAGGGAGAACAGTCTGATTATTGGGGGTCAAGCATTACAAATATGAATACAATAATACAAAAATCACCTGGCTGGCTAAGAGATAAAGAAACTGTAGTCCAACACCAGGCTGAGAAAGATGCAACAGATCAAGGGTGGTGATAATGCAGCTTTCTGGATGTTGTGGGATCACAACTCCCAACATTCCTTAACCCTGCAAGCACTGATGAGACCTGCAGTTTAACAACATCTGGAGGGTTGTCTGATTCCAACCATGAAAGAGATGATACATTTCACTTATTCTAAGCTTCTAAGGGATACAGGTGCTAGGGTCCATAAGATACAATCTTGTATCTCATCAAAATCATCCAGTAAGTCTACTTGATTATCTTGTCTCTCTCCCCACACACAAACACTCTGTCCCCCATCTAATGACTCAAGCTCTCCACTGAGTTCATTTAACAAAATTACTAATATTTCTGATTCTACAAACTAAACAGCACCAGCCTTTCCATTCACAGAGACGCGCTGTTCTGCACAGTAACTATAAGCCCTTGTTTCTGGGAAGTTCTCAGTACTTGTCCCTCAAGTGAGTGATCTTGCTCAGAGCATGTGTACCAGCAAGTTCATTAATTTCTAAGCTGCCTCCTTGTCTCTAAGCAAATACATACATTATAGTACAAACCAACATGTTGTATTTGGTAATGCAACAAATTGGTTTCTGCAATTCTCGAGGACATACGTAGATTACAAAATGGGAAGCTGGATTTAAATTGCTCTCTTTCTGGTAGCCATTTAAATCTTCTTGATTTAAAATGAAGCCACACTGGTAAGCCTTCATTCTCCTAAAAGCCAGTTACTAGCTCTTGTAGTTGCTACAAATACACTGAATGTTATGATAACAGCTAAAGCAAGGCTGGCCTAATGCATTCTATTTTGCCCTAATCTCATGACTCTAAAACTCATGTAAAAATTGCAAAAGCAGACAGGGTTTTTCCACATATCCAATTTTGTTTAGCAGCTACCAAAAAAGAATGCAGTAGAACATGCCCATCAGCTGTAAGAATCATAATAATCACACACATATGCGAGATAGCCAATGGCCTCTGACTCATTGTAAATCCTTAGCACTGAACATGTTGTCCACACAAGGACACAGTCTTCCGAGGCAATCTCTTTTAACACACACAAACACCTCCAGATGAAACTGACAACACATTACAGTGTAATTCACACACTTTAGCAACCAATCTCACATTACCTTTGAGAATTTAGCTGCGCAGAAATATTGCATGCAGAGGACAACTACAGGCTCTCGGCCAGATAGTTCTGACAGCCAAAGAATAGCAAACAGGTGTCAAAGTCAAACATTCAGATAAATATGAAGGGATCAGAATTTGAAAGGGGAAAATGACATAATAATATGCTTTAAAACCACTGCAACAGAGCAGGCTGCCTATGCATAGTAACCACAGTAATATAAAGATCTCTAGGATATTAGACAGCATTCTTATTTTCATAGCTTGACAGATAGCAATATATATGCACATAAATTCTAGCTGTGATGGGGGGATCTATCACAGATATTTAAGCACCACACCACTGTTACCTTTGCAGCACATTTGCTCTGGGTACTCCTAAAGAAGGTGGTCTTAGCTGTAAAAAAACAGTCCTCCAAGTCTTCATCCAAACTACAGTAGCCACTACTCATGCTGCTGTCGACAGTCATCTAAGAAGGAATTCTGGCTCCTTGGGAGAACAGGTGAAGTCCTTTGGTGAGCCACAGAGCCAGGTGGGAATCAGTAACATCTGATTCTCAGTTTACTGCAGTGGTGACAGCCAAGGGTGGGGGGCATTTCCCAATCCAGTTCCTGTGCAATCAACAGCAAACACTCCTCTGACTCCTACTTGCCATGCTTTGCAACTGTTTCTTCTGATCAGCAAGCCAAGCAACGTCACCTTTAAAAAAAACAAAAAACAAGAGCCTTGCTGGAGGAACAACCTTTCCTCTCTTTCAGCCACCACACCAGCTTTTTCTGGCTAACTGCTGCCAGAAGTAGAGAGGGTGCCAGACCCCAAGGGACTTCTCCTCTGTTCCTGGCTCGCAGACTCACTCACCATCTGTGGCTTGATTCTCCTATCTTGCAAGCCCACAGAAAGGCTGGTTGCGAGAACAGCATCACCTCCCTCCCTCCTCCCCTTCCTGCTTGCTTTCTGTCGAGCAGAATTGAGCCACTTCCTCTTGCAAGATTTCTCACACAGTTTCTGCAGTCAGTTCTTTACAGAAAATTGTCAGCAGTGCCGCTGACTTTGATTGGCATGGTTTAAGAGAGAGAACAGCAGAGTTACACCACTGGGGGAGGAGGAGGAAGCAGCCTGCTCTGAGCTCCCCAGTGGCCATAACAACATTTACAAAAGATAGGAATAGAGGTGAGAGAAGCTGATTAAAAATATATTACTTGATGCAAACCTTTACTGCAGTGTCTTCCCGGGTGAATATCCTGTGGAAATTTAATGTGTTTCTTATCTTACTGGAAAGCATTCCAAAGCCACCTGTATCTATTTCATTTCATCTCTGCCCAGCAACTGTTTTAAGCCGTTTTTCCTAAGGATAGGAGAGAAGCAAATGCTAAGGCAGAGGTGGAGAATGCCAAGCCCTCCAGATGTTGTTGGGGTACAACTCCGATCATCCCTCACCACTGACTTTGCCATCTAGGGATGATAGGATTTGCAGTCCAACATTTGGAGGGCAACCCCTGCGCTCAGGATTGAAGTCTGGCATTTTTTGCTATTATTTCCCATCCAGTCAACTTCTACTTATGGTGACCCTATCAATGAAAGACTTCCAAGACACCCTGTTATCAGCAACACTGCTCTGGTTGGGTATATCCAGAGTCATGACTTCCTTGACTGAATCAATTCATCTGTTAGCTGGTTTTTCTTTTCTCCTATTGCCTTCCATTTTTCCAACACTATCATTTTTTCCAATGAATCATATTGTCTCATGATACATCCAAAGTATGATAGTTTCAATTTAGTTATCTTGGCTTCTAGTGAGAATTCAGATGTGATTTTCTTTAGGAATTATTCATTTTTCTTTTTGGCAGTCCATTATAAACTCATATCTACTTCAAATAGGTTGGTTTTCTTCCTGTCAGCTTTATTCGCTGTCCAGCTTTCACATCCTTCCATAGAAATCAGAAATACTGTGGCATGGATTATTCTGACTTTGGGATGTGGTGTGGAATGAAAAATTAAAAGAATACTCTGTGAATGGTACTTTCCATTCCGTTTAGAAGAGAAATTGGACATATCTCTAGAAGTCCAAGATGATGCCTGTCATTATGGATCTCCATACATGCTCCCATTCCTAATAACAAATTGATCAGACTGGTGAATCCCAGAAAAGAAAAAAAAGACAGAAAGAGAGATGGATCGATTCCCTTAGCAACACTTGCAGGAACTGGTCTGTGCCTCTGTGTTCTGCAGCTAATTTTAGAACAGTCAAGATGATTTTTCAGCATAGCTGGCACAAGGAGGTGCCAGTTTTGATCATAACCACAGCAATCATCATTTATCAGATCAGCCTCTCCTGTTTGTCACTTAGTGATGCTTTAGAAACACTTTAACATAGTTCTTTGTGCCTTTTGTTTCTGAAAGCCCAGAATCTGTTACCAACCTTTTGATTTCTCAAGGTCTAGACTGAAGTCATATTCACAGCTATTGCTATCCAGCTTCTCAGCTGTCAGGTTGTCTCCAAGCTTACTCACATGTGATTTGAAAGCAAAGATTTCTAAAATAGTTTTTCTCTACTGGCAACCTGACAGAGGCATACAGCTGCCAACGCTCAGCATTAGCCTCCCCCTTTACAAAAGTTGTGTTTTAAAATATGTCCACAGACACTTCCTGAAAGCACATAACTTCTCTCTTTATAACACACCATGATGTTCCATATTATTTCTCATTTGTTTGCATGCACATCTGAACCTGCCATTTAACAAAGCAAGATCCATTGCCATCTCTGCTGCTGAAGCAATAGAGCATCATGCCACCAGAAGACCAAGGCTGGCCATGTTACCCCTTTTGCATATGAATTCGCTGCTGAAGGAAAGGGTAGGTCTGATTCAACTGCCACTTCTCACTAGTTCTAAAGAAAAACAAAAACAAATTTAGAAAACAAACAGAAAACAGCACCAGATCTGAATCCATGCAGCTGTTCTAGAATGGCATCAATCCAGTCTATCTTCTGCCTATATACTAAACTAGTTCCAAAAACCTGGCCTTGGTGTCAAGATGCACTTTTTAGAACAATTCAGGACCCCTCTTTCTCCTCCTCTTCTGAAAAATTGCACTTAGAAACATGCATGTGCAATCTACATCAATAATCTCGCATTTGAAAGTAGCTAACAATTTTTTAAAAAATTATTGATGAAGTCTACTATTGAACACTTTATATTAATATATAAAGAATCAGTGTGGTGTAGTAGTTTGAGTGTTGGACTTCAACTCTGGAGACCAGAGTTCAGTTCCCTGCTCAGCTATGGAAATGTACTAGGTTAACTTGGATGCATCACACACTCTCAGCCTCGGAAAATCTCATGATAGGCTCACCTTAGGATTGCCATAAGTCAGAAACAACTTCAAGGCACACAACAACAACAAATATTAAAGTATGTAACCACCACTTCTAAACTAATTTTCTTCCTGTCAATACCTATACCACTATGCTCAGAGAAAAGATGCAAAATGACTCTATAAGTATCTTACAATGGTTTAGATATTCCCTTAACTGTAAAACTGGTACAAAATGTAAAACAGGCACACACCAGCATTCTATACACACACACGCGCGCACATAAAAATGTAGGATCTGTAATTATAAAAAAGAGTCTTGAAATTATTGTTGATAGCTCAATCAAAGTATCTGCTTAATGTGCAGCAATAAAAAAAGGGACATATCATTGAGAAAGGCATCAAAACATAAAAGAGCTGGCATATCATGAAGACTTTAGTTTAAATCTGTGCTATGGCTATACTTGGAATGCTGCATACAGTGACCTGGCTACCTAAAGAATCACATTTTCTCAAATACATCTGTCTGTCAGTTAAGTTATTCAGAGGTCCTTCTTTGGGAACCACCGAAGTTAGGCTATCAGAAAGGGATGCGTTTTAGCACTGGTAGCTAAATTTTTGATTCTCCTTGCTAGACACATATAGCTGCTGGCTTTTAAACTAACTTTTAAGTATCAGGCAAAATTCACCCTAATCTCCCTGGCAAGGATTGATGGATGTGTGACCCTCCAGATGTTGCAGGACTGCAACTCCCATCAGCCCAGCCAGCATAATCAATGATGAGAGGTCATGAGAATTAAGGTTCAACAACATTTGCAATGTCACAAGTTCCCCAATCTGGTTTTAATGGCTTTTGCTACTTGTAATTCTATATTGCCTTTTAATTACTACATGATTTTTAAAAATCTGCACTATAACTTTATTTAAGGCTATACTCAGTAGACTGGCATATAAATCTTATGAACAAACACAGGCTACACCATTGGAGACATGGGATGCTGCATTATACAAAGTCAGACCACTAATCCATCTAACTGAGCATCTGCACACATTAACTGGCAGTAGCAGTTTTCTAGTTTAATTTGCAAAACCAGAAACTGAATCTAGGACCTTCTGCTTGCAGATCACATGCTCTGTCATTCGGCCACAGCCCTTTCTCAATAAAGTAAAATGTGATAAGGAAAACATGATACAAAAATGATACAAATATCAAATCTGTAAAGTTATGAATGATGAGAAAAAAGTAGATAGAGAGTACTCTTGCCCTCCTTAAGGTGTTCAGGTCCTAAGTAAAGTAAACATGAGAAGAAGGAAAGCATACTAGTCCCACTTTCATCTGGATCACTTTTTGTCACTTGTGACTTTCTGAAAGCAACAGAGGATCCTGTATCCATGGAGATCCTCTGCATGATTTGGATCTCTGATCTTCCAGGCTTTCAAATTATGTGGAGACCCTCCAGAAATACAAAAAGCTCTCCTCTTCATCAAGTCATCTTCCACATATAGAAGGAGGCAGCTGTGCAGACAGAGCAAGGCTAGTGCGATCCCCTCCTTGTGTGTTTAGTCTGCTCAGAATAAAACATGTTTGAAGTCCTTCTCTGTCTTTCACAGTACTTGAAATATGGCCCATGCAACAAATTGATAGATTCAACAGATAAAATGCAATGCAAACTTACCTTGGTAGAGTGAAAAAATAATGTACAGAATTCACAGCCACAGGATGTGGAGATGACTAACTACTGACTCAAGGAGAAGACAAATACCGTTTTTCCATGCATTGAAAAAAATGTCTGGAACAGGCTGATAGCCCTGACTGATTGCCAGGACCACACCTCTCACTCTCCTAACAAACACCCAGAGGATGTTCAAAACACTAAGTTCTCTGCATACACAAGTCTCTGCGAAGAAGCACCCTCTTTCAAACATATATCTATATTCATAGAGGAGAAGAACAGGTTGATTATCTGTAACTGTGGTTCTCTGAGTGATCATCGGTACCCTCACACAAATGGGGCCCTTTCCACACCAGGCAATTAGAATAGGGCAGTGCATCCTCTCACGGAGGTTGTCTGCACCTTGGAGCGGACTAGGAGTGAACTACTTACCAGAGATCTGCACCTCAGTCCGCTCCAAAACGACCCCATGTGGTCCTCCAGCGTGTTTTTGAAAGACTGGAAAAAACAGGTCTTTATTTTCCAGGAACGCGCCATTGCTCCCTTGTGCAGATTTGCAGGCTCGCACCAATGCGAGCCTGCGATCTGCAGAGGGCGGGCTTTAAGCGTGGCGAGCTTCAGCAGTTGGTCGGGACCCACGACCAGTTGGAAGCCACCATTTTGGAAGCTGGAAGCTGCCATTTTGGAAGCCGGAAGCGGCCATTTTGGAAGCCAGAGCCACCATTTTGGAAGCTGGAAGCTGCCATTTTGGAAGCCAGAGCAGTGCAGATCTACAGACCTCGCACTGCTCCGATTCTCCCTGGACCAAGGAGGAGCCCTGCGGAAGGGCTTCAGGGACAGTCCACGTTGGTTCAGACCCCAGAAGAAGCGGCAGGTAACAGCATGGAGCAATTCCCTCATCTCGTGCGGAAAGGGCCTGGGTTTCACGCCTACACACAGGCCCTATTCAGAATGTTCTAGAACTGAGTAGTTTGGCATTCCCTCCTTGCTACTGCACATGTCATAGCCCTCCAACCTACTGTCCCCTCAGTTTTGAAGTCCTCTGTAAGTTGAAAGGGACCTGAAAAGAGGAGAGGTAGTTTGTGTGAGGGTACAGATGACTATTCAAAGAACCACAGTTACAGGTAAGCCACCTGTTCCTCTTCTTCATGGTTGCTGTGCCTCACACAAATGGGTGATTGTGCAGTTTACCACAAGATGATTGATCACGTCACTGAAGAACCATACAAAGTATAGTACACCCAAATCAGGCATAAATCTTTGTTGTGTAGTCAAGTTCATCACTTGTATGAATAGGATACCTTTAATTATGTCACCTCTTCATACAGTTCAGGTAATGGTACCCTGTGGATGAGTACAGACAAGGTTGCTACAGCTCTTGAAGAACAGGCTCACAAGGATAGTGCAACTGGTCACTAAGCTAGTTCATAAGTGAACCTGATGGTTTGGGCAACCCATTTAGAAAAGCACTGGGCTGAAATTTGTTGAACCTTCCTTGGAGCATCATAGAACACAAAAAGTCAACAGTAGCATCAAAAAGTAGATGTATGTTGTACGTAGTAAGCCAGTGCTTGTAAAACATCAAGGTAATGTAAAGACCTTTCAAGCAGCAGGGTAAGATTCAGGCAGAAAGAAGGAAAGATGATGTCCTGGCCAAGGTGGAATTGTGACACTACCTTAGTAAGGAAGGCAATGTCAGGTCTGATAGAATCATAAAATCATAAAATCATAGAGTTGGAAGAGACCACAGGGGCCATTGAGTCCAACCCCCTGCTATGCAGGAACACCCATCAAAGCATTCCCAATAGATGGCCATCCAGCCTCTGCTTAAAAACCTCCAAAGAAGGAGATTTGACTAAACTCCAAGGCAGCATATTCCACTGCCAGACAGCTCTGACCATCAGGAAGTTCTTCCTGAGGTTCAAGTGGAATCTCCTTTCCTGCAGCTTGAATCCATTACTCCTTGTCCTAGTCTCTGGAGCAGTAGAAAACAAGCCCGCTCCCTCCTCGACATGACATCCCTTCAAATGTTTAAACATGGCTATCATGTCCCCTCTTAACCTTCTCTTACGCAGACTAAACATACCCAGCTCCTTAAGCCGTTCCTCATAGCGCATGGCTTCTAGACCCTTCACCATTTTGGCTGCCCTCCTCTGGACACGTTCCAGCTTGTCGATATCCTTTTTGAATTGAGATGCCCAGAACTGGACACAGTATTCCAAATGAGGCCTAACCAATGCAGAATAGCGTGGTACCATTACCTCCCTCGACACCATACTCCTATTGATACAATCAAGAATCATGTTGGCTTTCTTGGCTGCTTCATCACACTGCTGACTCATGTTCAGCTTGTGATCTACCAAGACCCCTAGATCCCTTTCACATGTACTGCTATCCAGCCACACATCCCCCAACCTATATTTGTGCATTCCATTTTTTCTGCCTAAGTGTAGGACTTTACATTTCTCTCTGTTGAAATTCATTTTGTTAGCTTTGGCCCAGCTCTCCAATCTGTCACAATATTTTTGAAATTTGATCCTATCCTCGGGAGTATTAGCAACCCATCCCAATTTGGTGTCATCTGCAAATTTGATTAGCATGCCCTCCACTCCTTCATCCAAGTCATTGCTGAAGATGTTGAATAGCACTGGGCCTAGGACAGAACCCTGTGGCACCCCACTAGTAACTCCTCTCCAGTATGAAAAGCAGCCATTAGTGAGCATCCTTTGGGTTCAGTAGGTCAACCAATTACCAATCCACCTAACAGCAGCCCTCTCCAGCCTGCATTTTACTAGCTTCTTCGCAAGAATGTCACAGGGAACTTTGTCAAAGGCCTTACTGAAGTCAAGATATGCTACGTTTACAGTATTCCCTTCATCTATCAAGCTTGTAACCTTATCATAAAAACAGAAAAGATTACTCTGGCATGACTTATTTCTGACAAATCCATGTTGACTTTTAGTGATTACAGCATTGCTTTCTAAGTAATTACAAACTGATAGTTCAATGATCTACTCTAGGATCTTTCCTAGTATTGATGTCAGGTTGACTGGGTGATAATTATTTGGGTCCTCTTCTTGAAGATGAGGACAACATTTGTCCTCCTCCAGTCTGCTGGGACTTCTCATGTTCTCCAAGAGTTCTCAGAGATTATTGCAAGTGGTTCAGAAATGACTTCTGCCAGTTCTTTTAATATCCTTGGATGTAATCCATCTGGCCCTGGAGACTTGAATTCATCTAGTTTAGCCAAATAATTCCTGTACTATTTCTCTACTTATTCTGTGCTGCATTTCCCCCCCTTCCTCACCTGCTCCCCATCCCCCTTCTATCCTTTTGGGAGAAAACTGAAGCAAAGAAGGCAGGGGATTGGACTGGATGGCCCATGTGGTCTCTTCCAACTCTACATTTCTATGATTCTATGATTGAGTAGTTCTGTCTTCTCTCTTCCCTCCATTATTAATTGGCCATCTTCTCCATGTAGCGACTATCATTTCCTTGTTTTTCCTTTTGCTGCGGACATATCTAAAAAAAAGCCCTTTTTATTGTTTTTAATGTTTCTGGCAAGCCTGAGTTCATTCTGCGCTTTAGCTTTTCTGACCTTCTCCCTACATATCCTGGCTATTTGCTTGAATTCCTCTTTGGTTGTTTCACCATTCTTCCATTTCCTGTACATGTTTCTTTTAACACTTAGCTCAGCTGAGAATTCTTTAGTCAACCATTCCAGTTTCTTTGGACACCTGCCATTTTTCCTCCTTATTGGCACAGTTTTAAATTGGGCCTTCAATATCTCACTTTTAAGAAACTCCCATCTGTCATGAATTTCTTTCTCATTTAGTATTCTTGACCACAGGATTTCAGCAAGCAACTCCCTAAGTTTACAGAAATCAACTTTCTTAAAGTTTAGGATGCGCGTCTAGCTACATTTGGCTTCTCCTTCCCACTCAATGACAAACTCCAAAAGAGTATGGTCATTCCCCCCTAAGGATCCCACCACCTCCACTTCATCAACTAAGTCATCTCTGTTGGTAAGGATCAGATCTAAAACAGCCGATCCTCTTGTTGCCTCTTCCACCTTCTGGACCAGGAAATTATCTGCAAGGCCAACGAGGAACCAGTTGGATCTGCCAACAAATATCAGGATAATTGAAATCTCCCATTAACACTGCATCTCTCCTTTTTTGAATGTGTGGTCATCTGCTCCATGAAGACCTCATCCAAGTCCTCAGGTTGGCCCGGAGGCCTGTAGCAAACCCCCACAATCACATACCTATTGTTTCTCGTTCCCTTAATTCTTACCAGATGCTCTCAACTTGGCTTCCTAGATTTAAGTCATGGATCTCTTCACATGTGAAAACATCCTTGACACACAAAGCTACTTCTCCTCCTTTCTTGTTTGGTCTATTTCTGTGAAATAGGTTATACCCCCGCTATTCCTACATTCCAGTCATGAGACTGATCCCACCAGGTTTCAGTGATGCCTATTAAATCATATTTATTTTGCTGTACTAAGAGTTGGAGTTCATCTTGCTTATTTCCCATGCTTTGTGCATTAGTGTAGAGACACTTGAGACCATGTGCCCTTCCTGGAAGTCCTGTACTAAAGTTACTTTCCCTCTTCTTGTTGGTCTCTACTTGGCCTGCCCTATCTATATCATTTGGGCTATTTTTTTACAGCATTCACTGAATCCTTGCCCAGAATAATACTGTCCCCCTCCCCAGTCAAACTCAGTTTAAAGACCTCCTGATCTGTTTTGCGAGACTGTTAGCAAAAATGTTCTGGCCGACAGTTGTGAGGTGCAGGCCATCCCTTGCCAGAAGACCATCTTTGTGGAAATGGAGGCCGTGATCCAAAAATCCAAATCGCTCCTGGTGGCACCATCTTCGGAGCCAGTTTTTAATCTCCACTATTCTTCTTTCCCTTCATGGGCCATGTCCTTTCACAGGAAGGAGAGAGGAAATGGCAACCTGCACATGAAGGTCCTTCAGCTTCCTACCCATAAGCTTATAATCCTTTGTGATGTGGTGAAAGCTGCGCCTCAGCGTGTCCTCGGTTCCGATGTGAACCAAAAGGAAGAGGTTACGGTCAGTGAGCTTGACCAGTCTTGTTAGCCTCTCCATCACTGATTTTGGCCCCAGGTAGACAGCACACCTCACGATTGATCCTGTCTGGGTTGCAAATGATTGGTTCTGTTCCTCTCAGCAAGGAGTCCCCAGTCACTAGAACAAGTCTCCTCTGAGGCTTGTCCAGGGTTACTCAACAAGCAGAACAACCTCATCAGTATCAGAACAACCTCATCCTTATCAGAACAACCTTATCCCAAATGAAACACCAGGCACAGTTCATTTGAATGCAAAGTCATCAACTTTGATGCTCTTCTCACAGAGGTGATAGCTACAAGGAATGTGACCTTGAGGATAAATAGTCTCTCATCACTGCTTGCAAGAAGTTCAGAGGGCTTCTTCATAAGCTGGGATAGTACCAAAGACAGCAACCATGGTACTGTAGGTGAAGTCATGGGGCAATACAGGGGAGCTAGTTCCTTCATTAAATGCTTAACCATTGGGTTTAAGGACAGAGGTGCGGAAGTAAAATTGCAGCTGAACATACTTTCAAAGATGAGAAAGTAAAGCCTCACTCTCACAGGTCTAAGAGAACATGTAAGACATTGGAGATCACTGTAGGGGAAAAATACTCAGTTTTTCACTCAGTGAAGGTACAGAACTTTGCCTATTTATATTGGTAAGAATGTTAGGTTAGAGTCCTTCCTGGAAGCCAGCAAAACACTTTGAAGCTGAGATGACATCATGGTGATATCCTTCATGCTACAAGCTGAAACATTTCAATGGCTGGATGGTGAACTTGTCCCTGAGAGCACATAATGAGATCTGGCAAGTGAGGGAGTCACATCCCTTGGAGAGGAGAAGTGGGCAAACCACAGCTGCCTGGGTCAATATGGAATGAAAAGAATTGCATTGGATGCATCCCTGGCAAGTCTGACTACTGCTTTCCCTATGAGGGGATATAGAAGGAACAGGAAGATCAGACAGCTGAGTCACTGGTAAAAAAAGGCATCCCCGAAAGATCTTCATCCCTTGCCAGCTCTGTGCAAAAGCATGGATCTTTTGCATTGTTGGGGATTGCAAAGAGGTCGAGTTCTGATATCCCCCATCTTGATGTTGCCATCTGGTAAGCACAATGTGATAGTGTTCATTCACACTGTAACACTCAAGTACAGCTCAGTGAGTCATCTAGCATGTTGTCTGTTCCTGCAACATAGACAGCAATCAGATGAATATGTCTTCTAGTATAGCAGGTCCACGAAATGACAGTCAGACTGAAAAGTATGTCTGAGTTACTGCCTCCCTGTTTGTTGATATAACAAATTGCCATGGCATTGTCTGATGTCACTTGCACCATCTTGTCTGTCACTGACTTCTTGAATGCCCTAAAAACTTTGATCACTGCAAGAAGTTCTACGGCGGTGATATAAAGGGAAGCCTCGAGTTATCCAATGGTCCTGTACAGTGACTCCCCCACGATGTGCTCCCCAACCTGTCACCAAAGCATCTGTTGTTACTATGTACAATTGTTCAGGTAGAAGGAAGGGCATGCCTGAGAGCAGGTTGCAAGGTTCCATCCACCAAAAAGATGAATAGCATATATCATGTGATACCACCAGTTGCTTCATTTGAAAGCCCTGTAAGGTGTTGAAGTTTTTCAGGACTCACCTCTGCAATGGATAAAAGAGTCATGCTTGGTAAGTAACTACCATAGTTGTGGCCATGAGACCTATAATCTTTTGAACAATGAAAGCAGAACAGTGAGGGTAGCTGAAAAGCAAGAGCACCCTCTCTTTGAGATTGAGCGTTTTGCTGTAAAAAAAAAAAAAAAAGGTAAGTTCTGCCATCCTTGGAGTTCAATGTCATTCCAGTGAAGCTGATGACCCTTATTGGCTCTAGGATCAACTTCTTGACATTGAAATCCATGTCCTGAAGAAGAAATAGAGTCAGGTGGATGTTCTGGAACAACCAGCCCAAAAGCATGACACCAACAGCCAATTGCTGAGATGCAGATAAACCTTGACACCTTGAGTGCTGAGGATAGAGGTCACCACTGCCATGCATTTAGAGAATATTCTTGGAACTGCAGAAAGGCCAAAGAGAAGGACCTTCTATGACAG
Source organism: Ctenosaura bakeri (assembly GCA_948474755.1). Lineage (NCBI taxonomy): Eukaryota > Metazoa > Chordata > Lepidosauria > Squamata > Iguanidae > Ctenosaura > Ctenosaura bakeri. Next base: position 251,561 of record CAOLHI010002240.1, read on the forward strand.
GGTTTGTTTCTGATTGTGAAGGGGAGAAACTTGCAGTGTTGTGGCCACATTCCAGTATGAAAATAGGCATCTTTTAAATCAATGGAAGTGAACTTGTCTCCTTTGCAAAGGAAGGGCAAGACAGAATGGAGCATCACCATTTGACTAGTAGAGTGGAGTCATGTATATCTATGAAAGATAACAGTCCCAGACACAGACTTAGTTGAACAATCCACAATATGTTGGGAAGAGTGTATTTGTTGTGCCCATGCTCATTCCTGGTGGAATATCAACCCTGCATTCCTCTATACTTTGGGAAGGTGAGGATCAATGGCTATCATTTTATCCCACAGCAACTTCTGGTAAGTAGACATTAAAGTCTGCATGTTGCCTACCCTGACAGTCAAAGCAACAGAGGAGTAGAAATGGTGCCCAAATATGTCAAGTCTCGAACCTTCTCTGTCAGCAGGAGTAATGTGCATCCTGCCACTTGACCAGGTCTGTGAAGTCTCTGTGACAATGGAGTTGAGAATTGGGTGGCTGAACAGACAAGAAGCCCCCTCAGGTTGCATCTTGTATAAGTTCTCCAACCTTTTGGATGAAGATGGCAAGGAAGCAGGCTTCAGCCAGGAACGGTTCATTAGTTCTCTTAAAGCTGGTAAGAAGGGCATCAAGGCATCAAGGCTGGTGATGTGAATCAAATGGCAACAAACTGGAAAACTATATCATCACCAAGTGCGGGAGGTGAGGTAGCTTTGATGCTGAGCACTTTTGCTCAGAGGACCATATCTGCAAACAATTTTGTGTCTTCAGGTACAGATGGAGGACCTGAATCCTCGACTCCTCCAGATGGAGAAGAAGTGAAGAAGAATCACTATCATAGTCCTCAGAGTCTTCCAGAGAAGGTGGTGGTGGTGATGGTGGTGGTGGTGGTGGTGGTTGCTTCTGCTGCTGCTGCTGTTGAATAGGATGAGATGGAGTCAATGCAGCAACAGTGATGGTAAGTATAGCTGTGGCCTATGAAAATGATGAAGCCAATATCACATCAACTGAGTTTGTGTTTTGGAGTCAGTTAAGGCAGTCAGGTTCAGCCAGAATTATGAAGAGACAGGGAAAGAGTTAGTATGATGTCTTAGAGTCAATTAGGATTCAAATGAGAAATAAGAAACAAATAAGATCTAAGCCCTGAAATTCTGTAACTATAAACTTCTGAATACCGAGTAATCTTTAACTGTTACATTGAACTTGTGTTAAATTAATAAATCTTGTATTTTGAAAAAAGAAACAATACAGCCAGTCCTCCACATTTCACAGATATGATAAAGTGTGAGTTTCTCCAACCCCTGTTCCTCCACCTCAAACACTTCTTTTCCAGGAAAACTTTCTCTCTTGATGGTTCCAATCAGGCAATGTAGGCCTTTAAAAACCTGCTTCTGGTCCTCCTCCTGTACCACTAGCAGCTGCCTGGGCCAGCTCAGGAGAGATTGCATCCTGATTGTTCAGCACCACAAATCCTCTCCTGATAGCACCCCCACATACCAAAGAAAGGAGACAGGCAAGAGAGAAGAAGTATAGGGCCACCATGCTGGCTCACCTCCATTCCCTCTCCTTTCCCTGACCTGGTTTAGATCCTGAGTGTCCAGTCTTCCCACCATGTTTTAGCCCCCCTCCCAAAACACACACACACACATTTTGATATTTGGGGTTTTTCTGCTTTTGTGGGGGTTCTGTTCCCCAACCCTAGTGAATGTGGAGAGCCAACTGTATGACTATTCATATCTACCAGCTAAGACAGTTAAGAGACACTCCCCTGTTCACAGACAGTGCACCTTAGCGAACCAGTTGCGAAGAGGTGCAGGATACATGGGAGGAAGGCTGTTGCCTAAATGTCTGGATTGCAAGCTTCCTAGAAGCATTTGGCCAGACACAAGAAGCAGTCTGTGCAGCCCTGAAAGGATCCCAAACTCAGAAAAATGGTCCCTGATCCCACCACAGTTGCACACTCCTGAGCCAAACAAATTATTTGATGGCCAGATACAGACATCCCTGTTATCTTATTGCTACACACAAACACTTTGATAAAACTTTTTATGACGATGTCTAGAATGCTTAAGGTGGAAAGAATGGCACTGACTGCAAAAGCTTGCCAAAATCTTCTGAACCATCAGAATTCCTACATTCTTTGCATTTGGCAGAATCAGTCTTTAATCAACTCAGCAGCCGTACTACACTCACTTCTCCCACATATACTTTGCACTGATCACATTATTTTTCATTTTGCAATGTAAAACTTATTACTTTAGCCCTCACTTCCTTAAGATGGAATGTCCCAACCACTTTGTCAGCTTGGCATCAAAAAAGGGGATTATTCTAGTGAAACATGGTTATTTTCTTCCTTTGAAGTTTGACTTTATGGTATAGCATTTTTCTGTTGAGGGATTTTCAGTAGAACATTCAGAGAAATTAACAGTACAACCACAACACTGGAAATGCCCTATAGGTTCTCTCTTGCTGGAGGGCTTCAAACAGAGGTGAAATAATTACCTATCAGGGACACTTCAGCATTTGGATTGCCTAAACAAGATGGAGGAATCAAAACAAGTTGAGGTGCATAGTTCCAAAGCCAGCCGAGTTACTTTGATACCCAAGACAGAAAATCTCTTAAATATCTCTCCTCATCCCTGGCAGTACAAATGTAATAACGATGAAGGAAATGGCTAACAATTTGCTGTTGTTGTTTTTAATGCCATCCAAAAGCTGCTGCCTGAAGCAGTCACATTCTAGCTAATGATAGACTTGGCTCTGATAAACATTCTCAAGCCTCCTTCTAACAATGATTCTAAGGATTCAGGTGCTATTATTACTGACAAAGACTCAATCTGCTCAAGATTTCCACCTTGTCTCATTGAACCATGCCACCTTGAAGTGACTTTACACAGATTAAAATCAGGCTACATTCATTAGTTCAGTCTGGCCATTCAATTCAAGGAAGTATTCGCTGCCAGGCTCTGACAGTTTGTTATACCCAGGAGATCTGGGGAGACCGGCATGTGAAACTACATTAAGCTCTCTTGCTCCACAAACAGGACAGAACCATCCAACTTTTTAAGCCCCTCCTTAAACAGTATTATAGTTCCACAGTTTAAGACCAAAACAGCAGGCAGGTTACTAAGTGGGGGTTTTGAATGTCACAAACTAGTAGTACAATTTGTATATTTAAAGCAAACCAGACATTTATACAAATGAAATCAGAGCATAAAATTACAGGTGCTTAGCAATGAAATGAAATATATTTTGCAGCAAATCATTGTCATAATGTAAATGTTAGTGTAGGAACATGGTTTATGAGTCACAGGTAGCCTAAAAGAGGATGGAGGACTGTGTTCTAGATAAAGCTTCTGACACTGGCAAATCAAGAGGTAGCATGAGCAACCATTTACACATAACTAACCAAAGCCTTACATGGATCAGGCGTCCATGCAGGAACTTTCCACAGGTAGGCCCTTGTTGTATGCTGATGTCATCTCCACAACAGCAAGGTATACTGGTATACCATCCCACTCCTTCAGTACATGCAGCCAATATGTGAGGGGAAGTTGGATCAATGCTACAATATTCACAGGCTAAAGTCAAGGTAAAGATACTTGGTAGCTTCCAAATCTAGGTAAAGGACCATCATATTTGACAAGTGGGAGTGGGGGAAAATTCCAGCTCTTTCCCCTATCCAACTTCATTACAAATGTTTTTTACTTAGGTACAAGAGTCAGTAGGGCTAAAATTTATTTTTCAGACCTTTCACTCATTCTTCCAACTACTAAATCCTGAAGAGAGGATTCAGAAAGAGTCCAAACCTAGAGACTGCAACATTCTTTAACCCCCATTTTTGAGCCCACCTTAAGAAACAATTCAAATGATCAGGAGAGGATGGTATCTTTTCCATACATATACAAGGAATTGCATATTTTAAGGAACCCTCCATGTCAGAATCTCCTAGAATCTCCCAGCATACACAAAGCTAGCATGTCTTGGAAAAAGAACTTCCAGTCTAATCCCACTGGCAGGAGAAGCGCGGAAGGCTTTCAATAAAGAATCCTGTGTGTGTTGTCTTGATGGTGCTGTGAGGAATGTACCATGTGTCCTGCTCAGTTTCTGAACTAGTTTATACAGGCAACTTGTGAAGCTCAAACAGTGCACTGATACACCATGAACAGCGAAGAAAAGAAAGTGTAAGCAGGTGTTGCTTGCACTGAAGAACAAGTGAGCATTTAAAGAGCTTAAAGGTGAACAAATGCAGGAAGTAGTCCAAGGTCACATCACTTCAGTTAAGGCTGGCAGCCTGTTCCTCAGATTGCCAACAATGGAAAACAAGACCCTCTTAGCAGGAGATAGTTCTTTTTGCTATTCTCTTAACAGGAATGCTTGCCAGGCTAGTTTGCACTTCATCTGTTGAAACTGTTAAAAATGGTTGGACTGGAAAGACAAACCTAAATTATTATATGTTAGATCAAAGCAAAGAGCCACCATGGTGTGGCGGTTTGAATGTTGGACTACAATCCTGAAGAGCAGAGTTCGATTTCCCGCTCAGCCACGGAAACCCACTGGGTTACCATGGGTGCATCACACACTCTCAGCCCCAGAAAACCCTGTGACCTTAGGGTCAAAAATGATCAAAATAAGTCAAAAATGATCTGAAGGCAAACAGCAACAACAGATCAAAGCAAGAAGCAGGTAATTTTAATTGGCCAGTACTCTTAGCAGTTGCTGGGGAATATTACCAGCTTGATCAGTATAGAAACCGACTGCTGGACTAGATAGTCTTTTTCTTAGCATAGCTCTTCTTACGATCTTATTCTTTCAAGGGTTTGTTGCTGTTGTCAATTGCCATGAAGTCAACTTCAAATTATGGCTACCCTTATGAAGACCTCCAAGTCATCCTGTCATCAACAGCCCTCCTCAGATCCTGCAAACTCAGCACAGAATAAACTGCTTAATTTTAGAAAGTAATACTACTATCTGAAAAATTTGCCTTTTCCCACCATTAGAAAATCTAAGTGTGCCAGAAATGTTTAACGTATTTTTTCCTCACACATGTACACACACAGAGTACATTTTCCTATAATAAAGCAGCCCCATTTTGTAAGATGAGGGAAATGTGAAAAGTGGATTTTTCTATGAGATTGACATGATGGCATGGAATTGGGCAACAGGTCAAAGCTTAGAACATTATTGTGAAAACCAATACATAAGCATTTGCCATTTTTAAAAAAAATGCTAGCATTACTTTGTAAATAACTCATTTGTAGCATATGGCTACCAGATTTCTTTTACACTTATCATGCTTATGAATAAAAACCTCTTAGAGTAGAAAAACAAAATGGAAGGTAAAATACTAAAGAGTCAGTGTGGTATAGTGGTTTGGTTGTTGGAACAGGACTCTAGGACACCAGGGTTGAATCCCCACATAAGCATGTAAACACATTGGGCAACCTTGGGCAGGTCACACTCTCTCAGCCTCAGAGGAAAGCAATAGCAAACTCCTTCTGAACAAGAAAATCCCATGATAGGTTCACCTTTGGATAACCATAAGTCTGTAACAACTTGAAGGCACACAACAACATCCTCAAAGATGACAATTGTTAGGATTTCTTTTTTCTTTCTATCCTTTTTGACATAAGAATCAGAATAAAAATAATAAAGGCTGCAAGAGTGAAAACTGAAGAGGGCTCCATTACCCTTAATGGCTCTGTAGAAGAAGGCATTCCAGCAGGTGTTGCTTGTTACCTGGGCATGTGTTTCACAGTTCTTTAGTTGAGTCATTGTCTCCCAAATTTACATTGGGAGATTAAATTCTCCTATACATCCCAAATATCTGTGTACTAAAAGATAGTGATATGTATGTTTCAGGTTTCACATATAAGAAGGGCTCTTCTAGCTACGATTGCCCTTACTTGAGATGCACTGGTCAACCATAATGATCACTCAAACATAAGAAGGAACGGAGAAAGAAAGCCCTTGGAAACAGCCATGCATCCATAACACATCAGGAAAAGTTTGGAACTAATTTCGCTAATTTGAACATAATCTGGTGCATAGCTTGCCATTACTCCCTTGACATTAAGCATAACCCGAATATCTATAGGACCTTGTTGTTGTGAGCCCTCTGGTTGTTCTGGCTTATGGTGATCCTAAAGTGATCCTCACATTGGGGTTTCTCCACAAGATTTGTTCAGAGGGGGTTTACCATTGCCCTTCTATAAGCCTGAGAGCGTATGACATGCCCAAGGTCACCTAGAGGTAGGTGTTGCCAGATTAAAAACTGGAGACAGTTCTTGTACCTTAATGGTTGCGTAGCAAAAGGAATTTCAGCAGCTGTTGCTTGTCATTGTGATAATGGGGTTTCCCACTATCCAGACTTCAGTGCTGAAGGGGGATAGTTCTCCCTTCAGACATATAAAGGGTTAATGAACTGTTAGGGTTAGATTATATTTTATTATGGTTAGCACCATAGGTCATGAGAGACAGTTGATCAATCAGGGGGAGAAAAGTGAGAATCTTTGAGATGCTTCAGTGGTGAAGTTATAAAATCCTTGAGAGACCACGAGGTAGAGAGAGAGAGAGAGAGAGAGAACAAACGAGAACAAAGGAGACATCCAAAAACATCAACAAGGGGCATGGATGCTGGTAGAGATAGGAAAGGCCGTCTCCTGGCCCTCCCCAGTATAGCATCTCAAAAAATGACCAACTGCTGTGAGTAACTTAAAATGTCTCTAGTTAGTTGCATTAGGTCTTTTGTTATTTTAGGAAGTCTGGCTGATCTTGAGAATCTATCTGTTCTTATAACTACTTGTAACTATTAAGTGTACCTGAAAGGGGGAGCCTTTTCATGAATATTATTTTCTTGTTTACCTTGCATGCCTTAAAATAAATACTTTCTGTAACACCTCTGTTTCCCCTCCATTCCCACATGTCCCTCAGCAACATGCATACCTAGGATTCCTCTCACTCAGAAAGGGGGAGGTGAGGGAAGGGAAAGGACATTAAGCATAGAGATTGTTAATCTCAGGCAAAGTCCCACTGTGTTGCTGTAAAATAGGGTTGAGCAGTGGGTGGTGGCAGCCTGGAATTAAGAGAATTTGGAGAAAATCTCTAGCTCCTATTCGAGGCAGAAGTCAGCGTTGAATGGGGGGAGGGCCCCCTTGCTTTCCTCAATCTCCACAGTCATGCAACCAGATAACAAGAAATACCTGCTGAAATTCCCTCTTTTGTATAACCATTCAAGGTACAGAAGCCCTCTCCAGTTTTCCTGTCTGGCAACCCTACCCAACAAGTTTCCATGGCTGAATGCACTCTCAAACCCCGGATATTCTGAAGTCCAACCACGGTACCCCAGTATCTTTATCTATGGAACCTAGCAGAATGAATTCCTTGGTTGTCTTTGGAATCCCTCTCTATCACAGATTGAATGATATGAAAGTATCTATCTCTGTACAGATGCTTAGGTTTGTGTACATGAATGGATGCATTTCAATATTTCTATTTCAGAGGAATGGGTTGTAGTCACCGCCCTTTGATGGTAAATTTGAAGTTGCGCATATAAGTGATGCATGGGATCAAACAGATACATAAGAGTTCACAGGGAAACTTAGCACTAAAGCTAGAAACAACAGTTCAAAAGCAGGGTTTAAGTTTCAAAGCTGCTAAACTGAATTAACCATCAGCTTTAGAGATAAGTACATAGAACTCAGGGGGTGCTAGAAGGTCGGGGCTACAATCCAAGACAGGGTTAAAACCAACTGAAATCAAGATGATTCACAACAGCTGACTGATCTAGGAATTTTCTTTTTTTGGCATTCAGCTTCCTCCTACGAAATACCAACCATGTCCTCTATGCCCATCATCAATCTTTCTGCTTCACTATCTTCAGACAACTGGAAAAATTCTTTTTTAAAAAACCCTTTCAAACTTTAGCTAGTAAACAAAACACAGCACCAACCAGCAGTAAAGACTCTTAAAGTGGCTGTCTCATTAACTTCAGCTCCACTGGAAATCTGTAGTATCCATAGACAATGGGCACCAGAAACTAACCCACTGACAGATTTGAAGCTTTGGAGAAAAACAGGCACACTGTAAAAGTGCTGTCAAAAGTACTGTTCCTCTCTTCGAAACAAAATACATCAAGGTGCTGAATCCGCATGGTCAAATCCACTATTATTTTTTCTGTAGTTCTTTAAGATGAGATCCTTTCATATTGTCAAGATTACACAAGGCACAATCTCTAGCTGATTTCATCCAGCTGCTATAGCTAAGCCTAAATCAGTTATTAGTCCAAATTATTTAGATTAATTGGGTTGTAGACAAAACTACAATGGCCTTTTCAGGCAATCCATTATAGAATGGCAGTAAATGCACAGTTCTTATTCACTGGCTGTGGGAAACCCAAAAAGCACTTACAGATTACAGGGATATTATGCCCTGTAGCACTCAAAGTGCAATATTTTGGAGATCCTGACAGCATTGCCAAGCTAAATTGTGTCAATGAAGAGAGTGGAGTGTTGTAATGAACGTGCGGAAAATGGTGAGGGTTCCTCCTGGCTAATGCTTGTGATACCACTAGGAATGAGCAATATAACATGTGTGCACCCTCAGCTCCCCCTGTGGTGTACAACAGTGAATGCCTGAACAAGCTTAGCATCCCGACAAATTGATAATATAAGATTAGTCTGGCATGACTTATTTCTGAGAAATCCATATTGACTTTTAGTGATTACAGCACTGCTTTCTAAGTAATTATAAACTGACTGTTTAATGATCTGCTCTAGGATCTTTCCTGGTATTGATGCCAGGCTGACTGGGTGGTAATTATTTGGGTCCTCTTTTTTTATCCCTTCTTGAAGATGGGGACAATATTTGCCTTCTCCAGTCTGCTGGGACTTCTCCTGTTCTCCAAGAGTTCTCAAAAATTATTGCGAGTGGTTCAGAAATGATTTTTGCCAGTTCTTTTAACATCCTTGGATGTAATTCATCTGGCCCTGGAGACTTGAATTCATCTAGTTTAGCCAAACATTCCCGAACTATTTCTCTACTTATTCTGTGCTGCATTTCCCCCCCTTCCTCACCTGCCTCCCATCCCCCAGGTTGAGTACTTCTATACTTTTGGGAGAAAACTGAGGCAAAGAAGGTATTGAATAGTTCTCTCTTATCTCTTCCCTCTGTTATTAATTGGCCATCTTCTCCATGCAACAACCCTATCATTTCCTAAGAAGACCTCTGTCTGGAATCACTGTAAGTATGTCTATATACTGCCATTATACTGCTGTTACAACGATTTGAAACTGCTTTAACTGTCATGGTTAGATCCTTGGATTTATTTTTAAGTGAGGTTCTCTGCTAGAGAGCATTAGTGCTGCCACTCAGAGGAGTTCACCAGAGCTCTCTAGCTGAGAATTCTAAGTACCTCACCAAATTATGAATCCTAGGATTCCACAGGATGGCACTATGACAGTTAAAGTGGTATCAGACTGCTGTAACTCTATAGAGCACAAACATATATACCTCAGTTACTTCTTTAACCAAAAATTTGGCACTAGAGGCAAAATAATATAAAAGGTTAGGAATAGATTCTTAAATCACAAAAAAGATGAGCGGCTCAACATGTTCCAGCGAACTTTTTATCTAAAACTAACAATATTGACAGGTGAAATGAAACAATCAGTCAGATAAGGGTTGCATAAGCAAACAAAATATTTGAACCTTCAAGAGATCACTTGAAAGCTTCTTCCCAAATGCATCAAGGGATGATTTTAAAAAGATACTTTCATCAGCCTCTACTTTTCTTATGATTTGCTTTTGGGTACCCAAACGTATAGATCTATGCCTTAACATGCTGTGGGGAACATGAGCCACTCAATTCCAGAATCAGACTGTTTGCATTTGCTGAAGCTCCCAGCATATTTCATTTTTCTTCTCAGTAGACATTTGGCAAAGAAAACTCCTTCCTCTTGGACTGGTCAAGGAAGCCCACCAAGGAAGTGTCAGAATGATAAATGGCAATGCCTCACCACCTGTGTTTTTATTATTGGGCCCATCAATAATGTATTGACTATTTTGCCACTCTGAAGATGAAACAGGCCTTTTTAATATGCATTCTGCCTGAACAGAATCCCAGAAACAGACACTAGAGCCTCTATATGTATATGTAATATGTATATATAGTTCCTCTGTGCTGTCAGCATCATTCAGGGCTCACTGTAAACTCTATTTAAATTTTTATGTCAATGCATAGTTTTCAGAAGGAAGACTTAGGAAGAAGGGGGAAAACACCCTTGGCTTGCAGTTGGTTATATCTAAATTTAGGTTCTCTCGCAGTCTTTGCTTTGCTTTTCAAAATGATTGTCAGGTTTGAACTTTCGAACTCAACCAAATGCAGAATACAGCATAGGCTCAAACGATAAAGCTTTTCTTAGCTTTATCTGAAGTGGAATAAAAATGAGCAAACCCACAAAAGTACCCAGGATTACCAGATTGTATCAGAGAATATACCCTCGACTGTGACCCTAAGGTCATGGGTATCTGAAAACATTCTGTTTCAAAAATATTAGAACACTCCAGTGTCTAACCAGAAACCAATTATTAGTTACCAACCCCACTGGAAGGACCCAGAGGAAAAATTTAATGTGCACACCCCTTCTCCTCTTAGGACTACTTCTAAAGCATATTCCCCAAATGATACAGTAACTACTGCTAAAGGAAGAATCCAGGTGCTGCAGAACTGTAGTAAACCTGTATATAAATTTAACAGCACCAGTGTGAGCCATTCTGTCATAAGACACGGCTGCAAAAAAAAAATTACAGCACAAAAAGACAAGGGACAAACAAAAGTGCCAAGTTGGGTAGTTGATTATAAGTGGTTGTGACAGATAATTAAAAATATACCAAATGACATGGACTGTAAGCTGCAGGAATGGAGCCTCACAAATAGCCACCAGCACTATCGGCATGGTGTCTTGTTCACTGCACTCCTATCACAGCAGCCTGTGCTCTGGCTATATATGCCTATTAACACCTCTTTGCTTAACTTCTGGCAAAGATCACCAGCAGATAAAGGAACCTTTTCCCTTCTTGAGAGTGGCCGATGCAAACAGCAGTATGAACCACAGCCTAGATGCTGTTGGTCATACAGACAGAACTTGCTTTGCCAAGTGGCAGTCCTGAACAATCATGGATGCTCCTGGTGGTTGCTCTCTAGATTCATAAAACCCACTTTCTAGCCTTCCTCAGCTCAGTTCTTTTCAGAGGTACTTGACTACTACACTTCCCATCACCCTCAGCCACCACGGTCATTACCTATGTTTGCATGGGGAAAAGGCACTGGGTTGGGAAAGACTGTTTTGGGAGATCTATCTAAAGTAAATCATCTTCTGGTCATGATGTGAAAAGTTCATGATTCATGCTGAAGAAATAAAGGATAGACAGTTAAGCCACTTAGGTAGCAATATTTTTTAAAATGGGATTTTACTGTTTTTACACATTACATGGCTCAGAGTGGGTTAAAGATGTAAAATTATTAAATACAGATATACTTTAGTTAATGAAGTAGATGTGTTCCTGGTCATTACTTCTTCAACAGAAATTTTGGTACCAGAAGCAGAAACAACATGGAAAGAATAGGGATAGGTTCCTATGCTCTAAAAAAAGGAGGGCAGCTTGAACATGTTTGCACAGTCTGTTTATTCAGAACTAAAGATATGCACATATGAAATGGAACAACCAGTTCAAGAAAACGTTACATGAATTTGCTTTGTTTTTTTAAATGGAGACTCCTAGAGACCACTTCCAGGCTTCTTCCAAAATGCATTCAAGGACTTTTTTCCCCCCTTTTACTAGCTTCTATTTTTCTAATAATTTCCATTTTGGTGACCAGAGTTATAGAACTGTGCTTTTAAAACATGTGGGTGGTAGTCGGTGAGGCTTAACTGCTCTCTCCTTGTCTCTCTTTTCTTGTTCACACATGCTCAGTAAAGGATTCCAAAGGTAGCTGCTGTTTATCTTGACTGTTGTAAGCAGGCACATGTTTTCAGTACACAATGCCCATACTTTCGTACTTTATTTATTGCTTTTGGCCAATGGCCGCTGCAAAGTACACAATGCAGTAAATCATGAACAGGGAAAGAGTAGGATTCTACTGTAGCCCATTTAGATTGGCTACTGTAGAATCCTACTCTTTCCCTGTTCATGATTTACTGCATTGTGTACTGAAAACATGCTTCTGCAATCCAACACTGAAAGTCTGTGTTTTTCCAACATTTCTTCACTACCGCCCCAGTGCTGATGCTTGCTAAAAAAAAAAAAATCTAGCTTGACAGAAGCCAAAGAAGAAAGGGGCCGAAGCAGGCATAAAAAGACTTTATAAAAAGAAGCTTCTTTCCCAAAAGCTTTGTTTACTGAGGTATTTATATTTATTGGTTGAATTCATTGAATTCATTATAACATTAGTGAATTCATTATAACTGTTGCAATTTCAATCACTGGCAGCAAAAGCAACATCAAAAAAGTGCTATTCAAAACCACAGTTTAAATCCACAAAAGCTGTATGTTTATTAACAACAAGCAACGACAGAAATCAGTAGTTGAAGCTAACATCCCATACACTTGAAAGTGATCTTGAATTCAGCCTTCTGCAACCAACTTTTCTGTTGTTGCTGTCACAAAGCATCTCTTCCTAGTCGCGGGGGGGGGGGAATTATACCTGTCATATTTTTATGGCTGCCACTAATGCCTTAATATGACAACACAGATTATTATACTGACCTTATAAATACTAGATGCAAGGAATAATACAAGTGTTTTCAAATCAAGAATGCAACCCATATCTAAACATAACACACTGATTTACATTTGAAGTTGCACAATCAGTCTGTCAAATGATTCCAAGTTATCAGTTGGGCAAATCCATCCTGGGTAGCTAAGCTCTGAGGTCTGATGTCCTGACTCTTTTGGTACAATTCCAAATCATTATATATGGTAAATTAAAATGTGAGGCCCTCCAGATGTTGTTGTGCTGCCAAATTGTGTGCAGGACCACAGGTTGCCCACCCTAACTTGAAAGTGAGAGGAAGGTGACATCCTATGCATATCTACTCAGAAATAAGCCACAGCAAGTCAAATAGAATTTACTCCCATGATTGCAATTTCAGCACAAGTATCTTACCCATATTTGGAAGTAACGATAAGCCAGAATTGCTGATCATTCCAACTCATTATTCCTAAACAGTGTTGGTTGTGCATGTTCCTCATTCACCCTAATGATAACATTTCATGTTACATTTCTACCTTTACTTCTGGCTTTGTTGCTTTCACTATAAACATTTTAAGTTATATTTGTACCCTCACCGCTGGCTTGCTGCTTTCACTATAAACTTAAATCTGAAGCCAGGATCTGAAGCTGATTTCCCATTCCAGATTTCTTAGAGTTACAAACCAGGGTCTAAATTCACATATAACGGGAAGTTTTTGTATTCTTATTAAGTTTCTGTTCAGCGTAGGGAGTCTCACCTGTGATAGCTGGTGATTCCCATATCATTGGAGCAGTGAATCTACTCTGGGCTTTAGTTTCAACTTTGAAATAACATTCCAAAGTGCTGGAATTACCTGAGAGATAGATTCACCAATATGGGACAACTGCTTTAAACCCCAGCATAAAACCTGGAGTGGATTTGCTAGCCTACTGACATGGAAGTCACCTGCCACCACTAGTAGAAGGAACATGCACAGTGACTGACAATTCCTGCTTCTTGTTATATCTGAATGCAATCACCATCAGAACTGTAGAGTGGAAATGAAATATTTGATTAGTACTGGTTTAGAACTCCAAGTCTGTCATCAAGTCTAATCTAATAATTCAATATAGTATTTACAACATCTGTGTTTCAAAACATCCACAGGTTCAGGCCTACTTCTCCTCAGACCCTTCACTTTTCACAAGCTGATGCCTGCTTGATCAGATTAAGATCTAGAATTTGTATAGTACTTATAAAATGTCCATGGGATGCGCCAAGCTGAAAAATGTACCTGTAAGATGTATCTACATGCCCTGATTGTTGCTTGCCAAGGTACAACCACACCTAAGCTTTGCAACTCCACTCCTATCTGTAGTCTGGTCCCCAAAACTAAATGCTGCTGCAGTAAACACCATACCAATACACCAGATGGCTCTTGCTGTCCCAAAAAAGGCTAGCAGTACAAGTTAAGAGGCCAACCCAGTAACCACATCCTAGCAGACAAGCACTTGAGACTAAAGTATACAGGCAGACAGGAATTACAATATGAAAGGCAGTGGATTCTGTTTGGCAGAGGCCTAGCTTATTTGGAAAGAGACTAGAGGCAGGAAAAAGAGAAAAATCAAGGATTTTATTCTATATTTAGCCATATTCAAGCAAAACAGAAATGGACCAGAAATGATTGCCTTTCTTTCTATGTGTATGAGTGCCTTTCCACACTATACTGTTATAGTGCTACTATTCCACTTTCAACATCCTGTGGAATTCTGGGGTTTGTAGTTTACTGAGGGCAAAGAGTTCTCTGGCTGAGAATTCTAAATGTCCCTCCCTAAACTGCAAACCCCAGGATTCCATCGAATGTTGAAAGTGGAATAATACCACTATAACAGTGTAGTGCAGAAAAGCCCTAAGTCACAAACTTCTCCACAGTATGATCAACCACCTTCACTGCTTACAGCAGGGGTGAGATACCTTTGGCTTTTCCCATGTTTGGCTCTACAGCCTCAGTCCCACCCAACATGGCCAATGGTAAAGGGGCACAGGAGTTGTCCAAATATTGGGAAGATTAAAGGTTGCCCATCCCTGGGTTTCAGTTTGCCCCCCAATTTTTTTTATCTTATTAGGACTTAAAATAGCACAAGGTCAGGATCTCTTTAATAAAACAAGCTCATCAATCAGAGGCTTATACTTTCATTGTCATTACCAATATGCTTCCCAGAAAACATATTTGAACTCCCTCTCTATTTTTGCATTGTGATCTTAATACACCTTCACTCACGATAATGACATCCATGACACTGAACTACACCACACCATTAATTGTCCTGGTTGTATCCCACAGCAGAGAATCCCAAGCACCTCACCAAACTACAAGCCCCAGGATTCTGTAGAACAAAGTAGTGGCAGTTAAAATGTGTTTCAACTGATATAACTGTGTAGTGCCAACATGCTATGTGTCACCATATAGAGAAGTAATCAGAATAGGTAGAATATTCTCTATACCCACATATCCTCAAGAAAAAGTATGAAAAGACAATCTTGTAGACTAAATGTGAGCACCTGCTGAAGAATAAGAATAGTCACTAAATCCTTGATAACTTAAATTTAATGTGCAGCAAACATTTTCATGGTAATTATAAGCAAAATAGGAACTGTCACTAGTTGTTGGGATTATTTGGCTACATTCATAATATTTACAGCTAAGTGCATACACTGAAACAAAGGATTCACAGAACTTTGTAGCACAGAGCAGGACTTGCAATATAAGGTATTTTGGACTCCACTCCCACAACTCCTTGCCAGTGACTATGCTGGTGCTGATTTCTACAAGCTGAAATCCAAAACATTTGGAGAATCAAAGGTTCCTCACACCATTCTGTGGGATAACATAGTTATCACCTGGTTTTTAGGCATTAGGTACTTTGGGACTGGGATTAACCAGTAGTTATATGCGTGTATGTGCCTTCAAGTTGCCTCCCAACTTATAGGGACTTTCACAGGATTTTCTTAGGCAAGAAATACTCAGAGGAGGTTTCACCAGTTCCTTCCTCTGATATATAGCTTACAGCATGTGGGATTCATTGGCAGTCTCCCATCCAAGTACTAATCAGAGCTGACACAGCTTAGCTTCAAAGATCACACAGGATGTTGTTTATGGTGTTTAGGCCCCAGTAGTCATATGCCTGCTTATACTCCATCTCTAACAGAGTAGCAGTCATCAGAAATCACACTACAAAAATAACTAAGTCTAATGATAAATCTGGAATTTACTCAATATGAAATGGCATAATTTCGGAATCTAATACAAGAAACAGAAAGTGGTAGTTCTTGTTCTCCATGGTTTTACAAATGGGAACTAAAACTGTGTTCCTATGCAGCCTGGAGCACTGTCCAGAACACCTTGTCATTTTTCGGTACCTTCCTCGTTAAGGCATCCAGGCCCTGCAACTACATTCATTTGCCTTTCAGCTCCCCCAAGTGCTGCTGCTGGGTAAAACACTTACCGGTAAGTCATCTTGCACAACAGCTTCTTATCAGGAGTTATTAGCACTATCAAAATTTGGAATCCAATTTTACTATGGGTCACCAAAAGCTTTAAAATTTGAGAGAAGGAAAATACATCCTCCCAGTTTAATAGCTCCTTGAAGGAACTATCATATCTTTACGATACACTTGCAGAAGTAAGCAACTTCCAAAGCCAAGTAAACAAGTTCTTCTCACTAAGCACTCATATCTATCTTTTAAGATGTAACCCTATGTGTGCTTCTTGTTATGTGACTTCAACTCATTTACAACTTATGGTGATCCTAAGGCCACCATGTCATGCGGTTTTATGGGCAAAATTTGTTCAGCTGGGGTTTGCCTTTGCCTTCCTCTGAGGCTGAAGGTATGTGACTTTCCCAAGACCATCCCGTGAATTTCCACGGCAGAGCAGAAATACAAATCCTGGTCTCCAGAGTTGTTGTCCAGGGCTCAAACCACTACACCACACAGGTTCACATGCACACTTACCCATCAGTAAGTCACACTGAACTGAAAAAGGGCTTAATGCTAATAATCTATTTAGTACATATTTTAACCTTTTTATTATCTAATATATAAAAGTCAAAGTTTGGTTGTCTATGTCAGGCAAAGACCTCCTATGATTGGCTGCCTAAGAAGATTCTATGGAATCCTGGGGTTTGCAGTTTAGGGAGGGTCCTTTAGAATTCTCAGCCAGAGAGCTCTTGTGCCTCGGTCAACTGTGTCTGTCATGAATAGGCTGGTTGCTATGGAGACCGAGGCCTAGGAGCAAGGAGGAGGGCAGTGCATTCCCTCAGGAACCTAACCTCTGTATGTCAATAACTCTGAATACAGATTGGATTGGGGAATATGGAGGAAAGTTACAGGCACTGGACAAGACAGTTTGGAGAATTAGAGACACAGTATCTCAATCTTTTTAACAAGTACTACCCATGAGAAAATAAACCCATGGGCAATGCTGGGTATGTATGCTAGTTTTAAATAAAATGATTACATTTTGATTTTTAACATTATAGTTTTAAATTGATTTCACTGTAAGCTGCCCTGAGATCTTCAGATCTAGGGCAAAATATAAATATTTTACTAAATAAAAATAAATGAAGAAAAATACATGCATAGAACTACACGTAGACAGTTTGCAAAATGTTGGAGAATTTTTATTTGATTTGTCTTTAGAACTACTCTTTGAAGTAGTATTTATATGCGTATTAAACTTCAAGATCTAAAGCAGCTTCTGAGAGATGAAGTCTAAAACATCTAGTGAACTAAAGGTTGAGAACCACTGCTCTGGAACTTACCTTTTTGCTAATCAGTGTCCACATGCTAGTTGTCTGCAGAGGGCATATATCAAACCTTACTTTTACTTAATTAAGAAAAGAGAATGTATTAGAGGGGTTGAAAGTCAATGGAAAAGCACATGTTTATGCAGAAGGTTAATCAGAAGTATTTCCAGTTAGAAGGATTAGAATAGGAAAGACTTCTTCCTGATATTCTGAAGAGCCAGACACTACCAGTCAGAACAAGCAACACGTAAGACAGTGTCCTATCCTATAATAGCACATTCATGAGACTCTTTATGTAGTCAAAGTGGCATGATGCACACATAAGAGTGAGTCATCAGCATGGTCAGGAAAATTTAAAGATTTTCAAAAGCACAAAAGGTTTTAGATGGGAGGCAAGAGACACAGAGCAGCCCAGTGAAGAATGAGCTTACTGTGTGGCTACAAAATGATGAACGACTTTGTAGAAGCCAAAAATCTGGAGGAAAGAGAATGTCCTAGAAAGGTCATGGCTGGCTGGCACAGAAGGAAACAGCACTACGATATTTTGTTGTAGAGTCCACCTATGTGGCCTAAGATCCAGCGCATGTTATTGAGACCATCTCTGTACATACAAACATATGCCACACGTTTCTCTCTCCCCCGTTTCTCTCTTACGATTTCAAGTGCAAGAGATGAACAAGGGAAAACGCCAAAAGAGTAATAAAAGTCGACTTTCAAGAGAACAGAAAGATATGTTGTATCATCCCTCACCTATTAACAAACACAACTGGATTGTCCAAATTGAACAACCCGTTTGATGTACTTGTCCCAGGATGGAACTGCCAGGAATGGATGAATTGATACTGAGTACTGCCATTTAAATTCTTTGCAATGTTTGGTTGCTGGCTTCAGCAGCGGGTTAACGGCAACAACAATATGTTTAATATACACGGTATGTTTAATACACACACGCGCACGTGCATGTGTGTGTGTATTTGCTGCATGTCAGGCTTTACACTTTGCCACTTTCTGTAGCATAATCTGATCAGACTGTTCAAACCATTTTTAGATGTAGCACTAAGGCAACAATGTCAGCATGGGAGAATTCATCTTTAGACAAATGTTTCCTGAGGGAGAAGTTGCATTCCATTCAGGCATTTAGGTCAGGTTTCTTTACACGCAAACATCCAATGACCTACCTAGATACCTACCATGGAATCTCCTGATTACCACAGGTTCTATTTGGTGGCTTGGAGTCAGGGCCATAAACTGAGATCAAAAATGAAGGGAGAACATCCATGTGAATTTTATTCCTTTCAGATACACTTTAGCAATCTCATGTCCAATTGCAGTGATCTCAGAAACTGTAAGTCATACAGGGCAATTTTTCCTGTATTTAGAGGTGTTCCTCCTCAGAAAGCACTCAGTCCCATGTTTTAAAAAAAAAGAAGACATCTTCTACTTGTGAGCCCTAGACAATTTCTTTTTTATTGACAATCCCTTTGATGGCTCATCTGCCATTTGTTTTCCTATGGGCAAGATCCACTAATCCCTATATAAGTCAGGGGAGTGTTAAGATGGGAGGACAAGACAACCTAAGCATCTTTCTGTCCTCCCTTCTTAGAAGAGCAAGAATGGATTAGCAATTCATCTCATCAACTTGCTCACATATTTCTTTTCTAGTGAGACTATGAGGAACACACTTAAAAATGTATTTACAGGCCTAGCACCACACCTTATTTTCATTAAACCATGCTAGTCCTGAGAATTTACTAGTTCTTCACATCACATGATGTGATGTGCCTAGCGCAAGACAGATGTAGCCAAGAGGTTGAAATGAAAGCCTACTGGACATTTTGAATGTTTATAAGAGTGGAAAAGCTTTTTAGCACTTTAGAGGATCTGCCGGAACTATTTTTTTATTTTTTAGAAGGAAAACAGTAGAATTTTATTTTGAAACAATAAAATAAAACTAGCATGTGGTAAAACAAGGTTGCCAATAAAGAAGAAAAGACAGAAAGAAAATACACCCACCATTCTTAGTATATTATGATTGAGCTTATGGGTCGATGAGGTAACAAAATTAAAGAGTAGAACAGGAGGAAGGACATTTTTCCTATTGAGAACCACATTTGTTAAGAAGAATAGGTCAGCAGATTCATGCAAGAGGTGGCCAAAACCAGAGCCCAACGTGAGCAGGGAACCCTTTCTTTCTTCCTCTGTTGCCTTTTCCTCCCATTTCTTTTCTCTTTCCTTCCATCACTTTTCTCTTTTGTTCCCTCCCTGTCCAGCAGGTTACAAAGGGAGGTCTGAACCGATCACTTTCAGAGGACTCATAAAGTTAGACTGAAGATCATAAGTGGTCCTCAGGTTACAGGTTGCCCATCTATAATAATAATAAGTAATGGAATATACAATTTGGAATTAGGCAAGCTGGTACCCTTTAGCTGGTTTGGACAACTCCCATAACCTCTTACTCTTGGGCCATGGTTGCTGGGACTG
Organism: Ctenosaura bakeri; assembly: GCA_948474755.1. Lineage (NCBI taxonomy): Eukaryota > Metazoa > Chordata > Lepidosauria > Squamata > Iguanidae > Ctenosaura > Ctenosaura bakeri. The sequence continues at coordinate 271,602 of CAOLHI010002240.1, forward strand.
GTGGGTTTTGATCCAAAATTTGCGGAGGGCACAAGTTCACCTTTCACAAACTCAACTGAAAAGATCAAAATATTCTTATGCTTTATTTAAAGTAACTGTGTCGCACCAAACAAACACAAATCAAGGAAAGAATCATGAATAAATGGGTTCAGATTTGACCTCTTGAGTCTGTGATAAGGTAAAACATCATTTTCTTCAATAGTATCTTTTGTAACATATTCACCATTTCGTACAGGATGAGCAATCTATTTCTCAACCTAGCCTGCCTCAGAGTTGAGATAAAGAAAATGGGAGAGCTCTATGTAACCCTAGAACACAGAAAAAAAGCAGAATTTTCAAGCTCCACTTCATTATTCTTCTGTTGATGTTACCGTTTCCTTCATTCCAATAAGCCTTATGTACTTTCTATCCTTGCATCTATGTTAGAAAAGGTCCAGTGCGGTGTAGCAGCTTGATCATCGGTCTAGGACTCTGGAAAGCCAAAGCTCAAATTTCTGTTCAGCCATGGAAACATCCTGTGTGACTTTGGGAACTGACACTCTCTCAGCCTAAGAGGAAGATAAACCTCTAAATAAATATTGCCAAGAAAACTGCATGATAGGGCCTGCAGGAATAAGCTGAAATTGACTTGAGAGCACACAGTAATAACAACAACAAATCCATATAAGAAACAAATATCCTAAGAGGAACTTTTTGGGACTGTCCTCTAACTAGATGTAGTATCAAGAGAAACAGGCACACTTCACGTGCTGACCTAAACCCTCTCCATTCAGAAAGAAGATTTTTGCAGAGGAAGCCTCATGGATGTCTTCAGCATCTGGCATGATGGCTATTTGCTCTTTTAGTTTTACTGCATGAAAAAAAAAGACATCCAGAAATTCATCTTGCTACTTTTACCACAAAGTTGCAGCAATTAGGAAATGATTCTTGATCCAACAATCTCATAAAACAGGAAATACCATAGTGAGCTAGACATACATATTCTGACTTGGAAGCCCTTATACATAATATCAGCTAAACAAAAGTCCTCCAGTTGTTATGTAAAACACAACTCCTGCCATCTCCAACTCTGCTGCTCTTCTTATTTACAGGGGAGGGATTACAGGAGCCTCCCCTATGCAGGGATGCTCCCCTGCAATCAGGAATAAAACCAACAAAATAAATCAGGGCCCTCAATTGCATAGAGAGCATCCAACTGGAAGGAGAGCTCTCCTATTCACTCTCTATGTGAAGAGAGTAGTAGAACTAGATACTGAGGGAGCAAGGCTAGCACGTTCCCTTCTTCAGATGTTCATAGAAACATAGAAATGTAGAGTTGGAAGAGACCCCATTCAACATATTTAACATGAATAAGGTGAAAGATTATTTTTGTTAAATGAAAATTTAGGAGCACAGAGTGCTGTCTTAAAGTGAGTCAGACCACAAGTCTATCTGGCTCATTATTGTCCACACAGATTGTTAGATGCTCTTCAGAGTTTCAACCTGGAGTACTTACTAATTCTACGTGAACATGCCAGGCTTGGCATGTCCCAGGATTGAACTGGGGCCTTTTGCATGCCACACAAAGTATGTATTCTGCCACTGAGCTGCAACCTTTCCTCCTACTATGTGAAGTACCTTCCTTTAGTACTGTTGTATCACATGACATAGCGCTAAAGCCCACTGGAATGGGAGGAGCCTTGTCAGATCACACCAAAAATCAAACTGGTCTAGCATTCAGCATTACCTCACAATGCCACAAAACAAGTGTCTCGCAGCTGTTGTGAAAACCAAATGCTGTGATTCTGTCTTGTGTGTAGACTTTGGTCCTTACTCCCATAGTGAATCTGTGACCTGAAGCTGTGAAGAACCAGCATAGCAGTACTTTCTGTGAATTTCTAACTGATTGCAACCAGTCAGGAAGTAAAGCTTTTCAGCCACACAGTCTACTGAACCCTTTTCCAAATTGGAGTTCAACCTCTAAATGGTGTCTCACTGTTTCGCCAGAAGAATCCCTCCTCCCTAACTGGTGAACCTCCACTCCAAACAATCCTCTTTTCTTGCTCTTTATCATTAAGAACAGTCTTCTAGCCCTAGACTGGACATGATCTACTAATCAATGCTTCCTTTCTGTAAACAGCTATTGTAACATAAACTATACATGCTCTAATGTTAATCTTTGTCAGTTTTCTTAAAGTGATTGCTCCACTGTAATTGAGCACAATGTACAGGGCAAAAGTTCCCACTGCTTTCATCCTGTTTCAGTACACATGTATGTGTGCAGACCTGTGTGAAAGCCACACACTAACACTGGGGAAGACTTCACTCACAGGCAACAAATGATCAAATGCTGAGGAAATGCAGGGCTGAGAAACAGATCTGGGAAAGGCAGAAATCAGACATTCTTTTTAAATCCTCAAGTCTTGCTGAAATGCCAGGGAAGAAAAGAACAACATTCTATCATCCCCTGTCAATGAGATTAGCCTGTATACCTGCCATTTCTTAACCTCTAGAAAACTTTGTAGCCCCATTCTGCTCCCCCAATAAGATGAGGGCACTAGAGTTCATACCTGGCTGTAGTTTTGTGTTAAGGTGTTTTCTGGAGAAGGTTTGTTGCGAGTTTGCCCTTCCTGCTGGCTGCAATCCAGCTGGATGAGGTTTCTGCATTCTTGGTGGCAGGTGTACTTGCAATCTGCAGAGGAAACACAAATCGAACCAAAATTAAGGCATAGGCTTAATAGTTAGTATCAGAGTCTTTCAAAGCATGCATTTTGCAGCTTCAAAGTACTGGAAAGGGGCCTAGATATGGGGAATATACTCAAGATCTCTACAGACTGAATTCTGTAGCTTGAACAAACAAGTTTTCAAAAATCACATACACAGAAATGCGAAGAAAAACATTATTTCCTGGTGATTTCTTTAAAAACTACAAGGAAAGAATGTAAGGAAAGCATATTTACATATTTAACATAACTTCCTACATACTTTTACCTAATTATACATATAATTAAAAATTCTATTAAAAATGCTATTCTTCTCCTCTCCTTATAACCCCAGACACATTCATAATTGTTATATGAGCAAATCATAATGCTTGGCCAATCATTTGGATACAAATTATCAAGGAGAAAACAGTTATCCACCTGCAACTATCCACTTGCAGTTGTCTTTCTGGAAACCATCACAAAGGCATTCTCCAAAAATAAACTCCTTGCAGAAATAAAGGTGACAGAGCAAGCTAGGATAATCCAAGGTGCATCTTTACCAGGGAAAGTTTGCACTCACTCAACTCAGCAGAATGGAAAAGAGAGGAGAGACTGGAGTCTTGCCCTTCCCGGTAGGCTCACTGGTTTTTGTTTTTTTTTTTCAGACTTTCCTAAACCCAATATGTACAATTCCATGGCAACATTAGCCCTTTTGTTGTCTGGCCACATCCTTTTGACCACCTTCTGAGGTGGCCATCTGTATTCCAGTTTTCATCTGTGAAATGCTGGATGCTGTGCTGTTCACACCAACAGTAGATCTGATGGTAAGCCTGATCCTGGATTGTACCACTTAGCATTGTAGATGGAGGAAATGGCATGGTTGAATTTTATTTCCATGAGGGGAGAAGAACATCCCACACACAGAAACTAACATGTGAAGAAGAAGAAAGCTAAGCTAAGCATTGAGGATTTTTAAACAATGAATTAGTGCTCAGTAATGAATCCAACACTGCATCTACCTGCAGTGGTACAGACCAGAAATAAGGAAAACTGGAAGTTATAGTTCTGAAGGTGCTGAGAATTCTATATAACTGCTGTACAAAGAATTCTAGAAAGAAACAGAATGGCTACAAATTCTAGATTGGTCATCATACTAGTCTATTGCACAAAGTCACAGAGTGTCTTGTGTACCCAAAAGACCACCGTGGGGCACGTTTTAATGGAGTACTTCCCAGTTCACATCCATTTGAAGAAGTGAGCTCCTCCACATGAAGTTTAGATTTGTTGTTGAGCAGCAGAAGCAATTTATCTAAAGTCAGATCCTACGTTCTTTGGGCTGAGCTGTGGTAAAACACAACATAACTTGTTTTTATCTTCTAGATGCTGCAATTCAACATCAGCAATGTGGGGACAGCTTGCCATGGAGACACTGATAGGGAATGTATTCTTGATAGCAGTTCACACTAAGTAGGTCTTACAGAGTACCAGGCTCCTCAGAGCTGTAATTCCAAGCATTCCTCACAGACAAGCCACAAGAGTTTGTTAACCCAGTTCATGTGTACAGTACAGTACTCTCACATTTGCTGCATTTAGATTTCACTTTTCTTTCAAGGAGTTCAAGGCAGCATACACTAGCCTATCTCCAGTTTTATCCTTGTAGCAATTGTGTAAGATAGGCAGACTTGGGGAAAAACTACTTCAGAGGCTAACACTCAGTGAATCTCCATGTAACTAGTGGACTGAGAGAACTGTAGTCCAAAGCTGTAACTTTT